>CM070873.1:132735333-133335333 GCA_036365515.1 Torymus aiolomorphi
CACTCGTACGCACTGGAGTTTACTAGTCGAGCGGTCCCGCCGAGGGACGCCCAAAGTAGTAGAACCTATCGCGTGAATTTCTTGTTCTTTTTTGTATTGCGTAAGACCATTTTGAGCTGTGCATGAACAGCCGCACGCGGTCGCGTGCCTCGAGTACGCTGTTCTTGGCACACTCGAAATGCTTTTGCACAGTCTTTACCGTATCTGAAAGTGAGATTCTTCAGTAAATAGCGCCATTAGGAAAACCAACGAATCTCGTTGGAGAGATCTAACAGTAGAAATTTCGAGCTCTTTCAAAAAGGGTGTACGAATGTTCCGGAATGACCGGAATATTCGTATGTACTCGAGTTTATTAATCCAGCGGTCTCGCTGAGAGACGCCCAAAGTAGTGGAAACAGACGCGTGGATTTCTTGCTCCTTTTTGTATTTCGTAAGACCATCGATTCCAATCCGTGTAAAAATAAGGCTGGGTTGAGTCTGATAACGATCAATGTAACAGCGTGTCCAAAACTATTACACTATGTAACAAGGGAGAAAATTTGCTCTTCATTTTCGGAGGTGGGTTCACTCCCATATGCAACAAGTTTTGGACAAGAAAGTCCCTTCTATGTTGAAACTTCATATAACGAACTCATTATTAGAATGTTTGGTAAAACTTCAGGCGAAGTTTAGCTAAACCTTATAAAAACCTTTAATAAAAAAAACCTTTGACCTTTCAAACCTTTAACTTCGTCTAAACTTTCTATAAAATTTATGTAAACTTTGTCTAATCTTTGTCTAAACTTTGACTGAACTTTATCCAAACTTTGTATAAACTTTGTATATTTACTTTATATAACTTTATATAACGCTCCAAGCCTGGCTTAAAGTCTGGGTTAAAATCTGGCTTGATGTATGGCTTCAAGCCAGACTTTTAGCAAGACTTCGAGCGTTATATAAAGTTAATGCACAGTTTAGATAAAGTTCAGTCAAAGTTTAGGCAAAGTTTAGATAAAGTTTGGATAAAATCTGGACAAAGTGTAAGCAAAGTTTGTACAAAGTTACAAGGTCTTGATGAAAGTTTTGCTTAAAGTGTCGCTCGAAGTTTCGATAGAAGTCTAGATTATTCAAGCCGGACATCAACACAGACTTTAAACCAGACTTTACGACAGACTTCGAGCGTTGTACAAAGTTTAAAGACAGTTTGGATAAAGTTCAGCCAAACTTTAGATAAAGTTTAGAGAAAGTTTACATAAATTTTATTGAAAGTTTAGACCAAGTTAAAGGTTGAAAAGGTTGAAGGTTTTTTTTATTAAAGGTTTTGATAAGGTTTAGCTAAACTTCGCTTGAAGTTTTACCAAACTTTCTAATAATGAGTTCGTGATACGAACTTTCACCAAAGAAGGGATTTTCTTGTCCAAAACTTGTTACATATGGGGGTGAACCCACCTCCGAAAATGAAGAGCGACTTTTCTCCCTTGTTACATAGTGTAATAGTATTGGACTCGCGGTTACACTGATCGTTATCAGACGAGCTCTTATTGATAATCTTAATAGTCCAAATCGCTAATTCTTGAGATTCTCAAGAAATGGAAGTTGACGCTATTTCTTGAGATTCTGAAGAAATGGAAGTTGACGCCTTTTTTTTAGACTAATTTGTTCAACATAAATATTTGAAAAATGAAAGTTAAAATGTAGTTTATAAACTATTCTTTTCCATACCACACGTAATCCCACGCTATCCTACGTAGCCAACTTTACTTTACATAACTTGATTATTTTACTCCCTAGGTGTATACTGTACTAATGTATTTATAACTAAACAATTATTTTAAATAATTTTCTTAATTTATAAATTACTAATTGGGAAAATAAGAAACATTTTGCAATTTTAACAAAGCAAACGTCGGCACTGATTAATGATTTTCTCAAGAAACCGGACTTTGGACTGATTCTTGAGATTCTCAAAAAACAGATCAAACCGCTATTTCTTGAGATTATCAAGAAATGGAAGTTGACTATTTTTTGAGACTAAGTTGTACACCGTTAATACTTGGCATATCAAAGTTTGTTATAGAAAATAGTTTATAAACTATTTGATTACTTATGAATTTATTTTTCAATATGGTATTAACCTATAAATTAATAATTTGAAATATAACATAATTTCAATATAGAGACATCCACACAGTTTACTCAGTTTCTCAATAAACAGCATTGACTTCCGTTTATTGATAATCTTAAGAGTCCAAATCGCTAATTCTTGAGATTCTCAAGATATGGATGTTGACGCTATTTCCTGAGATTCTAAAGAAATGGCAGTTGACGCCTTTTTTTAGACTAATTTGTTCAACATAAATATTTGAAAAATGAAAGTTAAAACGTAGTTTATAAACTATTCTTTTCCATACCACACGTAATCCCACGCTATCCTACGTAGCCAACTTTACTTTACATAACTTGATTATTTTACTCCCTAGGTGTATACTGTACTAATGTATTTATAACTAAACAATTATTTTAAATAATTTTCTTAATTTATAAATTACTAATTGGGAAAATAAGAAACATTTTGCAATTTTAACAAAGCAAACGTCGGCACTGATTAATGATTTTCTCAAGAAACCGGGCTTTGGACTGTTTCTTGAGAATCTCAAGAAACAGTCCAAACCGCTATTTCTTGAGATTATCAGGAAATGGAAGTTGACTCTATTTTTTGAGACTAAATTGTACACCGTTAATACTTCGCACATCAAAGTTTGTTATAGAAAATAGTTTATAACCTATTTGATTACTTATGAATTTATTTTTCAATACGGTATTAACCTATAAATTAATAATTTGAAAGATAACATATTTTCAATATAGAAACATCCACACTCTTTACTCAGTTTCTCAATAAACAGCATAGACTTCCGTTTATTGATAATCTTAAGAGTCCAAATCGCTAATTCTTGTGATTCTCAAGAAATGGTAGTTGACGCTATTTCCTGACATTCTAAAGAAATGGAAGTTGACGCTATTTTTTTCGACTAGTTTGTTCAACATAAATATTTGAAAAATGAAAGTTAAAATGTAGTTTATAAACTATTCTTTACCATACCATACGTAATCCCACGCTATCCTACGTAGCAAACTTTACACTTATATCACTTGATTATTTTACGCCCTAGGTGTATAATGTACTAATGTATTTATAACTAAACAATTATTTTTCATTATTTTCTTAATTTTTAAATGAATAATTTAAAATATAATATACTTTTAGCAATTTTCAAAAAGCAAACGTCGATACTGATTAATCACTTTTTCAAGAAACCGGGTTTTGTACTGTTTCTTGAGAATCTCAAGAAACAGTCCAAATCGCTATTTCTTGAGATTCGTAAGAAATAGAAGTTGAAGCAATTTTTGGGCACTAAGTTATACATTGTTTATATTTTACAAATCAAAGTTAGTTAGAGAATATAGTTTATAAACTATTTTGGTTACGTATTAATTTATTTTTCAATATGGTATTAAGGAAATTGGATTGATAAATTTATATGTATCATGCGAATATAAATATTAATAATAAATCAATTGAGACAACGATTAGTCTCAGATTTTCTGATTAGCCAATACGATCCAACATGAGAACTAGTAGGGACGAATAGGTGCAACAAAGAATCAATATCGCCGACGAAGGCACGCGTTGCCGACGGCGAAGCCCGTCGGAGCGAGCAGTGCAAGATCGAGACAGCGAACAAACGTGACGAAGGTGCTTTGCGTTCAAGCGCTCGTTGTGTTTCACAATGTGCTGCTTTTCTTATAGTCTTCATCCCATCAAGCTTTTCCCTCTCGCCGAATAACAGACTTAACTGGTAAAAAAATCAGCAAGTACCATCACATTGCGAGAAAATCATCTCCTGCATCTGAGAGTGTAGTCATAAACCGAAATAGATCTCAAAAACGTGCTCAGCCGGTCGAAAAACCCGCAGGTACCCTGAGATTGTAACAGTCCTAATTCTGGCATCAAAATTAGAGAAATTATTTTGCTATTATATTGATGAGTTTAAAGTAATATTTAAACAATTAGTTGCGTAACTAATAATTTCCTATTTATTACGTATTCCCTTTATTAATAAATTATAAGTTATCTAGTTAGCATAAACAGATAATTTTCAGTATGATTATTTATAAATTAACCGATTGTTATTAACTGATGCCAATAATTTTTTAGTTTATTTAATTATTAAATTTGAGTAATAGAATCATTAACAAATAACTAAAACGGAAATTTTGTAAAACTCAACATGAGAGAATGTTTATACGCGAGTATTTAGTAGAGATAGAAACGCTTTAACGATGATATAGGATATAGTTTAGTTGTAGCATAGAACCAAAACACGGCCGGCCGACGCACAGTGGGGCCACGAGCAAAAATGCATAAAAAAAAAAGTTTGATCGTAATCGATATGTATATGTATATCAGGCATATATTGAGCATACATACAGTAACCGTATTAAAATGACATTTTCGTGCAAAGCTTTTCATTACACGATGTATCTACCATAATAAAAAAACCGCTGCCAATTCATTGGCACGTAGCTTCCTCAAACTTGATTTACTGATTCCTTTAATTAATTTTTAATTCCAATATTTAAAATTTCATACTTTATTTTGTACGATGTAAACGGCTTTTCTCTTTCAAATGCTACCCATCACATTCAGATACATAGAGCCATCCTCAATACATTTAAAAAAAATTGGGAAAATTTTATGGAAAATATTAACTTGAAATTTTTTTAAATATCTTTGAAATTTAAGGACCAATCATTTTGCCCGAATAACTCGACCGAAAACTATCCAAAATCCACCTCTACGAGGAATTTTGAAGCGCTTAAGTCAATTTTTACTCCCGCAATAGTTGGACATACCAAACTCATTTTTTTCATTTTTCAATGTTTACGTTTTTATTAATAATAAAAGAACCGTAATAGCTAGACAAATAATTTTTTTTAGAAAATATAGGTCTTGAAATTCTCTTTCGAATGCCGCCCACCCGATTCAAATACATAAAGCCGTTCTCGAGAAATTACGATTTAAAAAAAAAGTAAAAAAATTTTAACCTCAAATATCTCCGAAATTTATGGATCAATCCTTTTGCCCAAAGAACTCAATCGATTGTGATACAAAATGTACCACTAAAAAAAATTTCAAACTGATTAAGCCAATTTTACTCTAGTTATTGAACGACAAAAAAAACACTTTTTTTTATAAATTATTTTTTTTCTCCAAAAATAATGAATAAAAAAACCTAAAAATTTAGTAAGTTATAGTACTCAGTATTCTTTATAACCAAAAAAATATTCATGTTAATATCTTCTTTTAATTTTGAAATATAACCTATTTACTAAAAATGACGTTTTCATGAATAACTTATGACGAAATATAGCTAACGGCTTTTTGCTTCCTCCTAGAGGAAGCTTTGTGATAGTAAAAAAAAAAGTTTGTGAGATAATGTCTTAGGAATGTTGTATAGAAAATTTGGAATCGAAATACACCATTTTTAGAAAATGTCCGTATGGATGTGTGTGTGTGTGTGTGTGTGTGTGTGTGTGTGTGTGTGTGTGTGTATGTATGTCCGTATACTCTGATATCTCATGATCTACTCAACCGATTTTAACGAGAGAGTGATCATTTTTTCAGATTTTGCTTCAACAATTGGGGTCAATATTTTATTTTTGTCAAAATCAATTTTTTTGTTTTTTATCGCCATTTTTAAATTTTCAAAATTTTTATTTTCAATTTTTTCATATTTAGAACAAATATTATTTATATACGATAAATTCTCTGTATGCAGAATAAAATTTTCTACAATTTAAAAAAAAAAAAAAGCCGTTAGCTATATTTCGTCATAAGTTATTCATGAAAACGTCATTTTTAGTAAATAGGTTATATTTCAAAATTAAAAAAAGATATTAACATGAATATTTTTTTGGTTATAAAGAATACTGAGTACTATAACTTACTAAATTTTTAGGTTTTTTTATTCATTATTTTTGGAGAAAAAAAATAATTTATAAAAAAAAGTGTTTTTTTTTGTCGTTCAATAACTAGAGTAACATTGGCTTAATCAGTTTGAAATTTTTAGTGGTACATTTTGTATCACAATCGATTGAGTTCTTTGGGCAAAAGGATTGATCCATAAATTTCGGAGATATTTGAGGTTAAAATTTTTTTCACTTTTTTTTTTAAATCGTAATTTCTCGAGAACGGCTTTATGTATTTGAATCGGGTGGGCGGCATTCGAAAGGGAATTTCAAGACCTATATTTTCTAAAAAAAATTATTTGTCTAGCTATTACGGTTCTTTTGTTATTAATAAAAACGTAAACATTGAAAAATGAAAAAAATGAGTTTGGTATGTCCAACTATTGCGGGAGTAAAAATTGACTTAAGCGCTTCAAAATTCCTCGTAGAGGTGGATTTTGGATAGTTTTCGGTCGAGTTATTCGGGCAAAATGATTGGTCCTTAAATTTCAAAGAAAAACGATTTTAAGCCGTTTACATCGTACAAAATAAAGTATGAAATTTTAAATATTGGAAGTAAAAATTAATTAAAGGAATCAGTAAATCAAGTTTGAGGAAGCTACGTGTTTTTTTTTTAAATTGTAGAAAATTTTATTCTGCATACAGAGAATTTATCGTATATAAATAATATTTGTTCTAAATATAAAAAAAATTGAAAATTAAAATTTTGAAAATTTAAAAATGGCGATAAAAAACAAAAAAATCGATTTTGACAAAAATAAAATATTGACCCCAATTGTTGAAGCAAAATCTGAAAAAATGATCACTCTCTCGTTAAAATCGGTTGAGTAGATCATGAGATATCAGAGTATACGGACATACATACACACACACACACACACACACACATCCATACGGACATTTTCTAAAAATGGTGTATTTCGATTCCAAATTTTCTATACAACATTCCTAAGACATTATCTCACAAACTTTTTTTTTTACTATCACGAAGCTTCCTCTAGGAGGAAGCAATATATTTAACACACACACACATATATATATATATCATTCGATTATTATTAGACATACATATGAGTTATATCGGTTCGTGTATGTGTGTATATATACATATATATAAATATTATCTTATATCTTAAAAATGAACAAAATTAAAAAAATGGATTTTGTGGTATGCGACATATACACGTATACATACACACAAGCACAAACACGCGCGTACACACACACACACACACACACACACACACACACACACACACACACACACACACACACACACACACACACGCACACACACACAAACACACACACACACACACACAAATATATCTGTGGTGCTAAGGAAGAAGGGAACAAATCACTTGGAAAAGCTTTAGAGATATGGCGATTTAAATGATAAAGCTTAAATGCAACTGCTATAGTTGTCCTTTTCCAATTACGTTGTAACTACAGAATAATAAACTTTTTACCAAATAAAAACTTCAAAACATGGTGTATTAAACCTCAAAAAAAAGAAAAATGGCTTTAACTCGATTTTCATAAAGAGTGGATTAATTCCCATCTTCCTTGGCACCACAGATATATTACTTATTATGAAATCCACTATTTATTAAATATTGAACATGTAGCTGTGGTATAATACAAATAATGCATATTATATTATATCAATAATAAGTAATATATAGTTGTGTGTGTGTATGCGCGTGTTTGTCCGTGTGTGTATGTATACGTGTATGTGTCGCATACCACAAAATCCATTTTTTTAATTTTATTCATTTTTAAAATATAAGATAATATTTATATATATGCATATATACACAAATACACGAACCGATATAACTAATATATATGTCTAATAATAATCTAATGATATATATGTGTGTGTGTGTGTGTGTTAAATATATTGTTATTATGGTAGACACATCGAGTAATGAAAAGCTTTGCACGAAAATGTCATTTTAATACGGTTACTGTATGTGTGCTCAATATACGCCTGATATACATATATATCGATTACGATCATACCGGGGGAAACGGTTTATTAAAATATAGGTTACAACGAATACTTTCGTGCCTCAAACTTTTTTTTTATGCATTTTTCGAGGCAAGCGCGAATTTCGGCGCTTTCTTTTACTCGCGGCCCCACTGTTCGACGGTTGATATAAACACGAATTCGCGCGGCGGGCGACATCGTGTGACGTCACGATGCCGACCATCCATGAACAAGCTGCATGCATGTATATGTCTTTAATCCATCTTCCTGCGCAGAGAGCGAGGAATAATAATGTATAAAATCGGTGTGATGCGTGGCACCTAGATCGCACATGAGGTATATGTTGGGTGGCGCTAGCGAGAGCGATTGATTGCGCGATATGCGAGATCAGTCCGCTTTGCAGAACGCCCTGGCCCACACCTGGGGAACCCTTTCTCTCGTACGTGTATGACTTGACTCACATATCAAGGTACACGTACGAAGTGAAGTTATCCTGATATGAGTGAGACAAATCCCACATTGCGGAAAATCGTTGATTAAATTGATTATATGCCCACAGCTCCGAATAATAAAGACAGAAGCAATTATAATTTTTTTACTTTAAATCTCCTGAATTTTTTGATTTTCCTGATTATATTCCGAATCAAAAGAAAACCAGTTTCTTTCCCCGATCCCGGACCATACATGAAAATATTCAGTTTCTTAATTAAAGAGAAATAACCGCTACAAGTTAATTCTTAATTAAATAAATAGCTTTCGATTAAAGATTAATAGTTAATTCTTAATTAAGTTAAAATCATTTATTTCTATATCAATGTAGTGCTTCATTCTTGTATAAATAAAAATTGGATTTTTGTTTTTAAAGACGTTAGAATGAGCGAAGCGATTGAAAGCTTTAATGAGGAAAAGCATTAATCGAAAATGAAAAATTGATATTATTTTTTCATTAGATTTTATGCGATTAGCTTATGAAAAATAATAATGTTTAATGAAAGTTGTATTAATGGGAAATCTGTGTATACAGTTCGTTAAATCAAGCCGACAAAGAATAAAATACGTAACATTGGCTTCGTTATTCGTAACTACTACTGCCATCTGCCGTTCTCTACAAAAACGTCAATATGCGCAGTACGATACTGCGCACATTCGGCCTGCGCTCATGAATTGGCGCCGTAACGCCGCGATAATGCGCGATTCTTTGACTCGCCTTACCTAGGTACAATAATACACATTCTTACTTATTAATACATGAATATATTAATAACAATAATATAACTACATATTATGCACTTTAACAACTATAGATATACATAATATAGATAATATAAAAATACTTATCTTGGGTTTAGACATCGTATTCCCTAATTCTGCTAAAAATAGTCCGAAGACGATTTTTCTTACTTTACATTTACACTAGTACTTTACGTAACAAGCGTAATAAATAAGAATGAGGAGAAGTGGTCCAGCAATAGAAAGAAAAATTGAGGGGATAGATGCTACGCATCCGCCGAGGACGAGTCAACCGCGGCAGCTCCTTCTTCTGTCCGGAGTCACGCGTATAATGTTAATAAAACAGCTAAGCGCCATAGAACGAAGATCAAATACGACGAGCCGATCATCCCGGCAGCAGGCGACGAGCGAGCTTGGCCGCACATAGGTACATAGGTATTTAGACTTGCTAGCCCATGACATTTGATGTAAATAACGCGGTAATTGTATGGTAAATTCTGTATTACTGTGGATTACTTTTACGACATACTCGGATACTGCTTATCATAGACAGCGGCAACCGAAAACAGCTCAGAGTCAATGTCTTATAGCATAATAATGTCAGTCTTTTTTTATAAATATTAAAAATAAGGATAATAAATCGTTTAATTTATGTTCGCGTAAAAATAATTACGTGTGGCTGAAGTTTGTATAAAGTTGACGTTTTGGATAACTTCTCAGCAACTGTAGCCAATGGGACGCTGCCAAACTTCAAATTTTCGTAGTTCAATGTTCGGCGTAACTTTATAATAACTTTATCAGGTCTTTACACGAATATCTTTTGCGTAAATTTCTGGGTACTACGTTCAGCTTAAGTTTACGATGACTTATCTGGATATTTATAGTAACTTTATACAAAGTGCTGCGAAACTTTTTCTGAAGTATTGGGGTACCCAATAAGTTTGGGGCAACTTAATCCCAACTTTGGCCAAACTTCAAATCAGTCCATAATTAATACAATAAGTTTGGCGCAACTTAATTCCAACTTTAGCGAAACGTCATGTCAGAAGATAATTATTACAAATAATGTTCGGCAAAAGATCGGGTAAACTTTTGCAGAGCCTACACGTACACGGTGACCAACAGTTTCATGATCCGCAAAAAGGAAAAGGCACCATTTTCAGATAAGTCTTTCTTCCTATAATACTGTATAAATACTGCATTGTAGACTAACCTTCCAACCTTAATATTTGTATCCATACCTACATTGCAATCATAAAATTTACAATCAAATTCTAGCAAAATGTCAGAGCAAATACTTTGTGAATTGTTATGTTTATACGTGCATGAATTCGGCGTTGTTGCAGAGCTTACAATTCATGAATGCTGGAAACTTAAAGTTTTTGCTCGAAGATTATTTTGAAGTACAAAGGCTAACGAAAAATTTATTACATTTCCGGAGGAAGAATGGTGAGATGTACAACTTATAGATGTATTCCTGCTGGCATCTCCCCCCGCCTGCTTAGTTTACGGTATTTAGGTGTCATGAAATGGTATGAGAAGACAATATGTACATAATATATGTATTTCTGAATTATTCTATTTTTATTTGAATTTCAAAAGTTATCTATTCTTATTATTTAATGTCTTTTTAATCTTCAGAAAAAACCTAACAGTATAGTATATAGTAGCATTTTTGTTTAACGAATTTTTATCCTGAAAATTATGAAGTCTGTATAAAATCTTTGTAAATTTTGTTACTAGAGGCCGGTCACCAGTAGCGTTATCGAGGCAGTAGACCGTGTATATCTTGCGTGTAGGCCCTGCAAAAGTTTACCTGACCTTTTGCCGAACATTATTTGTAATAATTATCTTCTGACATGAAGTTTTTCCAAAGTGGGGGTTAAGTTGAGCCAAACTTATTGTATTAATTATTGACTGACTTGAAGTTTGCCTAAAATTGGAATTAAGTTGCCCCAAACTTATTGGGCACAGAGCTTTGTATAAAGTTACTATAAACATCCAGATAAGTCATCCTAAACTTACGCTGAACGTAGTACCGAGAAATTTACGCAAAAGATATTCGTGTCCCATTGGCTGCAGTTGCTGAGAAGTTATCCAAAACGTCAACTTGATACAAACTTTAGCCAAACGTAATTATTTTTACGCGGGTAGGTAATTATAGTGAATCCATTCCCAAACTTGAACCCTACCGTTGTAATTCCCGGTTCTCGGTGACCGAGAAGCAGGAAAGGCCGTACTCGGATGGTTTCGGTAGTTCCAGGAGCCTCACGGACTATTCCGAAGATCAAATAAGTATTGGACATGTCCAAAGTAATTTATCATTGCGTTATTACCTTATATTTACCAATTTTATCATTCATAATCGTCGTCTGAATACATATATTATTTTTTCCAACTTCTCGGTAGCCGAGATTTGGGAAGTCACACGAAATCGATCCAGTTATGTTCTACTTTACTAGCACAGGCATTTAGACTTGATAGCCTATGCCATTACATGTAAAAGACGCGGTAATTGCACGGTAAATTCTGTATTACTGCGGTTTGCGTTGACGAGAAACTCGGATACGGCTTATTATAGACAATGGGAATCGGAAGCAGGTCAGAGTCAATGTCTTTTAGCAGTAGTATGAGTCAATTTTTATACATATTAAGAATAATAATAAAAATAAATGTTTTAATTTATGTTAGGTGATTAATAGTGAATTCATTTCCAAACTTGAACCGTACCATTTGCAATTTCCGGTTCTCGGCGACCGAGAAGCAGGAAATGTCGTGCTCGGTTAGTTTAGGTATTTTCAGGAGCCTCGCGGACTATTCCAAAAACCAAATAAGTATTGGACATATGCCAAGTTAATTATCATTGCGTTATTACGTTATATTTACCAATTTCATCATTAATAATCGTCGCCTGATTAAATATATCATTTTTCCCCACTTTTCGGTAACCGAGATTTGGGATGTCACACGAAATCGATCCAGTTATGTTCTACTTTACTCGCACAGGCATTTAGACTTGCTAGCGTATGCCATTACATGTAAAAGGCGCGATAATTGTACGGTAAATTGTGTATTACTGCGGTTTACGTTGACAAGAAACTCAGATCTGCTTATAATAGACAATGGGAATCGAAAGAAGGTCAGAGTCAATGTCTTTTAGCAATAGTATCAGTCAATTTTTATAAATATTAAAAATAGTAATAAAAGTAAATGTTTTAGTTTATCTGAACTAATGAATAATCAGTCAATTCAGAGACCTGAACCCTACCGTTGTAATTTCCGGTTCTCTGTGACCGAGAAGCAGAAAAGTCCGTACTCGGTTGGTATCGATATTTACAGGGGCCAGGCGTACTATTCCAAATACCAAATGAGTATTTGAGAAGTTACTAGTTAATAATCAATTCATCATTACGTTCAATTCCTCACTTTCATTATAAGAATCGTCGTCTGATTACATATATCATTTTTTCCCACTTCTTGGCAACCGAGATTTGGGAAGTCACACGAAATCGATCCAGTTATCTTCTACTTTACTCGCACAGGCATTTAGACTTGCTAGCATATGCCATTACATGTAAAAGACGCGGTAATTGTATGATAAATTCTGTATTACTGCGGTTTACGTGACGAGAAACTCGGATACTGCTTATCATAGACAATGGGAATCGAAAGCAGGTCAGAGTCAATGTCTTTTATCAATAGTATCAATGGAAAATGTATGTGTACAGTTCGGAGTTCGTTAATTCAAGCCTCAAGACAAAGAATAAAATATGTAACATTGGCTTTGTTATTCGCAACTACTACTGCCATCTGCCGTTCTCTACAAAAACGTCAATATACGCAGTACGATACTGCGCACATGCGGTCTGGGCTCATGAATTGACGCCGTAACGCCGCGATAGTGCGCGATTCTTTGGCTCGCCTTACTTAAGTACAATAATATACATTCTTACTTATTAATACATGAATGTATTAATAATAATAATATAACTATTATTCACTTTAAGAACTATAGAAATACATATTATAGATAATTTAAAACTACTTATATTGGGTTTAGACATCGTATTCTCTAATTCTGCCAAAAATAGTCCGAAGTAGATTTTTCTTACTTTTCATTTTCACTAGTACTTTACGTAAATCAAACAAGTGTAATAAATAAGAATGAGGCGAAGTGGTCCAGCAATAGACAGAAAAATTGGGGGGATAGATGCTACCCATGTCGCCGAGGACGAGTCAACCGCGGCAGCTTCTTCTTCTGTCCGCAGTCACGCGTATAATGTTAATCAAACAGCCAAGCGCCATAGAAAGAAGATCAAATGACGAGCCCTCATCCTGTCGGTAGACGGCGAGCGAGCTCGGCCGCACCGAGAATTATTCTCTAAAACTGCTAAGAGCGGGCACCTACGTTTGGCACATTCCAACGCTTTTACTCGCTAAGTCGATTTACTTTTTTCACTCTTCTCGCATCGTTGTGATGATGAGATTATCATTATTTATTCGGTTAGAATTATCTAAATAATTAAATATTATTATGATTATTATAAATATTATTTAATCTGCTTCAACAACTTTACAAAATTACATTATTCGTGGGATAGAGTTTTTTAGGTTAATAATATTTCTCTAAATGAATTTTTTCTAATTATGCAGTATTTCATAATACATTTCAATATTAATTAAATTTACTCTTACCATTGTGAATCATTAATACACATCCATCGATCACGTTGTTTACGTTTTAAGCCATTCGAAAATCCTAGGGACTTTTTCAAACGAGAGGTCTGAAGTTGCCGTAGACCTGACTTGTTGTTCTTTCACGCATAGCCTAATTACCACATTTTTAATATTATTTTAAAAATAGAAAAATACCTCAAATTACATTTAAAGTAGGGTTATCTCGTATCAATTTACACCAAATACATGAGAAAAAAAGATCTGCTGGAAAAACATAACCTGTCAACTTTGCACCTTGAACTGCACTTTCAACATCAATATAAATAATAATTATCAAGTCTATCAACAAAAATAAGCATACCATTAGAAAGCTCTTGCTCCGCTCTTTCAAATGCTCTACTACTTTTTCATAATCGAGATTGCTAAACTTGACTTTAATGCATTTCCATTTCATCGATATTTTACATTTTGGCAACAATAACGGATTATCTTATGCAGAAAAGTTCATATTAAGTTTACGACAAAATTGTAAATAGCATTAGAAAGCTCTTGCTCCGCTCTTTCGAATGCTCTACTACTTTTTCCAAATAGGTTTCGCCAATCATGAGAAAATCCTTGGAGAAAAGTGTACGTTTTTAATGCGTCATACTGTATAAGAAATTCAAGAAGTATCATGACTTGGAAAAAGAGCCATACAAGAGGCAAGTACCTGTTAAGTCCATCTAGCAGTTCCATTGCAATGTTTGCTAGAAGTCAGTTTTTATTTTAATATTTCTTCGATTTTTGTCGGTCCCATGTCCTTAGGATAATCCTTCGAAAAGTTCAAGTGAGACCAGTGGCGCGAAATGGCTTACGCAGTGAACTAACATGAATTGTCTATGCTTACTTGAACGGGATTGCGGCGATAGAGATGCTCTAAGAAAGCAAAATTTAGTTATTCATTGACGAATCGATCGTCGTGCGTCTCATTATCGTAGGACAATTATATAAAAAGTTCAAGAAGTATCAGGACTTTAAAACACGGCCATAAGAGACGCAAATACCTGTTAAGTCTATCTAGCAGTTCTATTGTAATGTTTGCTAGAAGTCATTTTGTTGGTTTATATTTATTTGATTTCTGCCGTTCCCATATCCTTAAGATAATCCCTCGAAAAGTTCAAGTGGTCCCAGTCCCGAGAAACGGCTTAAGATGCGAATAAGAGTTAATAATGTATCCTTACTTAAACACCATTTCGGCGGTCAAGGTGCTCTATGAAAACACAATTTAGTTATTCACTGACGAATTGATTATCGTGCGTCTGATTATCGTAAGATAATTATATAAACAGTTGAAGAAGTATCAGTACTTTAAAAAAGGTCCATACGATATGTAAGTACCTGTTAAGTACACTGTTATTGTGCACACTCGAAATGCTTTTGTTGTGCCTTTGCCATCTGAGAAGGCGACATTCTGCACATAGAAGAGTCATTTCGAATGTTGACGAGTATCATCAGACCAAATGGGCCAGCAGAAATTTCGAGCTTTTCAAGAATGGCGTACGAATGTTCCGGAATCACCGGAACATGCGTACGCACCCGAGTTCATTAGTCGACCGGTCCCGCCGAGGGACGTCCAAAGTAGTTGAACCTACTACTATCGCGTGTCTTTCTTGCTCCTTTTTGTATTGCGTAAGACCATTTTCAGCTCTGCATGAACAGCCACACGCGGTCCCGTGCCTCGAGTAGGCAGTTATTGGCACACTCTAAATGCTTTTGCAGTCTTTACCATATCCGAAAGCGAGATTCTTCACGCATTAACGCCATTAGGTAAAGCACCGAGTCGCGTTGGGAAGACCTAACAGCAGAAATTTCGAGCTCTTTTAAAAATGGTGTACGAATGTTCCGGTCTTACCGAAACATTGGTACGCGCTCGAGTTTACTAGTCGAGCGGTCTCTCTGAGAGACGCCCAACGTACGTAGTGGAACATATCGCGTGGATTTCTTGCTCCATTCGTATCGCGTAAGACCATTTTTAGGTCTGCATGAACAGCCGCACACTGTCGCGTGCCTCGAGTACGCTTTTATTGGCACGCTCGAAGAAATCTTGCATAGTCTTTGCCATATCTGAAGAGAGATTCTTCACGCATCAGAGCAATTAGGAAAACCCACTGGTCCCGTTCGGGAGATCTAACAGCAGCTATTTCTAGCTCTTTCAAAAAGGGTATACGAATGTTCCGGTCTCACCCGAACATTCGTACGCACTCGAGTTTACTAGTCGAGCGATCTCAGTGAGAGATGCCCAAAGTACTTAGTGGAACCTATCGCATGGCTATCTTGCTCCATTCGTATCGCGTAAGACGATTTTTAGGTCTTCATGAACATCCGCACACGGTCGCGTGCCTCGAGTACGCTTTTATTGGCACGCTCGAAGAGATTTCGCGTAGTCTTTGCCATATCTGAAGAGAGATTCTTCACGCATCAGAGCAATTAGGAATCCCCACTGGTCTCGTTCGGGAGATCGAACAGCAGAATTTTCGAGCTCTTTCAGAAATAGTGTACGAATGTTCCGGAATCACCAGAACATTCGTACGCCCTCCAGTTTACTAGTCGAGCGGACTCGCTGAGAGACGCCCAAAGTAGTAGAACCTATCTCGTGGATTTCTTGCTCCTATTTGTATTGTGTAAGACCATTTTCAGCACTGCATGAACAGCCGCACGCGGTCGCGTGGCTCGAGTTCGCTTTTACTGGCACGCTCGAAGAGATTTTGCATAGACTTTACCATATCTGAAGAGAGATTCTTCACGCATTGGAGCAATTAGGAAAACCCACGAGTCTCGTTCGGGAGATCTAACAGCAGATATTTCGAGCTCTTTTAAAAAGGGTGTACGAATGTTCCGGAATCACAGGAACGTTCGTACGCACTGGAGTTTACTAGTCGAACGGTCCCGCCGAGAGACGCCCAATGTAGTAGAACCTATCGCGTGGATTCCTTGCTCCTTTTTGTATTGCGTAAGACTATTTTCGGCTCTGCATGAACAGCCGCACGCGGTGGCGCGCCTTGAGTACGCTGTTCTTGGCACACTCGAAGTGATTTTGTTGTGCCTTTGCGATCTGAAAAGGTGATATTCTGCACATAGAAGCGTTATTTCGAAAGTTGACGAGTATGATCAGACAGATCGGACAGCAGAAATTTCGATCTTTCTCAAGAATGGCGTACGAATGTTCCGGAATCAACGGAACATTCGTACGCACTCGAGTTTACTAGTCTGGCCTAGAGACGACCAAAGTAGTGGAACCGATCGCGTACAGTAGATCCTTTACGTAAAATTCTCTTTTTCGGTTTACCCTCTATCGC
This sequence comes from Torymus aiolomorphi, assembly GCA_036365515.1. NCBI lineage: Eukaryota > Metazoa > Arthropoda > Insecta > Hymenoptera > Torymidae > Torymus > Torymus aiolomorphi. Next base: position 132,752,581 of record CM070873.1, read on the forward strand.
GGATAGGATTTGTTTTTCCTTCAATGTCATTACAGTTGTCCGATTGTGAAATTTTCTTTTAAAAATCAGCCGTCGAGATATGCAAATTATAATCTCGAAAATTTATAATATTATATGTGTATAACTGTAGGTTTTGCCCTACTTCAAAGTCCTGATATTTCTTGAACTTTTTATATAATTGTCCTACGATAATAAGACCCACGCAGTTCTTTTCATCAATGAATAAAGAAATTGTGTTTTGATACAGCATCTAGGTCTCCACAATTCCGTTCAGGTAATGATACACAATTAATTTTTATTCTCGGCCTAAGCTGTTTCTCTTATTTGGGCCCACTTGAACTTTTCGAGGGATTATCCTGAAGACGTGGGAGCGACAGAAATCGAATAAAAGTACAAAAAGAAATTGACTTCTACGCAAACATTACAATGAAACTGCTAGATGGAATTAACTGGTACTTACGTATCGTACGGACCTTTTTTAAAGTACTGATACTTCTTGAACTTTTTATATAATTATCCTACTTTAATGAGACTTACGATGATCAATTCGTCAATGAATAACTAAATTGTGTTTTCGTAGACCATCTTGACCGGCGAAATCGTGTTTAAGTAAGGATATATTATTAACTCTTATTCGCATCGTAAGCCGTTTTCGCGACTGGGACCTTTTGAACTTGTCGAGGGGTTATCCTAAGGATATGGGAACGGCAGAAATCAAATAAATATAAACAAATAAAATGACTTCTAGCAAACATTACAATAGAACTGCTAGATGGACTTAACAGATATTTGCGTTTCTTATGGCCGTGTTTCAATGTCCTCATACTTGTTGAACTTTTTACATAATTGTCCTACGTTAATGAGACGCACGACGATCGATTCGTCAATTAATAACTAAATTGTGTTTTCACAGAGCATCTTGACCGCCAAAATCGCAAATTAATGACTACACTACCCTGGTGGATATCCAAAACATTTTATAACCAATATCTGACCATTTATATTAGAAATTGGCCATTATAAAATAGGAATTTGTTGTCCACTTTCTAGCTCTAGATCAAATACTTTTTCTCCCATTATTTGTCTATTTAATAGATTGAAAAATAGAATTTAGTTTTTCGAAGACAAGCACAACCTTGTTCTTAAGTATTTTAAAGATATTAAAACTGATCAGTTTTTATACACTGAAAATGGCCACTAGAAGGCTTGCTGCTATGATAAGGAGTGAGAGGGACAGAATCAGATGGAGAAATAAGAGTTTTGCTGAATTATTCATAGAATCAGTACAATAAACGATTTATTAGTTCATGTTATTTATTTATATTTTGAAAAGCCATCCAATGCAGTTTAATGCTCTTTTATCAAAGATAAAATTAGTAAGTAAATCAAATACGAATATTTTATTTTTACCTCAATCTAAGAAATAGGCAAAAAATAGGAGAAAAAGCGTTTTGTCATAGTCATTTATTAGCCAGTTTTACTAGCTATTTTCTAACTTCTTGGCCATTTATATTGAAGCGTCTTTACTTTGGAAGTTTCGTGCTAGTTAAATTCGTATGTTAGTGATTGGTAACTAAGTTTATTGCTAAAGTTGTATTAGTGATTGTGTGAGTGACGTGTGCTTACCCTTCGAGCTGCGGTTGCAGCTCGGAGAGCTGCATCTTTGACTGACCATGGCTTCCGGAAACGGAGGTCAGAAAAATCAAAATGACCGAAACCAACTCGCTGAGTCTTCCGATAACGGGGATCTCGACAACGAAACAGCCCAATGTTCTCAAGCAACTGCCACCAAAACATACGCTAACGCAATTGGACCAAAAAAGGAAGAAGCTATTGTACTAGACTCGTTTGAAAGTGCTACTATTGATGACTACGTGGACTCCCTGGAGAAGCTAATTGATCCTAACAACATCAAATTCATCTCCAAAATTTCTGGAGGACGATTATGCATATTTTTGTCAGATAAATCTAGTGTAGAAAGTTTAATAAGCAACAATGTAATAATTAATGGCTTTACCTTGACAATCAGACCTCTTATAGAAAGAAACAAACGCGTCATCATTTCAAATGTTTACCCGACAATACCACACGACGTAATCCTCAATTCGCTGAAAAATATTGGTATTGATCCTGTGTCCCAAATTCACTACATTAGAGCCGGCCTCAATAAACCCGGACGCTCGCACATATTGTCATTTCGAACACAGGTATACATTAAGGAAGAAGAGGAGAAAATTCTGCCTGACTCTTTCAAAATTTTCCATGTCAACACAAACCACTATATTTTCTTAAGTACTGATTCCACACAATGCTTCGTATGCAAGCAAAGTGGCCATATAGCTAATAAGTGCCCGAACAATACAAAGGTAACCCACGTAATGCCTATTATTACAGATAAAACGAATGAACAAAAAGACAATTCAACGATTCTTGACAACAATTCTCAGAATACTCCTCAGATCGTAGTAATTACTGCACAGCCCAACAAGCGTCCACCCCCATCTACGTCGTCTGAAAATTCGACTCCCAAATCTTCATACCTCAACGAAAAAGAGAAAGAAAGTGAAAACAATGTGGACGCAAACGATCTAATAGAAAAAGATAGTACAGAATTCACTTCTCCCAAAAACACAAACACCAATCCAAAAAACGAAAAACAAATACTGAAGCAAGTTTAAATGAAGATAAACTAGATCAGGAACTACAACCAATTAATAAAATTTTAAAAGACGGTGATTATCCAATGGAATACGCTCAATTGAAGACGTTTTTAGTTAAAACTTATGGACAAAGAAATGCCAAAGATATAGCACTGCAGCTTACTACAAATATTAATAACATAATTCAAATGCTCGTCTTGACGTACAAACATACTGAATCTCGAACCCTAAAAGATAGATGCTCAAGAATTAAAAAAAGATTATTAAGAGACGAAGAACAAGACATGGAATGTAGTTCAGATTACTCAACTACCTCAGATAACAATCAAGAACTAATAAATCTCAATCCATAAACAAAATTAAAAATGGCAACTACTAATAACATCAATACAGATTTAAAATTACTTTATTGGAATGCACGGAGTATTAAACCAAGGAAAGAAGAATTGCCTAAAATGCTCGAAAAAATCGATTTATTTGTATGTGTAGAATCGTGGCTCGACAGCGACGAAAATTTCAACGCTAGTGGCTTCCAAACTTTTCGCAAAGACAGAACGGACTCAAGCGGAGGAGGTATCTTAATACTAGTACGCAACAATCTAGCAGTCCACGAGCTCCGTGACTTTGTATGTACCGAAGAAGATTTTGAAGTAACCGCGTTGCGAATCAATAATGTACAACCGACCGTTGATATATTTGCATGTTACAGACCCCCGCATACAACCCCAACACAAAGAACTTGGAATGAAATTTTTGAAAAAGTCAAACGTTCAAAATCGGCAATATTGATGGGGGATTTTAATGCACACCACAAAACGTGGAACTGTGAGAAAAATGACACGGCTGGTGATCGACTTCTTGAAAGCCTAAATAATTCCAATCTGATTCTACATAACCCAAACACCAAAACATATCTGCAACCCCGTAGTAATAAAAAGTCAAACTTAGATCTAATATTCACATCCACTAATATTGCCGATAAAACCACAGTAAAAGTTGATGACGATACATATGGGTCTGATCATTTTCCAATATTTATAAATTTTCAAATTACAAAAAGTATATATCGCAAAAAATCATTCAAATTAAATTCCATCCGTACCAACTGGGGCCAAATATATAATGACCTTGAAAAACAATACTGTCAATTTATGAGAAGCGAATATGACTCACTAGCTGCCTCAGAAAAATATGAATTTTTTGTAAATAATGTATCAGACACTATTATTGCTAACACCCCTAAAAAACGTACTTTTAATAACAAAAATCATAGAAACCCCGTACCTTGGTGGGATCTAGAATGCGACAAAGTAAAAAGACTAAGAAAAGCAGCGCTTAAAAAATTTCAATATACAAATAGCGAAAATGACTTTATTAACTATAAAAAATCAGCTGCAATGGCCGTTAAAACTTTTAAAAAGAAAAAAAGGGAGTATTTTAGAAATTTCGCTGAAAGCCTAAACTTTAATGTTAACAATCAATACATATGGAATACTAGTAAAGTATTAAAAAACAAATGGACGAAAATAACACCTTTATATACGACAGAGAAACACCAATCACAGGTCAAAATTAATACTGCGCTTAACAAAATTAGCCCCCCTTGGGCGGGCACGAATCCAGATTGGCTTCCCAACTGCAAAAACAATGATTTTCTTAGTGCAAGTTTCAATTTCACAGAATTTAACATTGCATTAGATAGTAAAAACGATCGCTCTTCCCCAGGGTTGGATGGTATAAACTACGAATGCCTCAAACTCTTACCAATTAAGTACAAACTACTTCTCCTAGATATATACAATGAAATGTACCTTACCGACAGTTATCCAACTCAATGGAAAGAGTCCTATATCCATTTTATAAACAAATCAGATGGCAAAAATGTACGACCCATTGCACTAACATCATGCATTTGTAAACTCTTCGAAAGTATAATAAAAAATAAACTGCAATGGTGGATCGAAGTAAAAAATATTCTCCCCAAAAGTCAAACCGGCTTTCGAAAATGACAGAGCACAACAGATAATTTATCGAATCTAATACTTAATGTTGATGAAGGTTTTAGAAAAAAAAGAGACACCCAGGCAGCCTTTCTAGATGTGAAAGGTGCATTTGATAATGTAAATATACAAATACTTCTAGAAAAATTAGCTAGTATAGGTTGCCCCTCCAATATTATCAAATTTGTTAAATTCATAACATTCGAAAGAATTATACATACTGAATCACTAAGTGGAGACTACAGACTTGTATATAAAGGCGTTCCACAAGGCGGAGTACTTAGCCCCCTTCTTTACAACATTTATGTAAGCCAGATTACAGACAATCTACCTAAAAGCATTGTTATATCACAATTTGCAGATGATATCGCGATTTACTGCAATAAATTCAACGACCAGAAATCCAAAAAAATTCTAGAAAAGACTATATCAACTGTACATGACAACCTCTATGAACTAGGCCTCGAACTTTCCCCTGAAAAAACCGTATTTATTCAATTTACAAAAAAAAAGAAACCTTCAAGGCAGTCAGAAATAAAAATAAAAAATTCTAGTGTCAAGGTAAGCGACAAAGTACGCTTTTTAGGAGTGATATTAGATTATAAATTAACGTTTAAACAACAGACAGAAGAAATTTGTAAAAGAACTCATAAAGCAATGAATATAATTAAATATTTAAGAGGTACCTGGTGGGGATCAGTCCCTCAAAAGCTTCTCATCTTTTATAAAAGTTATATCAGATCCATTATCGATTATGCCTCTTACATATATTTGCCTACATCGACGGTACTTATTGAAAAATTGGAAAAAATCCCCAATACATGGCGATTAGGCTAGCTCTTGGTTACAGAGTCCTATTAATGTATTGATAGCGGAATCTAAAATGTTATTTATTGAAGATCGCGCAAAATCTCTTTGCTACAATTACATAAACAAAATCATTTCAAATAAAGAACTACTAATTCACGATACTTTAATACGAACCAGTAAAAATATAGATAACATCCACAATATAAACAACTCAAGGCTCCTAATACAGTGCATAAATTCTATTAAATACACATTTCCACAAATCATATCTAGAAACAAGTACACTACCTATGCCTATGACTACCACACACACACACAAGTAGTATCGATGTTAACACTGATTTCGGCTTATCCATAAAGAAAAACAAAGATCCAAACGAACAAATTAAAAACCTAATAGAAAAAGAAAACGCCTACGCGATATACACAGATGGAAGCAAATCGGAATACTCGAACTCTGTAGGAAGCGCTTGCATTTTAGCTAATTCAAACACTACCATAACGAAAAGCATAAATAAACAAGCATCAGTAACGACTGCTGAAAGTATCGCAATTAACTGTGCCGTCGACCATCCCCTTACTTTAACAAATAAAAATGTAATCATTTTCTCAGATTCCTTAAGTGTGCTGACAAGTCTCAAAAACGCCAAGTTTAATATAAAAACAAATCCCTATATTTTAGAAATAAGAAAACAAAACTCTCGAATTCAATGCCAAAACTCTAAATAATAGTAACATCAAATTTTATTGGATACCAGCACACCGAGGAATTTTAGGAAATGAAACTGCCGACACTAAAGCTAAAGAAGCAGCGAACCTAGTACCAAATAGTAGCTTAAAAATTCCCTTTTCTGACTTTAGGACACTCAATAAAGTACACCTAGAAGTAAAAGAATACGAAGCGTACCACCTATACTCCGTCATCGGCCACCTCGAACACCTAGAGCCTCTACCGGATGCGCTACGACACCTAGACGTAAAAAACTACGGAGCGCACTACCTAGACTCCATGATCGGCCACCCCGAACATCTAAATCTCTCATTGGATGCGCTATGACAACTCGATGTAAAAAACTACGGAGCGCACCATCTAAACCCCATCATCGGCCACCCTGAATATCTAGACCTCCCATTGGATGTGCTATGACTCCTCAACGTAAAAAACTACGGAGCGCATGAACTAGACTCCATCATCGGCCACCCCAAACATCTAGACCCCCCATTTGATACGCTACGACACCTAGATGTAAAAAACTACGGAGCGCACCACATAGACCCCATCATCGGCCACCACGAACATCTAGATCTCTCTTTGGATGCGCTACGACACCTCGACGTAAAAAAGCTACGGTCTGCACGACCTAGACTCCAACATTGGCCACCCCAAACACCTAGACCCCCCATTTGATGCACTACGACACCGAGACGTAAAAAACTACGGAGCGTACGCCCTATACTCCATCAACGGTCACTCCGAACACCTAGACCACCCATTTGATGCACTACGACACCTAGAAGTAAAAAACTACGGAGCGCACGACCTAGACTCCATCATCGATCACTCCGAAAATCTAGACACCCCATTAGATGTGCTGTGACACCTAGACTCCGTCATCGGCCACCCCGAACATCTAGATCTCTCATTGGATGCGCTACGAAACCTCGACGTAAGAAACCTACGTAGCGCAGGACCTAGACTTCATCATCGGCCACCCCAAACACCTAGATCCTGCATTTGATGTACTACGACACCTAGACGTAAGAAACTACGGAGCGCACGACCTAGACTCCATCTTCGGTCACTCCCAACCTCTAGACACCCCATTGGATGTGCTACGACACCTAGACGTAGAAACGACAGAGTACACCCCCAAACTTACAACGGGCTGTTACATCGAACGTTATTGTGCGTCGAGGCATACTGCATGACACTTGGACGATATTCAATCGTTGCCTGCCGCTGCGCTACGCTGATCGCCGCGCACCGGCGAATCAAGCGAACATAGTGGCGACATCTCTGAGCGACGAACATAAGATCGTTGTAAACAGAGAAAGTAACCTTTTCCTTCTGACACGGCGAGAAGTTGCGCGTTTCATTACATTCCTCTATTCCAATCCTACCGAACGTTTGAAGCCTCATCCACATTTCTTTCCGTCTGCATGAAAATATTAATGATTTTGTACATTTATTTAAAAGTAAAGCATTTACCGAATTTATACCAAAAATGCCTATTCCCAAATCTTTTTTTCTGTTCTTTCCGAAAATGAATAAATAAAGTTCGAAAAATATTTTTTCCCGGAAAAAAATTTCATAACTTCGTTAATACTAATTCTATCGCAGAATAGATAGGACCAATCGATAGCCGAGCTCAAAAAACTTAAAATGCCGCCTACCCGGTATCGATATTTCAAATCAATCGTTAATTACAACCTTTTAAACGTGGTGCGTTGGTGGATTGTCACTCGGTAGAGCGTATTTATCACTCTTTTCCCAAACTTAGGTGAAACTTAACATTATCTTTGTATGAAGTTTTACGTAACTTAATCATAATATTTCAATTTGGTTTTCCAAACTTTCAAAGAGGTGAAATGAGGCAAAGTGAATATAAACATATGAAGTATTTCATAAGGCGAGTGTCAGATTCGTATTTTTACACGAAAATGGGCGGAAACTAATCTGAAGTTCATATTATGTTTTCCGTCGATGGTTGTGACAAGCTTTTTCAAAGGTATGGCTGAAAGTATGGCTTAAAGTATGGCTGAAAGTATGGCCTGAAGTATGGATGAAAGTATGGCTTAAAGAATGGCTTAAAGTATGGCTTAAAGTATGGCTGAAAGTATGGCTTAAAGTATGGCTTAAAGTGTGGCTGAAAGTTAACGTTTAGATTCCGTAAGGAGATCGTAGGATCCGAATTATTTCCACAACATTGACTGAAATTCACCTAAATTATGTATTAAGTTTCTCTTGAGTACAACGTATTTATCATTATTTTCCCAAACTTTACCGAAACTTAATATTAACCTTGTATGGTGTTTTACGTAAATTCATCTTAAGATTTCAATTCTGTTTTCCAAACTTTAAAAGAGATGAATTGTGCCAAAGTTAATATAAACATATGAACTATTTCCTAAGGCGAGTGTAAGATTCCTACTTTTACACGAACATTGCCGGAAACTAATCTGTAGTTCATATTAAGTTTTTTGTCGATGGTTGTGACAATCTTTTTCTAAGGTATGGCTCAAAGTATGGCTTAAAGTACTGCTGAAACTATGGTTTGAAGTATGGATGAAATTATGGCTTAAAGTATGGCTTAAAGTATGGCTTAAAGTATGGATGAAAGTATGGCTTAAAGTATGACTGAACGTTATCGTTTGGATTCCGTAAGGAGAACGTAGGATTCGAATTTTTTCCACAACTTTGACTGAAATTCACCTAAACTTTGTATTAAGTTTCGAGTAAGTAGATCGTATTTATCATTCTTTTTCCAAACTTTGGTGAAACTTAACATTAACATTGTATGAAGTGTTACGTAAGTAAATCGTAAGATTTCAATTTGGTTTCCCAAACTTTAAAAGAGATGAACTAAGGCAAAGTGAATATAAACATATGAAGTATTTCCTAAAGCGAGTGTAAGATCCGTATTTTTACGCAAACAATAAAAATCTAATTCCGCCGTTTTTGAGATGCCCGATAATTTTATTATCGGAATTCAATTTTGACAATGAGAATATCTACAAAAAAAATCTAATTCCACCGTTTTTGAGTTCCCCGATAATTGTATTATCGGAATTCATTTTCCGCAATCCAGGAGATCTACACAAAATGTGGCAACCCTCAAAACACCGCGGAAGACCACCAACTGCCACTTTAGTCCGAAAAATCGCAAAAAAATCTAATTCCGCCGCTTTTGAGATCCACGATAACTTTATTCCCGTAATACAATTCTGCGGATGCAAGATAGCTACAAAAAAATTTGCTACCCACATAGCACCGTGGAAGACTCCCGAACTACCTCCAAAGGACAAAAAACCGCAAAAATAAATCTAATTCCGCAGTTTTTGCGATTCCCGATAATTTTAGTATCGGAATATAATTTTGAGCATGCCAGATAGCTAAAAAAAATTGGCAATCCCCAAAGTATCGCCGTACACTCCCAGAGAATTTTTTGCTACTTTTTCGTGCTTAAGGGATAGATTGGGCGTCTTCCGCGGTACTTTGGAGGTTGCCAATTTTTTTGTAGCTATCTTGCATGTTGAAAATTGTAAACCCGGAATAAAATCATCCGGGATCTCAAAAACGGCGGAATTAGATTTTCATACAAGGTTAATGTTAAGTTTCGGTAAAGTTTGGGAAAAGAACTATAAAATACGTTCTACTCACGGGAAACTTAATACAAAAAATTTAGGTGAATTTCAGTCAGCGTTGTGGAAATAATTCGAATCCTACGATCGCCTTACGGAATCAAAACGTTAACTTTCAGGCATACTTTAAGCCATACTTTAAGCCATACTTTCAGCAATACCTTAAGCCATACTTTAAGCCATACTTTCATCCATACTGTCAGTTATACTTTCAGCCATACTTTCAGCCATACTTTAAGCCATACGTTCAGCCATACTTTAAGCCATACTTTCAGCCATACTTTAAGCCATACTTCCAGCCACACTTTAAGTCATACTTTAAGCCATACTTTCGAAAAAGCTTGTTACAACCATCGACGGAAAGCTTAGTATGAACTTCAGATTAGTTTCCGTCAATGTTCGTGTAAAAATAGGAATCTTACACTCGCCTTAGGAAATACTTCATATATTTATATAAAGTTTGGCTCAGTTCATCACTTTTAATGTTCGGAAAACCAAATTGAAATCTTACGATTAAATTACGTAAAACATCATACAAGGTTAATATTAAGTTTCGGTAAAGTTTGGGAAAAGAACTATCAAATACGTTCTACTAACGGGAAACTTAATACAAAAAATTTAGGTGAATTTCAGTCAGGTTTGTGGAAATAATTCGAATCCTACGATCTCCTTATGGAATCAAAACGTTAACATTCAGCCATACTTTAAGCCATACTTTAAACCATACTTTCAGCTATACTTTAAGCCATACTTTAAGCCATACGTTCATCCATACTATCAGCCATACTTTCACCCATACTTTAAGCCATACTATCAGCCATACTTTAAGCCAAACTTTCAGCCATAGATTAAGCCATACATTCACCCATACATTAAGCCATACTTTAAGCCATTATTTAGAAAACGCTTGTCACGACCATCGACAGGAAACTTATTATGAACTGAGATTAGTTTCCGTCAATGTTCGTGTAAAAATAGGAATCTTACACTCGCCTTAGGAAATACTTCATATATTTATATAAACTTTGGCTCAGCTCATCACTTTTAATGTTCGGGAAACCAACTTGAAATCTTACGATTAAATTAGGTAAACATTATACAAGAATAATGTTATGTTTCGGTAAAGTTTGGAAAAATAATCATAAATACGTTCTACTCACGGGAAACTTTATACAAAACATTTAGGAAAAATTTCAGTCAAGGTTGTGGAAATAATTCGAATCCTACAATGTCCTTACGGAATCTAAACGTTAACTTTCAGCCACACTTTAAGCCATACTTTAGGCCATACTTTAAGCCATACTTTCAGCCATACTTTAAGCCATACTACAAGCCATACTTTCATCCATACTGTCAGCCATACTTTCAGCCATACTTTCAGCCATACTTTAAGCCATACTTTAAGCCATACTTTCAGCCATACTTTAAGCCATACATTAAGACATACTTTCATCCATACTGTAAGCCATACTTTCAGACATACTTTAAGCCATACTTTCAACCATACCTTAAGCCATATTTTCAGCCATACTTTAGAAAAATCTTGTCACAACCATCGATAGAATACTCAATATGACCTTTAGACTAGTTTCTGTCAATGTTCGTGTAAAAATAGGAATCTTACACTCACCTTAGGAAATACTTCATATGTTTATATTAACTTTACCACAGTTCATCTCTTTTAAAGTTTGGGAAACCGAATTGGAATCTTACGATTAAATTACGTAAAACATAATACAAGATTAATGTTAATAATTCGGTAAAGTTTGGGAAAAGATCTATCAAATACGTTCTACTCACGGGAAACTTAATACAAAAAATTTAGGAAAAATTTCAGTCAAGGTTGTGGAAATAATTCGAATCCTACGATGTCCTTACGGAATCTAAACGTTAACTTTCAGCCATACTTTAAGCCATACTTTAAGCCATACTTTCAGCCATACTTTAAGCCATACTTTAAGCCATACTTTAAGCCATACTTTAAGCCATACTTTAAGCCATACTTTCATCCATACTTCAGGCCATACTTTCAGCCATACTTTAAGCCATACTTCCAGCCATACTTTAGAACAAGCTTGTCGCAACCATCGACAGAAAACTAAATATGAACTTTAGATTAGTTTCTGTCAATGTTCGTGTAAAAATAGGAATCTTACACTCGCCTTAGGAAATACATCATATATTTATATAATCTTTGGCTCAGTTCATCACTTTTAATGTACGGAAAACCAAATGGAAATCTTACGATTAAATTACGTAAAACGTCATACAAGGTTAATATTAAGTTTCGGTAAAGTTTGGGAAAAGAACTATCAAATACGTTCTACTAACGGGAAACTTAATACAAAAAATTTAGGTGAATTTCAGTCAGGGTTGTGGAAATAATTCGAATCCTACGATCTCCTTACGGAATCAAAACGTTAACATACAGCCATACTTTAAGCCATACTTTAAGCCATACTTTCAGCTATACTTTAATCCATACTTTAAGCCATACTTTCATCCATACTATCAGCCATACTTTCACCCATACTTTAAGCCATACTATCAGCCATACTTTAAGCCAAACTTTCAGCCATAGATTAAGCCATACATTCAGCCATACATTAAGCCATACTTTAAGCCATAATTTAGAAAACGCTTGTCACGACCATCGACAGGAAACTTATTATGAACTTAGATTAGTTTCCGTCAATGTTCGTGTAAAAATAGGAATCTTACACTCGCCTTAGGAAATACTTCATATATTTATATAAACTTTGGCTCAGCTCATCACTTTTAATGTTCGGAAAACCAACTTGAAATCTTACGATTAAGTTACGTAAAACATGATACAAGATTAATGTTAAGTTTCAGTAAAGTTTGGGAAAAGATTTATCAAATACGTTCTACTCACGGGAAACTTAATACAAAAAATTTAGGAAAAATTTCAGTCAAGGTTGTGGAAATAATTCGAATCCTACGATGTCCTTAAGGAATCTAAACGTTAACTTTCAGCCATACTTTAAGCCATACTTTAAGCCATACTTTCAGCCATAATTTAAGCCATACTTTAAGCCATACTTTAAGCCATACTTTCATCCATACTTCAGGCCATACTTTCAGTCATACTTTAAGCCATACTTCCAGCCATACTTTAGAACAAGCTTGTCGCAACCATCGACAGAAAACTAAATATGAACTTTAGATTAGTTTCTGTCAATGTTCGTGTAAAAATAGGAATCTTACACTCGCCTTAGGAAATACTTCATATATTTATATAAACTTTGGCTCAGTTCATCACTTTTAATGTACGGAAAACCAAATGGAAATCTTACGATTAAATTACGTAAAACGTCATACAAGGTTAATGTTAAGTTTCGGTAAAGTTTGGGATAAGAACTATCAAATACGTTCTACTCACGGGAAACTTAATACAAAAAATTTAGGTGAATACTGTCAGGGTTGTGGAAATAATTCGAATCCTACGATCTCCTTACGGAATCTAAACGTTAACTTTAAGTCATACTTTAAGCCATACCTTCAGACATACTTTAAGCCATACTTTAAGCCATACTTTCATCCATACTGTCAGCCATACTTTCGGCCATACTTTCAGCCATACTTTAAGCTATACTTTAAGCCATACGTTCAGCCATACTTTAAGCCATACTTTCAGCCATACTTTAAGCCACTCTTTCAGCCACACTTTAAGTCATACTTTCAGCCATACTTTCAGCCATACTTTAAGCTATACTTTAAGCCATACCTTCAGCCATACTTTAAGCCATACTTTAAGCCATACTTTCATCCATACTGTCAGCCATACTTTCAGCCATACTTTCAGCCATACTTTAAGCTATACTTTAAGCCATACTTTCAGCCATACTTTAAGCCATACTTTAAGCCATACTTTCATCCATACTGTAAGCCGTACTTTCAGACAAACTTTAAGCCATACTTTCAACCATACTTTAAGCCATATTTTCAGCCATACTTTAGAAAAATCTTGTCACAACCATCGATAGAAAACTTAATATGACCTTTAGACTAGTTTCTGTCAATGTTCGTGTAAAAATAGGAATCTTACACTCACCTTAGGAAATACTTCATATGTTTATATTAACTTTAGCTCAGTTCATCTCTTTTAAAGTTTGGAAAACCGAATTGGAATCTTACGATTAAATTACGTAAAACATGATACAAGGTTTATGTTAAGTTTCGGTAAAGTTTGGGAAAAGATCTATCAAATACGTTCTACTCACGGGAAACTTAATACAAAAAATTTAGGAAAAATTTCAGCCAAGGTTGTGGAAATAATTCGAATCCTACGATGTCCTTACGGAATCTAAACGTTAACTTTCAGCCATACTTTAAGCCATACTTTAAGCCATACTTCAGGCCATACTTTCAGCCATACTTTATGCCATACTTCCAGCCATACTTTAGAACAAGCTTGTCGCAACCATCGACAGAAAACTAAATATGAACTTTAGATTAGTTTCTGTCAATGTTCGTGTAAAAATAGGAATCTTACACTCGCCTTAGGAAATACTTCATATATTTATATAAACTTTGGCTGAGTTCATCCCTTTTAATGTTCGGAAAACCAATTTGAAATCTTAGGATTAAATTACTTAAAACATCATACAAGGTTAATGTTAAGTTTCTGTAAAGATTGGGAAAAGAACTTTCAAATACGTTCTACTCACGGGAAACTTAATACAAAAGATTTAGGTGAATTTCAGTCAGGGTTCTGGAAATAATTCGAATCCTACGATCGCCTTACGGAATCTAAACGTTAACTTTAAGCCATACTTTAAGCCATGCTTTCAGCCATACTTTAAGCCATACTTTAATCCATACATTCAGCCATACTGTCAGCCATACTTTAAGCAATAGTTTCAGCCATACTTTAAGCCATACTTTAAGCCATACTTTTAGCCATACTTGAAGTCATACATTAAGCCATACTTTCATCCATACTGTAAGCCATACATTCAGCCATACTTTAAGCCATACTTTAAGCCATACTTTCATCCATACTGTCAGCCATACTCTCAGCGATACTTTAAGTCCTGCTTTCAGCCATACATTAAGCCATACTTTCAGCCATACCTTAAGCCATACTTTCAGCCATACCTTGAGCCATACTTTAAGCCATACTTTAGAAAAAGCTTGTCACGACCATCGACAGGAAACTTAATATGAACTTCAGTTTAGTTTCCGTCAATGTTCGTGTAAAAATAGGAATCTTACATACTTTAAGCCATACTTTCAGCCATACTTTACAAAAAGCTTATCACAACCATCGACAGGAAACTTAATATGAACTTTAGATTAGTTTCTGTCAATGTTCGTGTAAAAGTAGGAATCCTACGCTCGCCTTAGGAAATACTTCATATGTTTATATTAACTTTGGCTCAGTTCATCTCTTTTAAAGTATGGAAAACCGAATTGAAATCTTACAATTAAAACTTAAAGTAAAACATGACACAAGGTTAATGTTAAGTTTCGGTAAAGTTTGGGAAAAGAAGTATCAAATACGTTCTACTCACGGGAAACTTAATACAAACTTTAGGAAACTTAATACAAAATTTAGGTGAATTTCTGTCAAGGTTGTGGAAAAAATTCGAATACTACGATCTCCTTACGGAATTTAAACGATAACTTTCAGCCATACTTTAAGCCATACTTTAAGTCATACTTTCAGCCATACTTTAAGCCATACTTTAAGCCATACTTTCATCCATACTGTAAGCCATACTTTCAGACATACTTTAAGCCATACATTCAGGCATACTTTAAGCCATACTTTAAGCCATAATTTCATCCGTACTTCAAGCCATACATTCTGCCATACTTTAAGCCATACTTTCAGCCAAACTTTAGACAAACCTTGTCACAAACATCGACGGAAAACTTAGTATGAAGTTCAGATTAGTTTCCGTCAATGTTCGTGTAATAATAGGAATCTTGCACTCGCCTTAGGAAATACTTCATATGTTTATATTAACTTTAGCTCAGTTCATCTCTTTTAAAGTTTGGAAAACCGAATTGGAATCTTACGATTAAATTACGTAAAACATGATACAAGGTTAATGTTAAGTTTCGGTAAAGTTTGGGAAAATAATGATAAATACGTTCTACTCACAAGAAACTAATTACAAAATTTAGTTGAATTTCAGTCAAGACTGTGGAAATAATTCGGATCCTACGATCTCCTTACGGAATCTAAACGATAACTTTCAGCCATACTTTCAGCCATACTTTCATCCATACTTTAAGCCATACTTTAAGCAATACTTTCAGCCATACTTTAAGCCATACATTCATCCATTCTTTAAGCTATACTTCATGCCATACTTTAAGCCATACTATCATCCATACTTTAAGCCATACTTTCAGACATACTTTAAGCCATACTTTCTGCCATACTTTCTGCCATACTTTAAGCCATACGTTAAGACATACTTTAGAAAAAGCTTGTCACGAGCATCGACAGGAAACTTAATATGAACTTCAGATTAGTTTCCGTCAATGTTCGTGTAAAAATAGGAATCTTACACTCGCCTTAGGAAATACTTCATATGTTTATATTAACTTTGGCTCAGTTCAACTCTTTTAAAGTTTGGAAAACCGAATTGGAATCTTACGATTAAATTACCTAAAACATCATACGTGGCTAATGTTATCTTTCGGTAACGTTTGGGAAAATAATGATAAATACGTTTTACTCACGGGAACCTTAATACAAAATTTAGGTGAAGTTCAATCAAGGTTGTGGAAATATTTCGAATACTACGATCTCCTTAGGGAATCTAAACGATAACTTTCAGCCATACCTTAAGCCATACTTTAAGCCATACTTTAAGCCATACTTTAAGCCATACTCTCATCCATACTGTAAGCCATACTTCAAGCCATACTTTCAGCCATTCTTTAAGCCATATTTTCAGCCATACTTTAGAAAAATCTTGTCACAACCATAGACAGAAAACTTAATATGAACTTTAGACTAGTTTCTGTCAATGTTCTTGTAAAAATAGGAATCTTATGCTCGCCTTAGGAAATACTTCATATGTTTATATTAACTTTGGCTCAGTTCATGTCTTTTAAAGTTTGGAAAACCGAATTGAAATCTTACGATTAAAATACATAAAACATCATATAAGGTTAATGTTAAGTTTCGGTAAAGTTTGGAAAAAGAACTATCAAATACGTTCTACTCATGGGAAACTTAATACAAAATTTAGGAAACTTATTACAAAATTTAGGTGCATTTCAATCAAGGTTGTGGATATAATTCGAATACCGCGATCTCCTTACGGGATATAAACGATAACTTTCAGCCATACATTAAGCCATACTTTAAGCCATACTTTCAGCAATACTTTAAGCCATACTTTAAGCCATACTTTCAGCCATACTATAAGCCATACTTTCAGCCATACTTTAAGCCATACTTTAAGCCATACTTTAAGCCATACTTTCAGCCATACGATAATCCATACTTTAGGCCATATTTTCATCCATAATGTAAGCCATACTTTCAGACATACTTTAAGCCATACTTTCAGCCATACTTTAAGCCGTACTTTTAGCCATACTTTAGAAAAAGCTTGTCATAACCATCGACGGAAAACTTAGTATGAACTTCAGATTAGTTTCCGTCAATGTTCGTGTAAAAATAGGAATCTTACAGTCACCTTAGGAAATACTTCATGTATTTATATAAACTTTGGCTCAGTTCATCTCTTTTAATGTTCGGAAAACCGAATTGAAATCTTACGATTAAATTATGTAAAACATCATACAAGGTTAATGTTAAGTTTCGGTAAAGTTTGGGTAAAGAACTATCAAATACGTTCTATTCACGGGAACCTTAATACAAAAAATTTAGGTAAATTTCAGTTAAGGTTGTGGAAATAATTCGAATCCTAAGGTCTCCTTACGGAATTTACACGATAACTTTCAGCCATACTTTAAGCCATACTTTAAGCCATACTTTCAGCCATACTTTAAGCAATACTTTAAGCAAATCTTTCAGCTATTCTTTCAGCTATACTTTAACCCAATACGTTAAGCCATACTTTAAGCCATATTTTCAACCATACTTTAAGCCATACTTTCATCCATACTTCAAGCCATACTTTCAGCCATACTTTAAGCCATACTTTCAGCCATACTTTAGAAAAAGCTTGTCACAACCATCGTCGGAAAACTTTGTATGAACTTCAGATTAGTTTCCGCCCATGTTCGTGTAAAAATACGAATCTGACGCTCGCCTTATGCAATACTTCATGTGTTTATATTCAGTTTGTCTCATTTCATCTCTTTGAAAGTTTGGAAAACCAAATTGAAATCTTATGGTTAAGTTACGTAAAACTTCATACAGAGTTAATGTTAAGTTTCACCTAAGTTTGGAAATGAGTGATAAATACGCTCTACTTACGGGAAACTTAGTATTAAATTTAGGTGAATTTCAGTCAATGTTGTGCGAAAAATTCGAATTCAGCGCTTTCCGTACGGAATCCTTTATACTTTCAGCCATACCTGCGTAGAAATCAAAACTATTGGATCAACATTGGTAATGTATTGGCAATAGATATGGGAAGTATATTGGCACTATACTGCAAAACCTATTTCCAATATATTGCCATTATTGTGCCAAACAGGTATCTCACACATATCGCCAATGGGTTTGGCAATATAGTTGCCATATGCTACCCAATATATTTCCAATATACTAGCAATATATTGTTAATTTTTTAACTTAATATATCGATATCGATGACGGTCAAAGGCGGTACGGTCTTTAATCTTAATGAACTTCGATAAATGGACATAAAAACCAAACCTTAAATATTTTTCGAAAAAATAATTTTGCTATCTTTTTTATTTTTGTGCTACGTCAATTTTGACTGCACCATTGTGTTCCTCGGTCGCCAAAACCCTTAGACTCATCGCTTTTCGAACCTTTTCACAATTTTCCAGGGAGAAAATCCAATGTCAGGATAATTTGGTTACGCGGTATACATATGTATAATGAAAATTTAATATATATTAAAAAAAAGGAAAATGAACAAAAAAAATAGTACAAATCAATATTATCTATACAAGGGGTAAATAGTACATTACGATACAAGTGCGATAAGTGGCCCATTATGTCACGGCGTGAAGTTAGGGCTCGAGCGTAGCGAGGGTCCTATCACGGCGTGTAATGAGTTACTTAACGCACTAGTATCGTACAATTTTTTATAACACTGCATGACTTAAGTTCGCTGTCACGCCTATCCGTGCGCTAAGCAGTCCATTAGGGCACCGTGAGGTTAGCCGATAAACACGGTGAAATAATGGACTACTTATCGCACGGATAGGCGTGACAGCAAACTTAAGTCACGCAGTGCTATAAATGTAATTTACACAAAAAGCAAATAGAAAGCTTTATCAATGTTTTGTGTATATTCTGAAAAGAAAAATGGATAATGCTTTAAAACAGTTTGGGACATATTGTACAAGTGTTTGTTAGTGAAATATGTAATAAAAAATCGATTTTTCGTCATTTTAAAGATCTCTGACCCCCTTAATAAATGTTTTTGGGTCTCGTCGGGGGAAAAATACAAAATCATTTATTTTTGAGAATGTTATAACCATGGCCGTGGTTGTTCATAAATTCGTGAAAATGGTAAAAGAAATGTATTTTTTAAATTTGCTTCAACTTTGAAGGTTTTGGATAAGTATGAAATTTTTCTTCGGCAAGTAACAATGAAATAAATTAAGAAACAAAATCTTATCCTGAAAAATGAAATCGGTAGTTAATGAAAAAAGATCCCTGTGTTTTATCAATAATTGTTTGTACTGACGAAATCTTTTTCTGAAATATCGACATTTTGTTAAAAAATGTTTGTTTAGTTATGTTAAATAGACTTTTTTTATAACAGATTAACTATTTATATTATTTGAAATGGCTTAATTACATTACAGCTATTGCTCTTACATATTTTAGACAACCTCTTGATTTAACACTGCTTTAATTTGGGGGTCGCGCATGAACCTCGTTAACTAGAAATACGATTTTTGTTACCATTAATAGAAGTTTCCCTTCGAATTCACATTCTGATTATCTATCTACGTTACAGTTTATTGAAGATTATAGGTAGATAGATCTCCTTTTTTGTATGAACTTTTAATGTTCAAAGCGCGAGAACTTTTAATGTAAGGCTGCGAAGCGACAGCATCTCTAATTTTGCAATTTTGTCAACAAACAATACTCTTGGGCATCATAGGGTAGAGTGTTGTGCTGTTCCAGATGTTTTAGCGAAGGCGATAGATTTATTTAAGCACGAGAACTCTTTACGTAAGGATACGAGGTGCCTGTGTACGCGATTTCTTGTTTTCTAATAGAAAAACGCTTGTGTTTAAAAGGGTAATGTGTTACCAACAACCTGAGCTCATCGTGGGGTTAAAATAATATTTTAAGCCAGAAAATCCTTTATATAAATTTTGACAACGGTCGTGTAACTGTTTTATCGTGTTTTTATTGAATGATCCGTTGATGATTAGAAGGATAACGCGCTTGCGAGGATGAGAAATTCATTTTAGCGCAAGAACTTTTGTCGTAATACTGCAAGGCGGCATCGTCAGTAATTTTTAAAGTGAGCTTGTCGCTGCATGGCTGTACAGCTGTGTACGAGTCTGAAAATAAAAGTTGAACTGGTGACGAAACTAAACGAACGCTTCCCGGGTTTTCATCAAGAAATTCCATGGTTAACATGATTTAAACTAAAGAACTTTTCATGTAACGCTCTAAAATAGCAGTGCCGTCGATTTCTCGTTTTTTGTAAAGACTAATGACAAAATCAAAGTATAAAATAAAAGTATTTTATCATGCTTTAATTCTGAATACGTAAAATGATAGGATAATCAGATAATTTTTTAAACGAAAAATTACTAAATTATAGAAATCAATATAAAAATTCAAATGTAACGAGTATAGCAAATCTTCACGCCTATTCTTTACGACCAATCTAAATCAATTTTCAAATGTTGCACAACATCGGGTCAACGTTTTTTAAGAAAGGAAATACATGACTCGCTCTGTATTTATCAACAAGAGATATCAACTATGATGTCTTCATAGTTTCACTAGCTTTTGGCCGATCAAACAAAAGCTTTCCTCGCCAGCTGTCTTGAAAATGAGTCCAGTACTGAAATCGACTTGTCACAGAAATGGCTGAATTCTGTTTATAAGGTAAATCGAAGTCGACAAAAACAGATTTTGAAATTTGCAGCTCTCTCAGTTTCGCAGAGCTTCTATACGAAACCAACGTTCGTAAGTTTTATTTGATTATAGTCAACAATAAAATGGCTTGCATCAAACAAAAGAGCTTAAAATTTTGCATCGAAGGCGATTTTGAACTCGATTCCGTCGAGTGTAAAGTTCCCAGATAATTAATCGAAAAGAAATAAACGCTGTGGGAGCGAGAGACACGGGAAGCATACCGCAGCGCGGGACGAAAGTCGGGGGCATGTTCATTTCTTTTCGATTAATTATCTCGGAACTTTGCACTCATCGGAATCGAGTAAAAAATTGTTTCCGATTCAAAATTTTGCGCTCTTTCGTTTGGTCTAAGCCATTTTGTTGTAGACTAAGCGTTTCTCGAGATATAAGTAAATAAAACTTTTAAACGCTGTTTTCGGATAGAACCCTTGGACCTAGGAATCTGCAAATTTCAAAATCGGTTTTTGCGACCTCGATTTATAACCAATATGCAGTCATTTCTGTGACAAGTCGATTTCACAGCAATTTTTACTGCGGACTAAATCGTTGCGCTCCTCGATTGCTCCGCTTCCGCCTTACCTCCCGCTTCCGTAGACGTACTCCGTAGCAACGGTTGCCCCCCACTCTTTGCCGCGGCGGCCGCCGCTCGGCTCGCGTCGTCGCTCTGCCAGGGCCGACGCTATGCGGGAAATTCCACTGTGCTTAACAGAGGTGTGGAAAACTTGCCGGAAAATTTTCGGGACCAAGTGATCTTGACTCAGTTTTTCACGCTGATCACGTTGGTATATAAATGTTGTATTGTTTCAGAATCACCCTGTATAATATACAAGTATATATGAATTATTTTTACGCGGGATTGGTTATTGAAAAAAAAAAAAATCACTTTTGATCTAAAAAATTACCTAAAAAATTTTTTATTCAATTTGTCTATAGTTTTCCTTTAAAGTACTTCTTATTACCTGTATTTAAAAAAAAAAATGTCCAAATCGGTCGATTGCCGGCTGAGATATTTTATTTTGAAACAAGAGGTCCATTTTAGCCCACTGGGCGTCGCTGTTATCAGCACCACCCGCTTTTCCTTTTATCCATAGGAAAAAAAACAATTTAATCTAATTAAATTTGGGATTTCGAATTTTCATTTCTCGTTTCGAATTTCAAATTTCCGGAAAAAAGAAAAAAAAGTTTTTTTCCCAATCAAATTCTGATTGATCCAATCAAATTTCCCGCACGCTCTTCGGTGGCAGGTACTCGTGTTTCCACACGTAATGGACGCCAATTGTAACGGAGTAACAGCTGTCCTCGGTGCGCTATATCTCAAAGCCGACTTGCCGATGATCGGCGCAGTAATAGACAGGCGCGATCACGGGTTCGTGCAAACGCTCGGCGATTAGCAGCCCGTCAGCTCCGCGCTGTTGCTCGCCGTCGGCTGCTTTCAGCAGCAGCCGCGCCTTTTCGACCCGTTACAACGCGCGACTTCGTCGTGGCGCTCTATCTCGAGCATGCTGCCCCAGCTGCTCAGTTATCACGCGAGTACTGCGTACTCGCGACCGCGGAGGCCGGCGGTATTCATTACCGTGCCACCGAATTAGGAATTGGAATCGGGTATGCGAAATAGAATACGCGAGCAAGTAAAATCAAAGCAACAATTGTCTTTATTGTCCCCTGAGGCGACTTGGTAATTACACACGTGGCGCGTGCTATAAGTACGCGCCGGTTCGGGTGGTGCGCCCGCGCACGCGAAGCACGGGTGTACTCGGTCGCACTCACGTACGTGCAAAAGGCTCGCGCGCGCGTCGGCGGCCTCGCTCGCTCGCCCATCTCCGCGGGGAAAGCGCGCACTCGCCTGGCCAGGACTTACCTCCTCAGTAGTCTCGGCGTGGAGGCGGGCACCGTTGTTGTCTTGTGCGCCCCTTGCGTCTCTCTCTCTCTCTCTCTCTCTCTCTCTCTCTCTGGACGGGTAAGTGTCAGCACCGTTTGCTTCTGGTCCTGCTTTATTTAAGCTTTCCTAAAAGACCATTACACTCTTCGGAGTGCTTTTTTTATAGGAAAGTGGCTCCAATGGCTCTCAAGCTCTCCGCCTAAGGGCCCATGCTTTTCATGGTGTTCTATGAGCCAGGAGCTGCTTTTCTGCAAACGACGCTTACTCTAACCTCCGAAGCCAGCAAACCTTACCATCGTTTCACGGGTCTTGGCTGTCATCGTTGGTGAGAGCAGGTTCGGAGGAATCATCGCTCCCACCCACACATCACAATCAACTAACCATCACTGCATCGCACTGCAGGCCAGCACACGATTTGCACTTGAACATCGCAGCACAACGGCAAGATTTTCAAATCTTCCAAGCTAACCGCCAGCAGACCGCAAGCGGTCAACAACATCAGCAGAAGTGAACGTGTTTTTGTTTTGTTTTGCTGTGGAACATGGATCGAAGGTGCGCGGTGTGTGGTGAATCATCAACGAGGCAGCTGGGATTGTGCCCGATATGTCACCGGCCGTGCCACTCGAAATGCTCCGGCAAGCGAAAGGGTGCCCCATGCGACCTGTGCCGTAGGAGGAGCAGTTGAAATCAGCGAGGGCGTCGAACTTTGCCATGCCAAAGAGCACGCAGGTGAGCACGCGTGCGTCGCTCTCACAGCGACATACGCCCAACACATCTATCACTGCCGCCCCCCACCATCGCTCGCCTCTTGGCTCATCAACGCCGGCTGATAAACCTCCTTCGCGTAAAACCAGCGCGAACGCCTCTAGCTCGCTGTGTGCCAGCGCTGAGTCTACAGAGCGGGCTGCCGGAGTACGGGGGCCGGGTGAACTGAAGAGCGGCGCCGAGCGGATCCGCTGCTCACACGCGCATAATGCACAGCTAAGTACCAGCGCCTGGCGGATCGCTGTAACTCAGCCCCTACCATCCGCTCATTTGAACAGAGAGTTAGAGAAGATTGAGCCATCGGCGGACATGTAGGGACTGCGATCTTCCCTCTCACTCTAACTGCGAGAGTGGGGGAAGCAACCTTGTCGCGCTCTGCGTGAAGCCGCCTGCGAGCGGCAGTCAGTGCTTGAGTCCACGAGCGTGCGGACGTGTGTCCGCTGTATAACTCTTTAGTACTCAATAAACCTCCTTGTTACCTGTTAATTCCTGACTCTCATTTATTCTCTCCCCCTTCCTATTCCTAGAACGGAAGAAGACGTGGGCATACAAACCCCATATTGGTGACCCCGACTACGCTGAAGAGGAGGGCTGCAGGCGTGAGCCTGCTTCGTGGCGCTCTCACCACCGCTGTCGCCTACGGCGCACCGTCCTCTCTACTACCTCTTACGTGACTCTCGAGTCCGTAAGGGTAGTCATCTTCGGCAGTTACCCGTGCAGGCATTCGCCTCTGGCTGTTGAATTACGTCGTGAAAGTGCTGGCACGCCGGCGCACACGCGTAATCACAAAGTTTTTTTTTCCGTCGACTCACGTCGTGTGACGTCGTGTGCCCGCTGGCACACCGGCGCACACGCGTGATTTTCAAAACCGCTCGACCTTTGGCAACTATCAATATGCGTGCTGGCACGCCGGCGCATACTGGAATTTTCGACCATCGTCGAATTACGTCGTGTGCGTGCTGGCACGCCGGCGCACACGAGTAAAACTTCCAACCTGCTCGACCACAAGGACTGCCCTGCAATCATCGTTCCTTGTCGAGTCTTCTCCGAGGCATCGCAGCTTTCTTCGGCAGACCTCCAGGTGCGTACTTGCGTGAAGCCACCGTCACCGATGCCTTCAAACGCACCTGTCGAGCAACGCGAGGACAACGGCAGCGCTCAGTACGCTGTGTAGCTGATCTCCGGGTGCGTCCTTGCGTGAAGTCACCGACACGGCGCCTTTTAACGCACCCGTCGAGCAACGTACGACAAGCTGATCTATGTGTGCTGCATCTTGTCGAGTATTCTCCGAGACTTCTCCAGCAGTCATCAGCAACATCATCTTCGAGATCATCATTGCGTCAAGTTATACGTGTAAAAGCAGCGTGCGAGCAATAAGTTAATGTATTTCTCGGCGTAACGTAATTACCGCGCATTAATTATTGATTCCCCTTTTTTCGGAAAGTGTTTACGTTCCCCCGATCTTCCGGGAATTGTCCTTGTTCGGCGGGTGTTTACCCCCGAGATTTTCAATCCGCGGAGTACTGCGCGCAACGCTCACGCGTTCCGCGAATTTTTGTTGCCCGCCACGTGTTTACTAGCGAAACTTCACGCGTTCTTAAAACTTAGCCTTTATTTTAAGCCTTCTCGCGTCAATACTTTTTTTGAATTTATGCTGGTACGGAGCAATTAAGAATAAAACATTTCTAGTATTTTCGAGACGCGTGCTACCTTTTTCAATTCATTAAATTTATACGTTGCTTAATCATGTTCTTCAATAAAAATTTTTTTTTTCTTTTCAAAATCTTTTTTAAGTGGGAAAGTGGTCTTTGTTAGCTTTTCACGCGGTTCATTGATAATTTTAATACCTAATTTTAAGTTCTAGATTAGGCTAGTTTCAAAAAATATTGTTTGTATCTGCGAGTACTAACTAGGACTTTGTAATACGCAGCGGCGTAAGACAGCCTCATTTGAGGATTAGGGGTACCTCTATTCTCTACGTGTACTCTCGAGTTCCGTAGGGATAGTTATTCGCGCATTCGGCTTTAGTCTCGCGTACATTCTTTTTCATCAAGATGCTGGACAACACAGAGATCTCTGTGGCGGCACTGCAGCAGCGGCTGCAACGGCTAGAAACGGCCTCGTGTAATCGTATCGAAGGCGCGCGCATGCCTAAAATTCCGCCCTTCATTCAGACCGATCCCGAGTTGTGGTTCTTTCAAGCAGAAGCGGCATTTCGTCATTCGCAGATCACGGTAGACTCTACCAAAGTAGTTTACCTCTGTCTATCATTAGGTGCTGAAGGCATGTCGGCTATTAGGGATATAGTTAGGCAGAACCCTGCTCCTGCAGAAATTTACAGCAGAGCATAACCTACGCAAATTATTAAAGGGGGAAGTGTTGACTGATGTTAAGCCTACGAGAGTTCTTCAGAGGCTTCGTACCCTCAATCAAGGCTCTTGCGATGATAAAATCATCCAGACTGTTTTTCTCGATCAACTTCCGCCACACCACCGTTCGATTCTTATCGCTACTGGTGTTACCGACCTCAATAATTAGCTGAAGCAGCCGACAGACTCGCTGAGACTTCCGGCGGTTCTGACCTTCAGGTTAGTACTGTTTCTCCAAATAAACCCAGCTCTTTCAATGCTGAAGCCGCTTTCAAGCGCCTGGAGCGGAAGGTCGATGCGTTAGCTAAGAAGATTGAGGCTAGCCAAGGTTCTTCTAATAACTCCGCCAATTCTCAATCCAGAGGCAGATCTAGGCGCGCTCGTTCTTCCACTCGCGATTCATTTGGTCTGTGCCTCGCCCATAAGAAATATCCGAATAATCCCTTGTCGTGTCGTGAGTGGTGCTCCAAGTATGGTGAGTGGCAGAAACAAAAAACACCAAAAATCTAACTCAACCTTCTGTTGAGGAGACGTCTTCAGAAGGCTCTCGCGTTTCCAAACGTCTTTATGTGCGTGATCGTATCTCGGGCAAGTCGTTCCTTATCGACACTGGTGCGGACATTTCGCTCGTCTCAGCAAATCATAAGGCATGCGGTAAGCCCAGCTCCTTCAAGCTTTTCGCAGCGAATAATTCGTTAATTAGTACCTATGGCGAATCGATGCTCACGCTTAATCTGGCATTCGGCGCCCCATTCGCTGGAGCTTTTGCATTGCGAATGTTCCTCATCCCATTATAGGTGCCGATTCCACTGTGGCCTTCTTGTTGACCTTAAAAGAAGTCGTCTTATGGACTCTTCTACCAATGTCTACTCCCTTGCAGTAGTAAAAGGTGTTTCGGTCGACTCTGTTTTTGCAGTCGTTCCCGGCTCAGAGTGTGCTAAGATTCTCGCTTATTTTCCGGAGATGACGGGCGTTTCCAAACCCACAGTTCCTAGAAATAGCGATGTCTTTCATCATATCTTAACCTCTGGCCCCCCAGTCTCGGAGCGTCCTCGTAGACTTTCTCCAGACAAGTTAAAAGCGGCGAAAGCCGAATTCGATGCTTGGATTAAGGCAGGAATTTGCCGCCCCCCAGCAGCCCTTGGGCAAGTCCTCTCCATATGGACTTGAAAAAGGACAACAGTTGGAGAGCTTGTGGCGATTATAGGCGCTTAAACGCCGCCACGGTCCCTGATAAATACCCGACTGCTCATATTCATGATTGCACGAATAATCTGTATGGTAAGAAAATCTTTTCAGCGCTTGATCTTCATAAAGCGTTCAATCAGATTCCGGTTGCTCCCGAAGATATGTATATGACCTTCGGGCTTCGCAACGCGAGTCAAACCTTTCAGCGCTACATTAATAGCGCGCTAGGTGATCTCGATTTTGCATACCTCTATATTGATGATATTTTTATTGCTTCATCCTCTCTTGAAGAACGCTACTCTCATCTTCACACGGTCTTTGAATGACTTAAGAAGTTTCAGCTTCGTCTCAATATCGAAAAATGTACCTTTGCTGCTGAAGAGTTAGAATTTTTAGGTTATCTTGTGAATGGTGAAGGCATCCGCCCCATTTCAAGTAGAGTTGAAGCTATCTTGAATTATCCTAAACCTCAAACTATAGCAGAACTTCGCAGGTTTGTCGTAAATTTTTACCGCCGCAACATGCCTCGCGCTGCGACTTCTCAAGCCCCTCTTAATGCTCTTTTTAGCGATTCCCGTAAAAATGATAAGCGCCCCATTCTGTGGACGCTTGAAGCTGAGGAGGCCTTCATCCGTATCAAGGAGAAGTTGTCAGCAGCAGCTCTGCTTGTACACCCCCGCGTTGGTGCGGAAATACGCATCGTCTCTGATGCTTCCGATTCTGGAATTGGAAGTAGTTCTCTCCTTCACAGCGGAAGTACAGTGCATATGACCGCGAGCTCACGGCCATATATGAAGCTGTTAAATACTTCTCGTTTCTTGTTGAAGGTAGAGACTTCAAGATCTTAACAGATCATAAACCTCTTATTTATGCTTTCATGCAAAAATCTGATAAGGCCTCACCGCGACAAACGCGTCAGTTGTCCCTTATCGCTCAGTATACTACACAAATTGAATATATTAAAGGTGCAGATAACACGGTAACAGACTCCCTTTCTCGCGTCGAGTCCATCAGACTACCCTTAGAAATTGACCTCAATCATTTAGCCGCGAAGCAGGAAGCTGATGAACAGTTAAAAGCTATTCGCGAGTCTCCGAATTATCCGTTATCGTTCAAACGTATCCAATGGTGTCCTGCAACACTACTATTTACTGCGAAATCACTGGTGAAGCCATTCGCCCATATATCCCAGAGTCCCTTCGTGAAACGGTGTTTAACATGTTTCATAAACCTGCTCATCCAGGTCCTAAGGTCACCAACCGACTCATTCGACAGCGTTACGTATGGCCTAACATGCACCGTGATAAACCTCGTTTCTGTAAGAATTGTCTAGACTGTCAATAGTCAAAAATCTCTCGCCGTGTGAAACTTTTACCTGATAAGTTTACTGCACCCGATGGTCGCTTTGACCACGTGCACATTGATCTAGTCGGTCCCCTTCCCAATCGAAATGGTTTCGAGTATGTTCTCACCATGATACACACATACACACACACATCCATACAGACATTTTTCAAAACTCATGTACACACGCACATACACACATACACACACACGCACATGCACACATACACACATACTCATGTACGCACGCACATACACACATACACACACACACACACATCCATACAGACATTTTTCAAAACTCATGTATCTTGATTCCTAACACCTCGAAAAATAATTATGACATGTTTTTACAATAACTCAAAAAATTACTATCACAAAGCTTCCTCTAGGAGGAAGCAAAAATTGAACACAAAATATAACAAAAGTTTTGATATGATTTTTCTGCGTTCGTGGTATAAAATACGGTTCGAGACTAGTACGTGAGTAGATTATTTACCTCATGTGACTGTTCGCTTGAGCGAAAAACGTCACATGAAGTAAATAATCTATTTCCATACCCGTGTCGAAAAGTACGTACTATTAAATTGAATTTTTAAAAAGCGCGCAGTTTTCTATCCGATAGCATATGAAACTAACCTATACTATAGAGAAGCTAGAAGAGAATTATTATCATCATTTTTATTTATTTATTGTAGTTTGTCAACTGTTTACAAAGTTTTACTTCTTTTTCTGTCATTCTCGTATGCAGACGATATTTCAGAATAGTTTTGGTAGATAATTTGCATTAATGACGTGCCTATGACTTAAGTAAATTCATTATTGCACGGTGTAATAATGGCTGCTTAAGTCACAGGTAAGCGTGACTTAAGTGCAGATTTGGGTCATACAGTGCTATAATAGTACACATAGTGATATAATAGTATAATAGTGCTATATAGTAATACACTCGCTTCGCACGTGCGCAAAATGTCTCATGCGGTAAATAATCATCTTATACACCAGTATCATACAGTATTTTATACCGCAAGAGCTTAAAAATTATGTCAAAGTTGCGATTTTTAGGTTAGAGTAGTATAACAAAATTTTATCCTCCAATATCTTTGGTAGTAATAGTCCGATTTTTTAGGCAACGAACACAGTTTGGAGATATAAAAAAGCTATATCTCTGCCAAATTGCAGCACTATTGGTTGATTTTTACGAGCGTAATAAGTGGTTATGATTTGAAGTAAAAAAAATGCATATTTTTTGAGAAATTAATTAAAGAATTATGAGCATACTTTCCTTAATAACAAATGACAGAGTGAAGATAATTCAAAAACTAAAAAAATAAAATATCGCTTTTCGCGCTGGGTTGAGGCGGTCCCGCTACGCGAAATATCGGCGCAAACGGTTGCCAGAGCGTTCTATGACACTTGGGTTTCTCGCTATGGTGCTCCCAAGATCATCACTTCCGATCAGGGTTCGCAATTTGAATCTCGCTTATTTACGGTTCTTTTATCCCTAATAGATTGCGAGCGTATCCGCACTACTGCGTATCGCCCTGCGGCGAATGACCTCATTGAACGTTCGCACCGCACCTTTAAAGCGGCGATTATGTGTCATGTGGACAAAGACTGGACTCGTACGCTAAGCACAGTATTATTAGGTTTACGTTGCCACCTTCTGCAAGACACTAATGCGTCTCCCGCGGAATTTTTATTTGGCACCACTTTACGTCTTCCAGGTGAGTTTTTCCTCCCTGAAGACTTTACGCCTGATCCAAACTTCTTTATTGAAGAATTTCGCGAGTTTATGCGTCAAATCCGTCCAGTCCCTGTCACACATCATTATAAGAAGCGTGCGTTTTGCTTCAAAGATTTGTATTCCTGCACACATGTATTTATGCGCAATATGGCTAAAAAGTCATTAGAGAGGCCTTATACGGGCCCATATAAAATATTAAAGCGTCCGTCCGATCGCGTGTTCGATATATAAGTCAACGGCACGTTGCGTAGTGTCTCGATTGAACTTCTTAAACCCGCGTATATGATCTCAGACAATCTACCCGATGTGCCTGCCGGTGGTGACTCAAGTGGCAATCAGCCCACCACCGTTGATCGACCAGAATTTAAAACTTATGCGAGAAAAAAGGTATCGTTTGATCCTGCAACCAAAGCATAATGCGACTGTGATCAACAGTGATATCTTCAGTTTAGATTGTAAGTGCTATCGAGCACAATAGATGTTTAAATTTTAAATTTATGTATTTTAATATTTATGTATTGCGTTGGCACTCGGGGGGGAGTGTGTAGGGACTGCGATCTTCCCTCTCACTCTAACTGCGAGAGTGTGGGAAGCAGCCATGTCGTACTCTGCGTGAAGCCGCCTGCGAGCGGCAGTCAGTGCTCGAGTCCACGAGCGTGCGGACGTGTGTCCGCTGTATAACTCTTTAGTACTCAATAAACCTCCTTGTTACCTATTAACTCCTGACTCTCATTTATTCTCTCCCACTTCATATTCCTAGAACGGGAGAAGACGTGGGCATACAAACCCCACAGACAATAACTCTAACAGGCCATCTTTCGGCACCGCTCACTCACTACCCCCACCGCAGCGAGATGTAAACGTGGATGCTACGTATGTTTATATCCCTATGAGTACACTGGATCATTTTTTTCAAAGGTTTGACATGATCCAGAAGCAGCTAGACGATCTAAAGCTCTCTGAGAACCGGGGATTCGTGTCGAGCGACGCTATTAGCACATTCAATGATGAAAATTTAAGTAAAAACACGCAGCTGCTCACACAAATCTCCGCTCTCGAGGAGCAAGTGAGAAAACAAACTACTATACATGACTTCGTTAACGCTAAATGTGATCTGCTTCTGGAGAACAATTCTGTATTAATATCTAAACTTGACAAAGCACTTAGCAGCTCTGAATGTGTCCAGTGTGCTCGTAGAGGTACTGCGGAATTAGATTTAGATT
This sequence comes from Torymus aiolomorphi, assembly GCA_036365515.1. Lineage (NCBI taxonomy): Eukaryota > Metazoa > Arthropoda > Insecta > Hymenoptera > Torymidae > Torymus > Torymus aiolomorphi. Next base: position 132,784,191 of record CM070873.1, read on the forward strand.
TAGTTGTAGATTTAGAATCATTGAAAACCAATAGGAAGATATGTGACGCTGATGGCTCCACCCACTCTGCCAGCAAGAACATGCTGCAATTATATCTTTTCTCGCGGCCTGGCCCTGGGACTTCATCTACGGGTTTTGGGAGTGATGGTTCTGAGTGCTGCGAGGTGATTCTCAATGGAGTTTTAAGAAAAGATTATGTTGATGACACCGAACTAACCCATGAGGTTGCTTTCGCAGTGCTCAGAACAGTCCTCCCTTCTCTAAAAAGAGATAACATCTTAAAGGCAAGCGTGGTGCAGGCCGGGGACCAGTCCTTGAGGAAGGGAGGTGAGGCAGAGGGGGACTTGGTGTCGAAATCCGGCGCATTGCCCTCTTGCATAGTTAGGTTCGGCAGTTCGAGCTTGGTCAGAGATGTAATGAGGACTAAGCGTTCGCTTGCTAATAACTACATCACCACGAATAATATCGACCCGGAATCGTATGGCTTCGTCTCGGCTGCTTGTGTGCCAAATCATAAAATTTTTATCAATGAGATGTTGCCCCATGACAAATTCCAAACATTTAAGAGCTTAAGATCCATAGCCCAGGGACTGGGCTTTAAATACATTTGGCACTCGGGCGGCAAATTTGTGGCCAGACGAGGGGGTGGTAAGCAAGCGCATGTCTTCACCACTGCTGCCGATCTACAAGTCATTCAAATGCCGAGCCAATCTACTTCAAAATAACATCTGCCCAACAGTAAAGTAAACGTAACAAGAAATGTATCATGCAACTTAGCAAATAGAGGGCAGGAAGCAGAACAGGGTGTCAGATCGGGGCAGGTATCATGACTGGGATCGACTGCTACAAGTATGCCGGGGAGTGGGGATTCTCTCAAGGTGGGCTTTCTGAACATCAACTCGATCAGGTCGCGCCTTGATAATCTACGATTGTATCTTGCGGAAAATCCCTCTTATCAACTCTTTGGCATAGCGGAATCGTGGTTGGGCCCGGACGTCGATGACAGCGTCATTCAAATTGATGGCTACTCAGTACTGCGGCAAGATCGCAATACGAATGGGGGCGGAGTTGCTCTGTATGTACGAAGTGATTTCAAAATCAAAAAATTAGGATTGTCTAATACTCAGGGTTTAGGAAGACCTTCCATACCTGAGTATTTATTTTGTAGTGTACAGCGGGGCTCCGACGCACCCATTCTAGTCGGTGTCATCTACAGATGCCCCCACATTGCCATGCAAAAGGGCACCGAACTTTTCGTCGTATTGCGGGATTTTCGCGGGGTGTACAGTCATAAAGTTATCATGGGGGATTTGAATGCTGATTTGTCATTGTAGTCCGATCCTGATGCATATACCATCAGAAATCTTGTAAAAGAGCTGCCTCTACAAATTGTTCAGCACGGCCCAACACATCACAAATCTCCAGCATCTCACACATGGATCGACTTGATTCTAACAGAGGAAAATGACGAGGTGCTTAACTTTAAGAATGAATGTTTGTCCAGTTTTGGTAAGCACGCTATTATTAGTGCTACTATTAATTATTTCGTGCCAGCGCCTGTAAGAGATTCCTTCTCCTACAGAGACTACAAAAATATCTGTCCGGACACATTTAATGAATTGCTGGCAAGCTGTGACTGGGCAAGCATGAGTTCGGTTGAATCCGATTTGGAGGGAGCGTTACATTATTTAAATTCGAATTTAAATTACGTCATTAATAACTTAGCGCCTCTAAAAACGGTAAATCCTAAAAAAGTAAATGCTCCTTGGATTGGTTCCGAGCTGAGGCAGCTGATTAACAAACGCAATGCGGTCCATAGAGGTTACAAACGTACTGGGCGCGTGGCTGTGTTAGGTGAGTTCCTCAGGCTCAGCAATGAAGTCGACTTACGGAACTCGCAAGAGCCTAACTCCTTCCTTCATAAACATCTCACTGACGCTCTTAATGATAAGAAGGACATATGGAAGGAAATACGTAAACTCGGCCTTCTACCAAAGCGTAAAGAGGATGATCTCCATGGCTTCACGCCGGGGGAGCTGAATGGTCACTTTCCGGGATCTCCGTGTCTCCTCTTGAAAACGTCGACGAAGCAATGGACGTCATTTGGCCTGCGACAGAGGAAGGTTTCTGTTTTAAACCAGTTACCTTGAGTGACGTAGTCCTTGCAATATCGCATTTCTCAACGCAGGCAAAGGGGGTAGACGGAGTTCCCCAGAGTGTAATCGTGAAAGCTTTAGCTATAATCGGCGAATTTTTAGTCAGGATTTTCAATACCTTTTTTGCGCAGGGAGTTTTTCCTGGCTCTTGGAAGCAAGCACAGGTGATTGCTCTTAAAAAGAAGCTAGCGCCATCTACCATTTCGGACTTTCGCCCTATAGCTTACTGTGCTTTCTTTCCAAAGTGCTTGAAAAGATTGCCCATAACCAAATCACAGAGTATCTTAATAAAAATTTACTAGACCCCCTCCAGGCCGGATTTCGACAGCACCACAGCACTCAGACGGCACTTCTCAAGCTGACTGACGACATTCGTTTAGCCATTGACAACAGAACACTGACACTACTGTTAGTATTTGACTTTAGCAAGGCCGTTGATACCATTTCACCGACAAACCTATTGCGTAAACTCAGTCAGCTACGGTTCTCAAGGTCAGCTCTCCTGTGGATCAAATCGTATTTACAAGGTCGCACCCAAATGGTCATCTCTAATAAAAGTGGCAATTCTGATTGGCTAGGTACTAACCTAGGAGTTCCACAGGGTTCTGTACTTGACGGTGATACTATCAAACATATTTTCTACGCGGACGACCTACAGACTTACCTAAACACTACCAAGGATAAAATTTTGGAAGGCATTGCTCGGCTATCCAATGCGGCGCGAATGGTGGCTGGATGGGTGGAGAGCTCTGGTTTGCATTTCAATGCTGGAAAGACAAAAGCGATCGTGTTTGGCTCCAAAGTTGGAGTTAATCATGTGAAATCATTGGATTTGCCGAGCATTGGTTTGCGATCTGGAGAACTCATCCCATTTAGTAGAAGTCGCGAGTCTCGGTGTTACACTTGACAGCAAATTAACATGGACACCTCATATTGAACAAATTGCTAAGAAGGTTAATAAAGCCCTTTATAGTTTGAGGTTTATTAGGGCATGTACCACTGAGACTCTCCGCAAAAGATTAGTCGAGTGCCTTGTTCAGCCACACCTTGATTATTGTACAGTAGTCTACCTAGACGCGTCAGGCGAGCAGCGTGAGAAAGTGCAACGGTTAAGCAATTCTTCTGTGAGATATGTCACGGGAGCTAAGAGGGACGATCATATCACCCCCTATAGGAAACGCCTGGGCTGGCTTCGTATGGACTCACGTAAGCTCTATTTTGCAGCATTATTATTATACAAATTATTAAGGATACATGAGCCATCATATTTAGCTGCATTTTTCACGAAGCATAAGCCTAGGCCGACCAGTAGGGGAGTGCAGCCGGAGCTTGAGTTTCCAGCCATAAATTACAAAACGGGTGATAGGGCGTTTTTGGCCCAAGGTGTTCGTATCTGGAACTCCCTCCCTCACTGCATACGTTACCTACCCTCATTTTCAGCGTTCAAGAGGGCAGTGCGTCAACCATTTTATTGATCTCGAGCCTTAGCTTCTCTTGGTGGGAAAGGAGCCTTCCAAAAACTTCTAGTAAATAGACCGTGTAATTTTATTTTGACTTATGACTCTACCAAGTGGCATTATGCTGTTATATTAGCCTAGGATATATAATGAACTGTGATATTTTTATTTTTATTTTTATTTTTATTTTTATTTTATTTTTATTTTATTTTCATTTTAATTTTAATTTTTAAATTTGCTTTTACTCTTACCTTTTTACTTTTATACTTTTACATATGGCAAAACTATATTAATTGTGTTACAAAATGATATTTATTTATTTATTTATTTATATATTTGCGACCTTTGTTATAATTTATTTTTATATTCGTCTCTGTCTTGATTTTATTTCGTATATCGAAATTGTTTTATGTCAGTAATGCTGCTAATGGGTAATACGGGCAAGTTTTTCGCGAGTGTCCTTTTTAATTAAAGGCCCAATGAAAAAAATTGTCAAAATTACGAAAAACAATAAGTTAATATCTTATTGTAGTCAAAGAAATCAATCGAAGTGTTTCGTCCAGGCTACTAGATTGGACTCATCAGTGATGATCTAGTAGCCGTCATCAGACACTTGCCGCTGGGTGGTCACGGCCAAAGCTTTATAGACTGAGCCACCTTTTTCACTAGTGGAAAAGGAGGCTCCATCTGTTTTATTGAAATTGTTTTAATTTGACTTTGTATCGTATATTTTATTATTTCGCTTGTTGTTTATATGTATCAAGTTTTGCCCTACAGGCGATTAAAGAGATTCTCTCTCTCTCTCTCTCTCTCTCTCTCTCTCTCTCTCTCTCTCTCTCTCTCTCTCTCTCTCTCTCTCTCTCTCTCTCTCTCTCTCTCCTCGCCGTTGACGGGTCGGCTCGCTCGCAGCTAGCCGTCGGCCGTGTCTCCGAGTTGCGTGCCTTGCCTCTCTCGCCCTCGCTCCTGCGAGTCGGCTCGGCCGTAGCTGCCCTCGGCCGCGTCGCGCTCACTCTCTCTCTTCTTGGGTTGCATCGCAGCTCTCGCTCTCGCACTCTTCCGCGGCTATCTCTCTCCCTCTCCACACTGCAGCTGCTCTCTCTCTCTCTCGCTCTCGCTCTCTCTCTCTCCACGCTGCACACTCGTGCGACTCTCTCTCTCTCTCTTCGCACAGGTGCACTCCCGCGACTCCACAATCAAAGGAGAACTCGTGCTTTCGTCGCGGATAGAAGCCAGCTAGCTACCACGGCGGCAAAAGCAATACTGCTGGGCTCTGTCTCTCGCTCTCCTTCCCCCTCGCGCAAGGTTGTCGCGAGTTTTCATTTCGAGGCTTATTGTGTGTCGTAGTTGCGCTCGGTGCTTTTCGCACATCTACACGTGCGCGCAACTACAAACACACACGTAAGCCCCCGGAGAAATACGAGGACAAGCCCGACTCTATTCGCGAATTTTCATGCCGAAATCGTCGGCCTTGCCTTCTCCAAGGCCGCGGCATGTTTACGTTTTCAGGCATCTACCCGTGTGTATCCGTGCGTCGGAGGTCGGCTCCATCCGAGCTCCGGGTTCGCGCACATTTACACACAGAGACGCGCCAGCCGTTACAACGTGAGCAGTTAGAAGCATATTGCATTCAGAATATAACAACAATTCTTTAAAAATGACAACCCTTCATAGCAGTAAAAATCATTTTAGCAATAATTTATTTATTTATTTAGTATAAGTATTTTTTTTTATTGCTTATTGTTGGGTTGTTTTTATATCTGCTTCCAAAACTTTAAACGTGAAACAGAAGAAAATTTACACGTGAGCAGTTAGAAACATATTGCATTCAGAATACAACAACAATTCTTTAAAAATTACAACCCTTCATAGCAGTAAAAATCATTTTAGCAATAATTTATTTATTTATTTATTCATTTATTTATTTATTTATTTAGTATATGTTCAAGTATTGTTTTTTATTGCTTATTGTTGGGTTTTGTTTTTATATCTGCTTTCAAAACTTTAATATAAAAAAACAATATAATGATAAACAAAAATCAAAGAAAAAAAATGGTTCCAAAACAGTTAAAAGTAATATTGCAGGATAAAAGTTAAACAGGAGAAAATTTACACGTGAGCAGTTAGAAGCATATTGCATTTAGAATAGAACAACAATTCTTTAAAAATGACAACCCTTTATAGCAGTAAAAAGCATTTTAGCAATAATAAATATTCAAGACTTTTTTTTTTTTAACATTTCTTTTTGCATCGTCAATCTTATGCATGAGCAATTAGAAGCATATTTAATCCAAAATTTAAATTTTTAATTTTAATTTCAATTAAAATTTAACACTTTATAAAAAGTGATATCCCTTCATAGACATAAGTACAAATTGCTTTAAAGAGAAGCAATTGTATTAAAGAAATAGTACCAAAATAATGATTACACAGATAAAAATAAAACTCTTATAAAAATATCCTATAGAAAATCCTGTAGGAAATGCTATAGGAAATCCTGTAGACATCAAATATAGGTACAAATCCTATAAGAATCCTATAGGATACTCTATAGGCAGGCCTATATGAAATTATATAGGAGGTTCTATAGGAAATCCTACATGAATTTCGCGCTATTCCTGCCGGAAATCCTATAGGAAATCCTATAGGAAATGTTATAAGTAATTCTGTAGGAAAACTGTAGACATTACTGTAGAAATTAGATGGAAAATACTGCAGATAATTCTGGAGTATTTTTGTGAAAACATCCTATAGAGGTTTAGCATCTTATTTAGCATTTTGCCATCGCATAGCAGAATCAGTGGCAAACAGTCCTAGGTAAGGAGTTGCACCCGGCGACTGCCGTGCATGACTGTCGGCGCCTTACCGGTTAAGCCCAGTGAGCTCCGATATTAAAATCAAGGTAATCCTTGTTACATTGACCCTCCGTAAAGAGTTGTTAGAATGGTTGAATCTCACGGCTTTACATACCCTCGCGGTTCCAATGTGTTTAGGAGAGTCCCGACTGCTACGCCCCATAGCGGCATAGCAGCGAACACACGTGAACGGGGCTCTGGACAAGCAAGCTTCTGCCCCAAGCCGCAGTGCAGCCCAACAGTCGGGACTCTCTTAAACACATTGAAACCGCGAGGGTATGTAAAACCGTGTGATTCAACCGTTCGTACGACTCTTTATGGAGAGTCAATGTGACAAGGATTACCTCGATTTTGATATCTGTGCTCACTGGGCTTAATCGGTAAGGCGCCGACAGTCGTGCACAGCAATCCCCGGATGCAACTCCTTACCTGGGACTGTTTGCCACTGCCATGGTACAGCGTTAAACAAGATGCTATACCTCTATAAGATGTTCACGGAAATATTCCAGAATTTCCTGCAGAATTTTCCATGTAATTGTCTACAGTTTTTCCTACAGACTTACCTACAGAATTTCCTATAGGATTTCCTATAGAATTTCATATAGGACTGCCTACAGTGCATACTATAGGATTCGTAGAGGATTTCTACGGGATAGTCACTGATTAAATAAATGTTAATGTTAATGAAAATTTTACGTTGGCGATTGTGGCGAAAAGATTATCAAACTTTCTAACTTAGAGAAAGTAAAAGCCGTACAAGCTTTTTACAAGTTATTGCAAGACATCTTAATGGAGTACCCGATACCAAATATTAAATTGTAGATAGGAAAAGATTCAGTCATAAAGGGCGTTATGAAAAAGAAGGAAAGCCTTTACCCTTAATCGCATCGTTTAGTAAAGAGTCAATTGAACGATTCTATTACACGGCTATTACCCTCGGACTTCCACTGTATCAACAGGAGTTACAAACGGTGCGCCGCGTAGCGATGGAAAACCGAAAGTTATGATGGGCAACTCTTAATAACCAAGCTGCGGAATTTGTCGATACGCGGCGCACTGTCTGTAACACCTGCGGATACATTTGAATGCCGAAACTATATGAGTGGAAATAATCTAACCTGCATATTTGAGCTTTCAGTAATAAAAAAAATATATATATATATATATATATAGTTGTGTTTCTCATAGTATCTAGAATACCTGTTTACAGTGGTAGTGCAGAATCAGTTCATTAGGCAGAAATATTAACGTTATAAAGATATTATATGCCAGGGCAATTACATGTGTGACAGGGAAATGACATGTATCAAGATCTATGCGTTCCGAGTGCCCGATGCTAAAGTCTAGGTGGTGCGCACTGTAGGTTTTTGCCTCTAGGTATTGGAAACCACCGAATCCGTGGTGTAAGTCGTGTTCAGGGTGGCCGATGACTAATCTGACTAGTATTATTTTGATGTACCTACTTTACCTGAAATTTCCTATTTGCATTGGTCTTAAAAATCTTATTTGTCTTTGAGTTATAATCTGACATGGAAATTATATTTAAAAAGGTACACGCTCTATTAATGCAGAAAAGATCCTGCATGTTTTATATAATACATTGAAATATTAAAATTGAATATTTTACGCTTAAAGTAAGTCTGAAGTTTGTAATTGCACTTAGTTAAAAAAAATTTCTATGCACTAATTTCTTTTTTAAGGATATTAATCATAACATAGCTGTTGTGTAAAAAAATTGTTGCAAAATTCAGCAGGTGCTGCACACTAAAAAAATTGATAAAAGTTCTGACATTGAACGTAATTCAAATTGTCAATATCAAAATAAAAAATTAAGACTTACAAGGAGAGGGTTTCAGCTGCGGGAAACGGATTTTAGCGGGCATTGCAGAGTCGATTTCCGGTACCTAAAAATTAATCCCAGTGCTCACATTTCCGTCAAATGGGACCTTTATCTTGAGATATGGGCAATTTAATCTCAAATATCGTCTACATCGTCCAAAAATGATGTCTCTTCTATCGACTGTCACATTGCAAGTATTTAAGATACAGAAACGAGGAAGAATATTTATGAAAGTAGACAGTAAAGGCTAAAATTTAAGCTCTGATTCATTAAACAATATTGATTTTTCAGAAAGTTACAAGCAATCAAAGATTGGGTACGAAAATGGTTAAAAATTTGTCTTCATTTTAACCGATTTAAATGGATCGTATTTTTAACCATTTTCGTACCCTATCTTTGATTGCTTGTAACATCCTGGAAGATCAATATTTTTTAATGAATCTAGGCTTAAATGTTAGCTGTTACTGTCTACTTTTATAATTTTTCTTCGTCATTTTCGTATCTTAAATATTTGCAATGTGACACTCAATAGAAGGGACATCATTTTTTAACGAAATAGACGATATTTGAGGTTAAATTGCCTATATCTCAAGAAAACGGACCCATTTGACGTATATGTGAGCGTTGGGCTTCATTTTCAGGTACCAGAAACCGACTCTCTAATGCCCGCTAAAATCCGTTTCCCGCAGCTGAAACCCTCTCCTTGTTAGTACAGTTTTCGAAATCAAGAACTGCGCCTGCGCATCACGCAATAATATGTAATTATGGCCGTATTACATCCAGGAGACATTATATTACATACTTCGATAAAGTTAAATATAACATGTATCATCAACTTTTGATGTTACAATATTTCAATTCTCGCCTGCCCCAAGCAAAGCCTTAGTTGTATCCGCTAGCCATGGTATCTCTCGCATCTTCCTGATCTTGGTCGTCGCTCTCTCCTCGTATCGAGATTGGACAACTCATCCTCACCGATGACATTATGGGTAGCAGCAGAAGGCCTCCTGCAACGGCTACTACATTGCTGTCGCGAAGCGCATGCGCGCTAGAGCGCCGGTCGAGATGGCATCGAGCGTTCGATATCTGCTGAACGCACGAGAGAGAGAGAGAGAGAGACAGAGAGAGAGAGAGAGAGAGAGAGAGAGAGAGAGAGAGAGAGAGAGAGAGAGAGAGAGAGAGAGAGAGAGAGAGAGAGAGAGAGAGAGAGAGAGAGAGAGAGAGAGAGAGAGAGAGAGAGAGAGAGAGAGAGAGAGAGAGAGAGAGAGAGAGAGAGAGAGAGAGAGAGAGAGAGAGAGAGAGAGCTATGACGCAACTAGGGTCAAGGGAGCAGCGCGAATATGTGTCGGCCTCGACCAGCGTGCCTGCGTGCACCACATACAACCAGGGGCCTGATTGAATCAAACAATATCTCGAAAGTCAATAGAAAAGTCGACAGTAATATAGAAATAGAAGAAAATGGAGGCTTGAGTGTTCCCCTGACAGTCATTGTTGTCACGAATTGACACGTAATGAAGCGCTAGAGGCGCGAAATTCAAATTCATAAGAGTTTTGGTGAGGTGTCCAAACGTATGCAATGCGTGGTCTAGGTATTCGTGGTGGGCGATGATGGAGTTTAGGTAGTGCGCTCCGTAGGTTTTTGTGTCTAGGTTCTGGAACGCATCGAATGCAAAGTCTAGGTGATTGGGGTGGTCGATAATGGAGTCTAGGTAGTGCGCTCCGTAAGGTTTTACTGTCTAGGTGCCGGAACGCATCGAATCCGTGGTCTAGGTGTTTGGAGTAGTCGATAATGAAACCTAGGTAGTGCGTTCCGTAGGTTTTAGTGTTTAGGCGCCGGAACGCATCGAATGCGTGGTCTATGTATTTGGGGTAGTCGATGATGGAGTCTAGGTGGTGCGCTCTGTAGTTTTGAACGTCTTCCACTTTTCGAATTTGTTCCGATACCTAGACGCAAAAAGCTACGGAGCGCACTACCTAGACTCCATCATCGACTACCCCAAAAACCTAGACCACGCATTGCATACGTTTCGATACCTTACCAAAACTTTTATGAATTTGAATTTCGCGTCTCTAGCGCTTCATTACGCGTCAATTTGTGACAACAATGACTGTCATGGGATCACTCACGTCGCCATTTTTTCTCTATACTATTATCAAGTTTTCTATTGACTTTTGAGATATCGTTTGATTCAATCAGGCCCCAGCGACCGGCGTGCCTGCCGGCTATCGTTCTGCATCTACTACGATATGTAAGTAGCTTTGCGCGCTTTGTGTGTAGAATCAGTGCGCATTCGTGGCGTGGAGCAATTCGCGTTTAATTAATTTTGTAATTATAAATATTATGCTGCGTAAGTAGCTGACGCTCAACAAACTCCGTTGCAAATAAATAAGTGTTTATTTTTAATATTTTAAGTGTAGCTATTTGCGCACATTTATTCGCGCCTTATCCAAAATTACCTTTCCCTCTTTCCCTCCCACATACACAATTTCCAATAACTAAATTCAACGTTACAAACAATAAAATCAACTTCTATCATGATTGATAATATAATTGTGTTACATAAAAGCTCATATAATCTATTAATATCAGGGTATGTTTCACCAAAACTATACGATCATAGTTTGTGACTGAAGGACGGGTGGCGCCGCACGACGGCTTAATCAGAAAATTGACGTTCGAAGTCTTTCTTTTCTGCTTCCTCATAGAGGAAGCTTTGTAACGGTGAAAAAAAATTTCGAGGCAAAAAATGTTCAAAAAGATGTTTTAAGGCGATATATATGTATATTAGTTGATTTTGATAATTTTTGTTTTCGTGTATGTAAGTGTGTGTGTGTGTGTGTGGGTGTGTGTGTGTGTGTGTGCGTGCGCGCGCGCGCGCGCGCGCGTGTGTGTGTGTGTGTGTGTGTGTGTGTGTGTGTGTGTGTGTGTGTGTGTGTGTGTGTGTGTGTGTGTGTGTGTGTGTGTAAGATCTTCATATCTTCGAAACGAATCAACCGATTTTCGTCGGGTAAAGCTTATTCTCTTCGACTCGCGGGAAAAGGAAGGTACCCTGATGGATTTGAGTTTTTATTGATTTTCTTTTGTTTTATAATCAAAAAACGATTTGGAATTTTTATTTTTTTTTATTTTTTCATATCTTACAGCCATTATTACATAATATACTAAACTTTTCTTGAAAGTTATTTAAATTAACTATATTTCCTTTTTTTAAATTTAAAATATCTTCACTCTGTCATTTGTTATTAAGGAAAACTTTTTATATTTCATAAATTAATTTCTCCAAAAGTATTTTATTTATCGACTTGAAATTTTTACTACTTATTACACTCGTTGAAGACTATATGTGGCTAAAATTTCAAGAGATTATCTTCATTTGTTTTCTAGAAACAAATTATTTTAGAAAAAATTTGCGTTTTCGTTGACGCACGATAACAAGAGAAAAAATTATCCATTCGTCCTGAAATTCGGCACAGATGTAGCTTTTAAATATCTTCAGATCGATTTCGTTGCCCAAAAAAATCGGTCGATTACGAAAAAAGTTATTTGAGGTTAAAAATTTTTCTAAAAAATTTTCGAATCGCGTTTTCTCAAAGAATACTAGATTTATGGACTTAAACTTTTAACCACTTATTAAAGTTATAGAAGAAAATATTTGGTTAAAATTTCAGGAGATTATCTTCATTTGTTTTTTAGAAAAAAATTATTTAAGAAAAAATTAGCGTTTTCGTTGTCGCACGATAACAAGCGCAAAAATTATCCAATCGTCCTGAAATTTGGCACAGATGTAGATTTTACATATCTTCAGATCAAGTTTGTTGCCTAAAAAAATCAGTCCATTACGAAAAAAGTTATTTGAGGTTAAAAATTTTTTTTAAAAATTTTCGAATCGCGTTTTCTGAAAGAATACTAGATCCATCTAAAAACACATTTTACAAAAGTTTAAACTAAGGCAAGTATTAGTCCCCCTCTCACCCTCCCACTCTCACGCGCCCTCCCTCTCTTTCCCCTCCTGTCTCTTTCGCCCTCACTCGCCCTTCCTCTCTGTTCCTCCCCTCTCTCTCCCTCTCTCTCACCATCCGTCAAACGGAGTACCAAAAACTTTAAAGGGAGCTTAAATATTTTTTTAAATAATCAACACGTTTATTAAAAGCTAATTTTTAAGTACGTTCTAAGAACACAATTTATCTAGTCCTTTTAATTCTTCTAGTCTCATCTATTCAATAAGCACTCTTTACAAATGGTAATAATTTTTTTCATGACTGTACAAATAATAATATTATTAATGTAAAACTTTCTACGAGAGTATAAAATAAGGCAAGTATAGAAATTTTTTCTTTATAATCTACTTTCCCTTTCTCTCTTTCCCCGCTCACTCTCCCCCTCAGCCCCCCCCCCCCCTCGCTCTCTCTCAATATCCATCAAACTCTGTACCAAAAACTTTAATGAGAGCTTAAATATATTTTAATACAATCAACACGTTTTTAAAAAAAAGTAATTTAAGTACGTTTTAACAACACAATTTTTGTCTAGATCTTTTATTTATTCGAATCTCATCTATTCAATAAGCACTCTGCAAATGGTAATAATTTTTTTCATGACTGTACCAATATAATATTGTTAATATAAAACTTTCTACGAAAGTATAAAATAAGGCAAATATAGACGTTTTTTCTGTATAATGTACCCCCGCCCTCTCTCGCCCTCTATTTCTCCTCCCGTCCTCTCTCTCTCTTCCTCTCTCCCTATCTATCAATATCCGCCAAACTCTGTACCAAAAAATTTAATGGGAAATTTAACAACACAATTTTTGTACAGACCTTTTATTTCTTCGAATCTCATCTATTCAATAAGCACTCTCTGCAAATGGTAATAATTTTTTTCATGACTGTACCAATAATAATATTGTTAATATAAAACTTTCTACGAAAGTATAAAATAAGGCAAGTATAGATGTTTTTTCTGTATAATCTAAAAAATAATAATATTTATGATTTTTTAAAAGAAATCAAATAAATACTAGTGAAAAAGTCTTTTACTTCTTTGAGTCATTGTATGCTGAACAAATTATATGTTAGTAAGTACATTCAAATTGTTCACTGCAAATCAAACAAATGAAAGTTGTGAAATCAATTATCGATAGTCAAGTAATGAAACAACTCTTGGAAACAACTGTGTGACTCTTCTCAGAAATGTATTAAAATTTGTTCATCCTTCTATACAAATTAGACACAAGAAAGAACTGAAATCAATTTATTGTAGTCAAGTACCTATAAGTTAACTTGACTGAATAATACAACTTTTCGTACCTACTCAAAAATATTCAGTCAGCGGGCATAAAGTACTACTTAACGCCCAAGAGGCGTAATAGCTCCCATACTCCTACAAAACTTTATAGACGCACTTTACACCCGTGAGGGCAAAAATTATTTCAATTGTATAATATGTAAGTACATTCAAATTGTTCATTGTAAATCAAACAAACGAAAGTTGTGAAATCAATTACCGATAGTCAAGTAATGCAGACAACTCTCCGAAACAATTGTATAACTGTTCTCAGAAATGTATTCAAATTTTGTTCATTCTTCTATACAAATTAAACACAAGAAAGTACTGAAATCAATTTATTGTAGTCAAGTAACCATAGGTTAACTTGACGGACATAATAGAACTTTTAGTACCTTGCGTGTAAAATTACATTTTACGCCCACGTTGTAACTTCAAAAATATTCAGCCAGCGGGCATAAAGTACTACTTAACGCCTAACAAGCGCAATAGCTTACATACACCTACAAAACTTTATAGAACCTACGCACTTTACGCCCGTGTGGGCGAAAATTATTTTAATTATATAACTATTATGCCTTCCTTTTATTTCTAAAATTTATAAGAATTTTATCATATATTTATGAAAAGTCAAAGCCTATATAAAAAAATTACATAGTTACCACCACATCCCCATTTTTCATTATTCTTTCTCAATTTTGAAATTTCTATAATATCTTGGGAAGACAATAGAAGTCTATAGAGCTGCTCTAGCAGTGGTGGACCTCCAATCTCCCATACATACTTGGCGGGCTCGAAGGTTTGCAGTTTACCGGTGGACTTTGTAAATGTAGAATACTAAATTTTTGCATAAATTCATTAACAATGTTTATATCTATAAGCCCACTATAAATAATTACATTGGCTCTAGTTTTTAATTGATACCGCTTTTACTTTCATTACCCAAAATATTTTTCCTTGTGTCCGCCTTTTTTAAGCGGGAATGAGATAAAAAATGCATATACATTTATAGTCTACTCAAAAGTGCTTTAGATTTTATTAACCATTTTGTAAGCCACCTATTTTGTATCCTTTTCCCGTGTGTAAATATCATATGAGATCTCATATGAGATCTGATGTCCGATATTCTCATATGAGATCTCATATGATATTCTCATGCGGGTTTGTACTTTCTATTTAAAAACAGAGTAATAGATTCAATACGGATCAGTATTTAATATGTAGAAGCAACCCATTTATACATTTTATCTGGTCTTTAAACATATGAATATTTATATGAAAATGACCATGTCTACACCTTAATCTGCAAACCTTCGGGCCCGCCAAGTATGTATGGGAGATTGGAGGTCCACCACTGCTAGAGCAGCTCTATAGACTTCTATTGTCTTCCCAAGATATTATAGAAATTTCAAAATTGAGAAAGAATAATGAAAAATGGGGATGTGGTGGTAACTATGTAATTTTTTCATATAGGCTTTGACTTTTCATAAATATATGATAAAATTCTTATGAATTTTAGAAATAAAAGGAAGGCATAATAGTTATATAATTAAAATAATTTTCGCCCACACGGGCGTAAAGTGCGTAGGTTCTATAAAGTTTTGTAGGTGTATGTAAGCTATTGCGCTTGTTAGGCGTTAAGTAGTACTTTATGCCCGCTGGCTGAATATTTTTGAAGTTACAACGTGGACGTAAAATGTAATTTTACACGCAAGGTACTAAAAGTTCTATTATGTCCGTCAAGTTAACCTATGGTTACTTGACTACAATAAATTGATTTCAGTACTTTCTTGTGTTTAATTTGTATAGAAGAATGAACAAAATTTGAATACATTTCTGAGAACAGTCATACAATTGTTTCGGAGAGTTGTCTGCATTACTTGACTATCGGTAATTGATTTCACAACTTTCGTTTGTTTGATTTACAATGAACAATTTGAATGTACTTACATATTATACAATTGAAATAATTTTTGCCCACACGGGTGTAAAGTGCGTCTATAAAGTTTTGTAGGAGTATGGGAGCTATTACGCCTCTTGGGCGTTAAGTAGTACTTTATGCCCGCTGACTGAATATTTTTGAGTAGGTACGAAAAGTTGTATTATTCAGTCAAGTTAACTTATAGGTACTTGACTACAATAAATTGATTTCAGTTCTTTCTTGTGTCTAATTTGTATAGAAGGATGAACAAATTTTAATACATTTCTGAGAACAGTCACACAGTTGTTTCCGAGAGTTGTTTCATTACTTGACTATCGATAATTGATTTCACAACTTTCATTTGTTTGATTTGCAGTGAATAATTTGAATGTACTAACTAACATATAATTTGTTCAGCATACAATGACTCAAAGAAGTAAAAGACTTTTTCACTAGTATTTATTTGATTTCTTTTAAAAAATCATAAATATTATTATTTTTTAGATTATACAGAAAAAACATCTATACTTGCCTTATTTTATACTTTCGTAGAAAGTTTTATATTAACAATATTATTATTGGTACAGTCATGAAAAAAATTATTACCATTTGCAGAGAGTGCTTATTAAATAGATGAGATTCGAAGAAATAAAAGGTCTGTACAAAAATTGTGTTGTTAAATTTCTCATTAAATTTTTTGGTACAGAGTTTGGCGGATATTGATAGATAGGGAGAGAGGAAGAGAGAGAGAGGACGGGAGGAGAAATAGAGGGCGAGAGAGGGCGGGGGAAGAGAGGGAGGGAGAGTAAATTATAAAGAAAAAATTTCTATACTTGCCTTATTTTATACTTTCGTAGAAAGTTTTATATTAACAATATTATTATTTGTACAGTCATGAAAAAAATTATTACCATTTGTAGAGTTTTATACTTTCGTAGAAAGTTTTATATTATTATTTGTACAGTCATGAAAAAAATTATTACCATTTGTAGAGTTTTATACTTTCGTAGAAAGTTTTATATTTTAACAGAACTTTGTATAGTTTAATAAAAATTATTTTTTTTCATAATATTGTATTTTATATTATTTATGAATACACACTTGAGCTACTCTCAAAATATTTGAAACTCAAATTTAAAAAGTAAAAGGTAAATTAAGTTGATTTTATTTATTATTTTTTATTTTATTTTTTTATTTATTTAAATTGTTGATTATAAACACTGATTTAATTTCATGTAATACATCATACTGGTACTTTATTTTGTTTAACACAAAACAATGATTAGATATCACTTTTTGACAATACAATAATACATTTGTATCGGGAAGATCACTATTTATTTTTGGTTATAACACTGTTTATTTACACTACTTATTTAAATTGTTAATTATAAATACTGATTTTATTTCATCATGTAACACATCATACTAGTACTTTATTTAATTTAACGCAAAACACTGATTAGATGTCACTTTTTGGCAATAATACACTTGTACCAGGCAGATCACTACGTTCTTTTTTTGAGTTTGTTATCAGTGAGTTTCCAATCCCTCAAAAAAAGCACACTATTTTCACCTAGATTTTCAACTAGATAATCTATTAAAACTAAATTCTCCAAAGATTTCTGTAATAGATCCTGTTTCTATTCCACCTCCTAAAAGTCTGTCTAATTGTATTACTTGTAGCCTATGAAGACTTTGCCGATGTAATGAGAAGTTACTGGTATTACTACTGGTGCTGCTCCTTTGATAAGAATCTGTTCCAGAGGTCAAAGTCTGTGAGAAAATTCTATAATCTGAAAATGAAAAAAATTTTCACAAAGTATCTATTTTTTATTTTCTTTTAAGTTATATTTATTTTTCCGGCTAAAACCATGTAGAATTTTAATGCCTTCAAGAGATCTACTAGTCAGAAACATAACAAACAATACACAAAGCAACAATTCTCTTGAAAAAAGAACAGTTTAAAAACGAAAAGAAACGTTTAAACTTATCTGATATATAATCGCTTTCCATAAAAAGTACTTTGCACGGACATTGACTAAATTTCTTGAAGTAGATGAAAATACTAGATCTAATAATCATACTACTGCATCACAATCAACTAGCAAATTAAAATATTGGTTGCAGATTCAAAAAGTAGCCATTATAGTAAAATTTATATTATAGTTTCATGGACTATATATTCACAGAACAGATGGCTTCTCTGAAACATTTGGCGCCCCTCACCATAAGCCAATCATTAATTATATTATTTTGAAATTAATTATATTATTGCAAAATTAAAAACAAAAGTTTGTGAACTCAGAATCATTGAGAGAAAAAAGCTTTCTCGACATTTTTTATAGTAGAAAATATAAAACATCTTGATATTTCTATACCTTGTAAATGGGAAGTTGTGAACCTATCATATCGTTCTTTCTAGACCTTCTCAAACTGTGTCTTCGCCTTCTTAGCATTTTTACACAGTTGTAAGATCATCCTTGTCAACATCTGTCAGATTATCCGATAACGAAGAATAATCTATTGTATTACGGCTTTCTCTTTTGTATGGTTTTTGGGTACTAACACTGGAATCATTATTCATCACCAGCAATGCCTTCCATACATATTACCACGAATCATTGGAATGTGGTGATATCTTCCATCTAAAATTAGTATAACATTTTTCATTAACAATACTATTAATTGTGAAGTCATATATGAAAATAATTCTTTTTATTTTTATATATTCCAGGAAAAACTTATATACTTGCCTTATTTTATACTTTCTTATATTTTATAAAATAAATTTCACGAACTCGTGTTCCAGCTTTTTTTTCATATTGATTCTGGATTCATAGATTAGCTTTGTATTATTAAGTTGATAATAAAAAATTTCACTAGAATGCATCCTGGTTTTACTTTACATTATTTTTTAATGACTTCAAAAAGTCATAAAATCTGTAACTGTAATAAAAAAAATCACACAAAGTATCACTTTTTTTTAAATGATTATAGTCACTTAACAAATTTATTAAAATACTTATCTAATGTAAAAAACCCCGATGATGTAGATAGATAAAAATTCTTCTTCTTAGATTGCTGAGAATAAGTTCTTAACCTAAACAATCTAGCAACTTCTTGAGATCTTTGAAATATGTTATTAACTATCTCACGATTATGATAACAACATTTGTATATAAAAAATATAAATATACTGACATGTTATATATAAGGTTAGGTCGATCACATATGTGTGTGTATATATATATATATATGTTATTAACTAACTCACGATTATGATAACAACATTTGTATATAAAAAATATAAATATACTGACATGTTATATATAAGGTTAGGTCGATCACATATGTGTGTGTATATATATAAATATCACACATACGGGTGTGTATATATAGATATACAAGCGTAAGATAGACGACAACCGGAAGTGTCGTAAGAAGCTGCAAAACCGGATATCTTAAAACCATGGAGAAAAGTTCGGAAAGGAAAAAGCACACAAAAAAATTCAGCTCTCTATATCTTTTGAACGAGATAATCTCTTTAAATAAAATCTTTTGATTTGAGTAGAGCAATGAAATGGCTTTCGATTAAGAGGGATATGTTATATAGTAAAAACTAACGCAATATACGTAAAAGCGCATTGAATTTTTCGTACACCCATTTCAATGTATATGTAGCACGGGTCGCTCCTTTAGGCTTCTTCTATACTTGCCTTCGGAGCGCTCCCGCGCTCCTTGATAAAAGAATAATATTTATGATTTTTAAAAGAAATCAAATAAATACCAGTGAAAAAGTCTTTTACTTCTTTGAGACATTGTATGCTGAACAAATTATATGTAAGTAAGTACATTCAAATTGTTCATTGCAAATCAAACAAATGAAAGTTGTGAAATCAATTATCGATAGTCAAGTAATGAAAATAACTCTCGGAAACAACTGTATGACTATTATCAGAAATGTATTAAAATTTGTTCATCCTTCTATACAAATGAAACACAAGAAAGTACTGAAATCAATTTATTGTAGTCAAGTACCCATATGAAAACTTGACTGAATAATACAACTTTTCGTAACTACTTAAAAATATTCAGTCAGCGGGCATAAAGTACTACTTAACGCCTAACAGGCGTAATATCTCCCATACTCCTGCGAAACTTTATAGAACCTACGCACTTTACGCCCGTGTGGGCGAAAATTATTTTAATTATATAACTATTATGCCTTCTTTCTATTTCTAAAATTCATAAGAATTTTATCAGATATTTACGAAAAGTCAAAGCCTATATAAAAAAATTACATAGTTACCACCACATCACAATTTTTCATTGATCTTTCTCAATTTTGAAATTTCTATAATATCACGCATCTTGAGAGGACAATAGAAGTCTATAGAGCTGCTCTAGCAGGGGTGGTCCTCCAATCTCCCATACATATTTGGTGGGCCCGACGGTTTGCAGTTTAAGGTGTAGACATCGTCATTTTCATATAAATATTCATATGTTTAAAGATCAGATAAGATGTATGAATGGGTTGCTTCTACATATTAAATAGGGCTTAGTATTGAATTTATTACTCTGTTTTTAAATAGAAAGTGCAAACCCGCATGAAAATATCATATGAGATCTCATATGAGAATATTGGACATCAGATCTCATATGGGAATATCCGACATCAGATCTCATATGAGAATATCGGACATCAGATCTCATATGAAATCCCATAATATGTAAAATTGCAGATGACATCACACATATGATATCTCATATGAAAAGAATAAAAAATATGTGGCTTACAAAATGGTTAATAAAACCTAAAGCACTTTTGTGTAGACAATAAATTTATATGAATTTTTTATCTCATTCCCGCTTAAAAAAGACGGATACAAGGAAAAATATTTTCGGTAATGAAAGTAAAACATGAGATTCTGCACATGTAGGGATATTATATTTAAACGGTATCAAGTAAAAATTAGAGCCAATGTATTTATTTATAATGGGCTTATAGGTATAAACATTGTTAATGAATTTATGTAAAAATTTAGTATTCTACATTTACAAAGCCCACCGGTAAACTGGAAACCGTCGGGCCCGCCAAGTATGTATGGGAGATTGGAGGACCACCCCTGCTAGAGCAGCTCTATAGTCTTCTATTGTCCTCCCAAAATGCGTAATATTATAGAAATTTCAAAATTGAGAAAGATCAATGAAAAATGGAGATGTGGTGGTAACTATGTAATTTTTTTTATATAGACTTTGACTTTTCGTAAATATCTGATAAACTTCTTATGAATTTTAGAAATAAAAAGAAGGCATAATATTTATATAATTAAAATAATTTTCACCCACACGGGCGTAAAGTGCGTAGGTTCTATAAAGTTTGGTAGGAGTATGGGAGCTATTACGCCTGTTAGGCGTTAAGTAGTACTTTATGCCCGCTGACTGAATATTTTTAAGTAGTTACGAAAAGTTGTATTATTCAGTCAAGTTAACTTATGGGTACTTGACTACAATAAATTGATTTCAGTACTTTTTTGTGTTTAATCTGTATAGAAGGATGAACAAATTTTAATACATTTCTGAGAATAGTCATATAGTTTTTTCTGAGAGTTGTTTTCATTACTTGACTATCGATAATTGATTTCACAACTTTCATTTGTTTGATTTGCAATGAACAATTTGAATGTACTTACTTACATATAATTTGTGCAGCATACAGTGACTCAAAGAAGTAAAAGACTTTTTCACTGGTATTTATTTGATTTCTTTTAAAAAATCATAAATATTATTATTTCATAGATTATACAGAAAAAACGTCTATACTTGCATTATTTTATACTTTCGTAGAAATTTTTATATTAACAATTTTATATTGGTACAGTCATGAAAAAAATTATTACGATTGGCAGAGTGCTTATTGAATAGATGAGATTCGAATAATAAAAGGTCTAGACAAAAATTGTGTTGTTAAAACGTACATAAATTACTTTTTTTTAAAAACGTGTTGATTGTATTAAAAAAATATTTAAACTCTCATTAAAGTTTTTGGTACAGAGTTTGACGGATATTGAGAGAGAGAGGGCGAGAGGAAGAGATAGGGAGGGGGGTGGGAGAAACTGAGGGGGTGAGTGAGCGGGGGAAGAGAGGGAGGGAAAGTAGATTATAAAGAAAAAATTTCTATACTTGCCTTATTTTATACTCTCGTAGAAAGTTTTACATTAACAATATTATTGTTGTTGAATGTATAATGCCATCAATTTTTATATTAAATAGTTGAGGACGATCTTTGGAGGCAAAATGAAATGATCTTATTTCTTTATGGCAACGTTTCTTTGGCTTAGTACGCCAACCTCATCAGGCCTTTATTCAAAACACAGAAATAAATTAACATATAAAACTTTTTTTTAAAGACAACTAAACCACAAAGTGTAAATACAAAAATTAAAATTACCGAAATTATAAACGTATATATCATACGTCGATCAGATGTTATTCTCGACTGAAAACAATAACACGTACACTGTATTTATATACGCTGGACAATGTTTACATAAAGAGTTACACAGCATCGAGTTCGTTAATAATAGGAAAATACATTGTACTTAGTCTTTGGATATCTTCCTTTTTATTAATACTATTTTGATTGCTTTTTATATAGATCATTTCGGAAATCCGTCTTTTATTGTAATTGCTTTCAAAATCTAAAATGGATGTATTTTCCCAATCGAACTCATGTTTGTTTTCTAACGATGTGTACTGACAACAGACTCATTATTTTTGTTTATTTTATGTTCATTAATGCGTGTGCGTAACGATCTTTTAGTTTCTCCTATGTATGTAGCAGAGCAATTTAGGCAATCAAATTTATACACCACATTAGTACGATCCCATTTTTTGGTTATGTCTTTGCCTAACCGAATGATCGAAGACAAACTTTTATTCAATAATGGGATTGTACAAACAATATAAGATAGACTATTAAAATCTTTGGTAAACGGTAAAGACAATTTTGATAATTTTTCATAGCAATTTTGGTGCGTATTATATGTATAACCATACTTAAGTTTTTTAAATCTAATTTCGATATATTTTTGTATAAACCACATAGGATAATCATTATTACGTAAAATCTTCTTTATGAGTTTTATATTGTCTAAGTGAAAATTAGAATCTGAGAGTAAAAACGCCCTATCAACTAGGTTAAAAATAATATTCTTTTTTTGCTGTGTTGGATGATTTGAAAAATAATTGATTACACGTCCCGATGATGTCGGTTTTTGATACCAATTTGTCAAAATTTTATTATCAGTTCTAATAAATGTCATATCTAAAAAATTAATTTTTTTATTGTCTTCTAGTTCATAAGTAAATTTTAAATTTATGTCATAAGCATTAAAAACTTTTATCACTGTGTCAATGTGTTGTTTTTTAACACTAATAAGCGTGTCGTCAACATATCTGTAATAAAAAATAGGGATACAGTCATAATGTAATTCTAATTCTCGTAAGCAATTCTTTTCCAAATCATACATTACAATATCCGCAAATAATGGTGAAATCGGTGAACCCATCGGGGTTCCATAGATTTGTTGATAGGTTTGACCATTAAAAGTAAAAAACGTATTATTAAACAGAAAAGCGGTGCATTCTTTTAATACATCAAGCGGGATTTTACAGTGATTATGGATGGAAACCGCTCTTCTATCTAAACTATCCAACACTAATTCGCATGAGATGTTTGTAAATAACGACGTTAAGTCTAATGACAGTAAAGTGTATTCATCCGTTATTATTATATTTTTTAATTTTTCTTTCAATTCAAAACTGTTATTGATATGTGAACTAGGCTTAGGTATCGCATTCTTAAGTTCTTGATATACTATTTTTGCTAAGAAATACGTGGGGCTATTAACTAATGAAACAATAGGACGTAACGGTACATCAATTTTATGAATCTTTGGTAATCCATAACATTTCGCCAGTGTCGTATCAGATTGAGTTAAACTATTTTTATGAAAATTTTTGTGCAAAAAACCATTATTATTTAAATAATTTAACATACTATATGTTCCATCTTTTAAACGTTTCAGTGGATTTTTACTTATCTTTTTATATGTTTTATCATCCGATAATAGCTTAACCATCTTTTCGTTATAGATTGATTTTTCTAAACAAACCGTTACATTGCCTTTATCTGCTTTTGTAAAGAAAATATCATTATGCGTTTTTAAAAAGTTTTTGGTTATTTTTAGTTTTTTTGATAAAGCTCTGTCTGTGTATGGTATATGTATATCAGTATTAACAGCCTTTTTTTAAAGATCTTGTGACTTTTTTCCGTATTTCATTTTTCTCGTCATTGTTAATATGTACTGAATTGAGACAGTTTTCAACATTTTTTATTGTATTAACTATATCGTTATTAGAAATTTTTGAAATATGGCTGAAATTTGAACCCAATGTAACAATATCAATAACTTCCGACGGAATTTGAACATTCGTTAAATTCTTAAGCCACGTACTTTTATTACTATTGACGCTTGCGTTTGACTTTAAAGAGGCAAGCTTATTCATATGCATAGAATCAAATTTTTCACGCATCGTATTAGATTTATTTGAAGTGAATAAGAAAAATTTATCTATAGCCAAAGCGTCTAGCGTGGGAAGTGTAATTTTTTCTTTTATAACATTTAGGTTTTTTTCGATAAATTTTATATGAAAGTTGATATCTCAGATTTCTTTACAGATATAAATCAAATTTAGGCATGTTTGTGATCCAATGCCGTTTAAGTTTCTTAATAAATTTTATACGCTCGTAATAATATAGTTCTATAAAATGGCTAAATTGATCTCCACGAGCAAATTCTCTTACAGTTAGTCGTAATACCTTTCCCAAATCGAAATAGTGTGCTACATTTTTATAGCCCGCACTATTTGATAGAAAATTTTAGCACACGGCGACACTGGTAAGAGAAGTATAGAAATTACTTTAATAAAAATTACAAATTTACAAAATACAGGGAACTGAAATGCGTTTCGTCCTTAGTCGTACCGGGTGGACTCATCAGGAAGATCCCGGTAGAATTATCTTCGACGCCGAAAATAATCATATTATAATAAAAATTTATACGCTATAAAAATGTAGCACACTATAATATAGCACACTGTAATATAACTATAGCACACGCTATAAAAATGTAGCACACTATTTCGATTTGGGAAAGGTATTACGACTAACTGTAAGAGAATTTGCTCGTGGAGATCAATTTAGCCATTTTATAGAACTATATTATTACGAGCGTATAAAATTTATTAAGAAACTTAAACGGCATTGGATCACAATCATGCCTAAATTTTATTTATATCTGTATCTTTGTTACTTTATCCACCAGGTGGCTGCCACTTCTTGGCTTCCACAAATAAAATCACTTTCCAACTTCCTTAAATAAATCCAAGTAACATTTATTTTCGGCGTCGAGGATAAGTCTACTGGGATCTTCCTGATGATTCCACCCGGCACGACTAAGGACGAAACGCATTTCAGTTCCCTGTATTTTGTAAATTTGTAATTTTTATTAAAGTATTTTCTATACTTCTCTTACCAGTGTCGCCGTGTGATAAAATTTTCTATCAAATAGTGGGGGCTATAAAAATGTAGCACACTATTTCGATTTGGGAAAGGTATTACGACTAACTGTAAGAGAATTTGCTCGTGGAGATCAATTTAGCCATTTTATAGAACTATATTATTACGAGCGTATAAAATTTATTAAGAAACTTAAACGACATTGGATCACAAACATGCCTAAATTTTATTTATATCTGTAAAGAAATCCGAGATATCAACTTTCATATAAAATTTATCTAAAAAAACCTAAATGTTATAAAAGAAAAAATTACCCTTTCAACGCTAGACGCTTTGACTATAGATAAGTTTTTCTTATACACTTCAAATAAATCTAAAACGATGCGTGAAAAATTTGATTTTATGCATATGAATAAGCTTGCCTCTTTAAAGTCAAACGCAAGCGTCAATAGTAATAAAAGTACGTGGCTTAAGAATTTAACGAATGTTCAAATTCCGTCGGAAGTTATTGATATTGTTACATTGGGTTCAAATTTCAGCCATATTTCAAAAATTTCTAATAACGATGTAGTTAATACAATAAAAAATGTTGAAAACTGTCTCAATTCAGTACATATTAACAATGACGAGAAAAATGAAATACGGAAAAAAGTCAGAAGATCTTTAAAAAAGGCTGTTAATACTGATATACATATACCATATACAGACAGAGCTTTATCAAAAAAACTAAAAATAACCAAAAACTTTTTAAAAACGCATAATGATATTTTCTTTACAAAAGCAGATAAAGGCAAGGTAACGGTTTGTTTAGAAAAATCAATCTATAACGAAAAGATGGTGAAGCTATTATCGGATGATAAAACATATAAAAAGATAAGTAAAAATCCACTGAAACGTTTAAAAGATGGAACATATAGTATGTTAAATTATTTAAATAATAATGGTTTTTTGTACAAAAATTTTCATAAAAATAGTTTAACTCAATCTGATACGACACTGGCGAAATGTTATGGATTACCAAAGATTCATAAAATTGATGTACCGTTACGTCCTATTGTTTCATTAGTTAATAGCCCCACGTATTTCTTAGCGAATGCGATACCTAAGCCTACACGGAGAGAAATTTTGTAGTGAAAATTACAAATATTCGAGACAAAATTACCAGTTTCTATGGTAATGGATGGACAGACTGACAATTTCAAACTTTTTACCAAAGTGCCTTGGTAAAATTTTTTTAGTTAATTTAAATTAAAAAAATTAACTTTTTTTATCCATATTGATGGATATATAGCATTTTAATATAGAAATAGAAACAGAAACAAGAATGAAAAAACATTAAACTGAAAAAATTTTTACGGAAGCGGGATTCGATCCGACGATCTTTGGGTTGAGAGTCCGATGTTCTACCGACTGCGCCATGGAAGCTGTTACCAACAGTCATTTGAATCGCCGTTATTACTTACTGAAAATATGTGTATTGTTTTCATTTTAACGTCGTGCACGCCTCTAGTATCAATCTTCTGAAACACAATAATGCGCAGTGCGCATGCGCGAGTACACAAATACCAGGTTATTTGGTATAATTTATCAGTTTTCTTAGTAAAAATTCTTAGGTTACCTTGTAAAAATGACTAGACCTCAATTTTTACTAGTGTGTCTGGTAATTTTTATTCAGATAATTTGGTATTTTTTTTAAGTGGTTATGGTAGTTTTTCCTGGGAAACTTATAAATTGTATTAGAAACCTGGGAATATCACGGCTTTTGACAGTCTATCCATG
The DNA here is from genome assembly GCA_036365515.1 of Torymus aiolomorphi. Taxonomy (NCBI): domain Eukaryota; kingdom Metazoa; phylum Arthropoda; class Insecta; order Hymenoptera; family Torymidae; genus Torymus; species Torymus aiolomorphi. Next base: position 132,811,066 of record CM070873.1, read on the forward strand.
CGCTGCCAAGGCACCTTGGTAATTTTTACTCTAAAATTTCTCTCCGTGTAGTTCACATATCAATAACAGTTTTGAATTGAAAGAAAAATTAAAAAATATAATAATAACGGATGAATACACTTTACTGTCATTAGACGTAACGTCGTTATTTACAAACATCTCGTGAGAATTAGTATTGGATAGTTTAGATAGAAGAGCGGTTTCCATCCATAATAACTGTAAGATCCCGCCTGATGAATTAAAAGAATGCACCGCTTTTCTGTTTAATAATACGTTTTTTACTTTTAATGGTCAAACCTAACAACAAATCTATGGAACCCCGATGGGTTCACCGATTTCACCATTATTTGCGGACATTGTAATGGATGATTTGGAAAAGAATTGCTTACGAGAATTAGAACTACATTATGTACTTACTGTATCCCTATTTTTTATTACAGATATATTGACGACACGCTTATTTGTGTTAAAAAACAACACATTGACACAGTGATAAAAGTTTTTAATGCTTATGACATAAATTTAAAATTTACTTATGAACTAGAAGAGAATAAAAAAATTAATTTTTTAGGTATGACATTAATTAGAACTGATAATAAAATTTTGACAAATTGGTACCAAAAACCGACATCATCGGGACGTGTAATCAATTATTTTTCAAGTCATCCAACACAGCAAAAAAAGAATATTATTAACCTAGTTGATAGGGCGTTTTTACTCTCAGATTCTAATTTTCACTTAGACAATATAAAACTCATAAAGAAGATTTTACGTAATAATGATTATCCTATGTGGTTTATAGAAAAACATATCGAAATTAGATTTAAAAAACTTAAGTATGCTTATACATATAATACGCACCAAAATTGCTATGAAAAATTACCAAAATTGTCTTTACCGTTTACCAAAGATTTTAATAGTCTAATATGTTAAAATCTTATAACATTCGTACAATCCCATTATTGAATAAAAAATTGTCTTCGATCATTCCGTTAGGCAAAGACATAACCAAAAAATGGGATCGTACTAATGTGGTGTATAAATTTGAGTGCCTAAATTGCTCTGCTACATACATAGGAGAAACTAAAAGATCGTTACACACACGCATTAATGAACATAAAATAAACAAAAATAAAGAGTCTGTTGTCAGTACACATCGATTAGAAAACAAACATGAGTTCGATTGGGAAAATACATCCATTTTAGATTTTGAAAGCAATTACAAAAAAAGACTGATTTCCGAAATGATCTATATAAAAAGCAATCAAAATAGTATTAATAAAAAGGAAGATATCCAAAGACTAAGTATAATGTATTTTCCTATTATTAACGAACTTGATGCTGTGTAACTCTTTATGTAAACATTGTCCAGCGTATATAAATACAGTGTACGTGTTATTGTTTTCAGTCGAGAATAACATCTGATCGACGTATGATATATACATTTATAATTTCGGTAATTTTGATTTTTGTATTTACACTTTGTGGTTTAATTGTCTTTAAAAAAAAGTTTTATATGTTAATTTATTTCTGTGTTTTGAATAAAGGCCTGATGAGTTTGGCGTACTAAGCCAACGAAATGTTGCCATAAAGAAATAAGATCATTTCATTTTGCCTCCAAAGATCGTCCTCAACTATTTAATATTATTATTTGTGCAGTCATGAAAAAAATTATTACCATTTGCAGAGTGCTTATTGAATAGATGAGATTCGAATAAATAAAATGTCTAGACAAAAATTGTGTTGTTAAAACGTACTTAAATTACTTTTTTTTAAAAACGTGTTGATTGTATTAAAATATATTTAAGCTCTCATTAAAGTTTTTGGTACAGAGTTTGATGGATATTGAGAGAGAGAGAAAGAGGGGGGGACTGAGGGGTAGAGTGAGCGGGGAAAGAGAGGAAGGGAAAGTAAATTATAAAGAAAAAATTTCTATACTCGCCTTATTTTATACTCTCGTAGAAAGTTTTACATTAACAATATTATTATTTGTACAGTCATGAAAAAAATTATTACCATTTGTAAACAGTGCTTATTGAATAGATGAGACTAGAAGAATTAAAAGGACTAGACAAATTGTGTGGTTAAAACGTACTTAAAAATTAGCTTTTAATAAACATGTTGATTATTTAAAAAAATATTTAAACTCCCACTAATGTTTTTGGTACTCCGTTTGACGGATGTTGAGAGTGAGGGAGAGAGAGGGGAGGAACAGAGAGGAAGGGGGAGAGAGAGGGCGAAAGATACAGGTGGAGAAAGAGTGGGTTGGCGGGAGAGTGAGGGAGGGAGAGAGAGAGACTAATACTTGCCTTAGTTTAAACTTTTGTAAAATGTTTTTTTAGATGGATTTCACAACTTTTTAAGAGAAAATTATAATTACAGGTTGTGATAACGTTGTGAGAGTTTATTATAGTATATTTTTAATATTATTATTAAATGGTAGTATTGTTATTCACAAAAGTGTTAAATTTGAATGTTTCTTCTAGGAGATCGATAAAATCATTACATTGTATAATTTTTTGAAATTATATAATCAATTATGTATTTTCTTAGGTATGATGATTAATTAACAATACAGTTAATTGTAAAGTCGTATGATAATAATTACATTGTGTGATAACGTTATGAGAGTTTATTATAGTATATTTTTAATATCATTATTAAATGGTAGTATTGTTATTCACAAAAGTTTTAAATTTGAATGGTTTTTAAGGAGCTCTGTAGATTTTTCAAAATAAAGTTTGTTGTTATATTATTCTTGTACAGAACGTTTTGTTGGCTGTTTCAAAAAAATATTTAGGCTCTTCTTAAAGTTTTTTGTGGAGTCCTTATACAGTTGTTGAGTAGACGAGAGAGAGAGAGAGAGAGAGAGAGAGGGAGAGGGGGGCGTTCAATTTTTTTTAAAAAGCGACTTAACAGTTGTTTCGAGAGATAATAATTCAAAATGCAACCAGTTTATGAACTAAGAATCACTGAGAATAAAAGATTTCTTGACATTCTTGTACATAGATAAAACTTTTTGAAATTATTATCTGAATCTTGTCTAGAAAAATATTTACTAAGAACTCTGAAATATTTTGACGTCTCCCATGGTGAGAAAATCATATGTTTGATTAATTGAGCACTTTTATTCGTTGAAATTTTCACAATAACACATCATTTTTACTTTTTTCAGTATTCCCATGTTCATGGGAATAAATATGTACAACAGCACAGCACTGATATCGACTAAGTTTTTTAAAGATGACAGATGCTTTTTAAACCAAGGCTCAGACTAATATTTCAAATCGGCATCATAAATTATATTGTATATTTATATCCTCACGTGTCACTCAACAATATTTTCTTCTATGTAAAAGCTTATTATGAAGATTATGAACCTCATAACACATAATTATTCAATACACACTTGTTCTATTCTCAAAATATTTGAAAATGATTTTTAATATAAGTTTTAAAATTGATTATAAACACTACATGTAACACGTCATACCAGTACTATATTTTATTTATTATTACACAAAACACTGAAAATTATATTGTATATTTATTACCTCGCGTATCACTCAGCAATATTTTCTTCTATGCAAAAGTGTATTATGAAGTTTATGAACTTCATAACACGTAATTACTTATGAATACACACTTGTGCTATTTTCAAAACATTTCAAACTGATTTTAAGTAGAAGTTTTAAAATTATCATGCAACACATTTTACCGTTATTTTATTTTTTATATTACACAAAACACTGATTAGATGTCATTTTTTAATCACTATGTTATTTGTTATTTATAACATTTGAATTATATGTGCATTTCATGCATTATATCATACCGGTATTTTTTTTTATTTATTAAACAAAACACTGATTAGATGTCATTTTTTAATAATCAAAACATTTTTATTATTAATATAATTTTTTCAACTAGATAGACGATCTATGAAAATCACAATTTTCTTTTCTTATTTTGAAAAACTTACTTCAAAACATAATACTTCTTTCGTACTATGAGTCCAATACTGTCTAAATAAACATCTTAGTTGTTTGTTTTATGTGTGATTCATTGAAAGCAATGAAACTCTCATTTTCTTCATTGACATCCACGTACTCTATTCGTCCTGTCAAATATGAAGACAAATTTTTAATATTCTTCTAAAATTATATCTCATATGAAAAATTTTCATGTTGAGGCTATAAATAAATATATCTTGAAAAATATTGTGTCGTAATATTTTCGATGAACTTGAATAATTAATAATAATTAATGAACTCTTCTTTGTTAAAAACTATTTTTTAACAGTGATCTATTTATTTGGTAATAATCCTAACATTTTCTGATATACTCTGTAAAAATTAAAAAAACAATTTCACAATGTAACAATATTTATTATAAACTTTATTGATTTATAACTTTATAATAAAAGTTTGCTACTTATCTCATTATAATATATTGCTATTGCCCATTGATATTCACAGCTGCTTATATAGGTTATATTTTTCCAATCAACTCCAAAATCCAAAATGAAATAATCTGTATATATGTATATGTACGTATATATATGTTCTTTTTCCAATCCAGTTGTGAGATTTTAATGATTCCAAAAAAATCTTCTTGTATATATCTGTAAAAAATAATAAAAAATTCTCACAAAGTATCAATTCTTTTATGTTTTAAAATCATTTTAGCCTTTAACATTTAGCCATTTAATATACTTATCTAAAAAAATTGATTTGCCCCGTTGATGCTCATAGATAAAAATTATTTTAATCAGTCGACTTCCTGAGATCTTTGATTATTTAAATAATATATATACACACTGGTGTAGTTTCGTTAACTGGTCCTGGTTTGGCCAAAGTTGAAATTGGACACAAAGGGAGTATTCGATAAACCTTGTCTGAACCTGGTGGTTCTAACACTTTGCTATGACGATTGAGGTGACTATCTTCCATGCGTTTGGGAAGGGCTCTTGCACCTAATGCCATAATATTTTTTTTTTTAATCCTATTTTCTTCCTCTATGAAGACTGATGGAATTCGTCTAGTAGTAGTATATTCCAAAATTGCATCTAACATCCAAAAGTATGCAATACCACCAACAATAAAATTTATAGAAATTTGAAAAATTTAGATGGTGATAAAAAATTTCTGGGAAAGACTATCATCAATAAAGTTTGAGTTTCCATATATAGCAATTCTCCCTGCTAAACTCAATTTTGACTCAGTTTCTTTTATTTCATTATTTTCAATATCATTAGTTATAATATAACATGATATGTAAAATTCACTAAAGACTGAGAATTGTATAATCTGAAAATGAAAAAGGTTACACAAAGTATAGATTTTTTATTGTATTATATTTTACATGATATATCTTCTAGTATAAAAATAACACTTATCTATATATAAAAGTATATGATTCCATGCCATCAGCTGATTTGAATTCTAAAAATATATATAAACCATACCATATTTCGAGGTTAGTTTAGAATTACAGTTGTTCGTTTTATTATATCTTCTCTCTGTCTCTCTTTTTCTCTCTTTCTTTTTGCGTCTATATAAGAGAATAAAAATACCATACGATATTTCGAGGTTATATTGTAGTCACAAAATTTTGTTGTTGTTAATATATATAGTCTCTCTTTCATTTTGAGTCGAGTGAGTTTATTTACTATACGATATGCTATAACTATAAATATTATAAATATATATAGATATATAAGCGTAAGATAGAAGACCACCGGAAGTGTCGTAAGAGCTGCAAACCGGATATCTGAATAACAAGACGAAAAGTTCGGAAAGGAAACAGCACATAAAATTCAGCTCTCTATATCTTTCGGACGAGATAATCTTTTTAAATAAAATCGTTTGATTTGAGTAGAGCAATGAAATTGCTTTCGATTAAGAGGGATATGTTATATACTAAAAGCTAACGCAATATACGTAAATGCGCATTGAATTTTTCGTACACCCATTTCAATATACTATATGTAGCACAGGTCGCTCCTTTAGGCTTCTTCTATCCTTTAGGCTTCTTCTATACTTGCATTCGGAGCGCTTCTGCGCTCCTTGATTTATCGACTTAAAATTTTAACCACTTATTAAAGTTATAGAAAATTATATTTGGTTAATAATTCAGGAGATTATCTTCATTTGTTTTTTAGAAAAAAATTATTTTAGAAAAAATTTGCGTTTTTGTTGTCGCACGATAACAAGAGCAAAAATCATCAAATCGTCCTGAAATTGGCACAGATGTAGCTTTATATATCTTTAGATCGAGTTCGTTGCCCTAAAAAATCGGTCCATTACGAAAAAAGATATTTGAGATTAAAAATTTTTTTAAAAAATTTTCGAAACGCGTTTTCTCAAAGAATACTTGATCTCTCGACTTAAAATTTTAACCACTTTTGGTATAATTAGGATGTGTGTGTCTCAAACGATTTAATTGAAAATAGTTTGGGACACACGTAATGCCTTATATACAAGATATATGCTGGTTATATATACATATTTTGTAAATGAGTGTCTAAATAATGGGCCGTGTACCATCTGCAGTTACATAGGTTAATAGATGTTCGACATTTTTTGTTTTTACTTCCTGCACTGTATACGATATATGGTACGCGTTACATTATGTAGACAATCCTTAATAATAAAGGTAATCTCTATTTATTTTGTTATATTTATTGATTATTGTCATTTTTATTATCGATATGTTATTTTATTTTCTGTTTTAATAATAATTACATCTCATTTACTCTGTATAGTAAAACTGATTTTGAAATATAATTTAATCCAATTTGTATTTGACGCTAATTGCAAGCTGAATGTATTCATACTTTTATTTTAAATTGCTTTTTAGTTAATTGAACAATTAATGTAGATTTATTTATTTATTTAACCAGAGTAAACTACAATAAATTACAAAATTTGTAAACATTATACATAGCTTACATTACAAAAGTATCTGTCAGGTAAAAAATATTTTCATTTTCGCTTATACAACGTACTTAAAACTAATTTAAAGAAATAGAATTAATTTGGTTAGCACAGGAAAATTTCGTTTATATTCCTTTTTCTCAAAATTACTTGAGGTGTCTAAGGTGTTAGTTACTACGGATGTCACAACAGATTCGAGAAGCCATGTAGTGATTATTTTTTTGGTTTATTAATGATGGTTTCGTCTACTTCATTAGTTGATTTTTTCGTTTTTCTTTTTCAAGTTATATTTTGATATTCGACGATGTTAAACGATTATATTTTAAGTTGCACATACCATTCACACATATATATAGGCAAATCTATGGAACTTTTAACTTTTGTGTGACTATATTTTTTAAGTAATTTACTGCTGCCATTAAAATGTCGTGCTAAGCACATAAACGAAACAGGGTGTATCACCTTTAATTTGTACGTAGAAAACCAGTCCAGTAATCCGCATTAGTGTGCCGTATACGCACATTAAAATGATGGTATGAATAAAACTATCAAAAAACTAGCGGACAGTTGTGAAACTACGTGTACACGTCTGCGATACGTCTCAAGGATAAAAATGGAAAAACTAAAGGTGTATATGAAGTTTTTTTTATATAGGATATAAAAATGAGCAGGTAAACAGATATTTTTTGTATTAAGTAAAATTGTTGAAAGGAAGGTAAAGAAAAATGAATTTTAATTTCTTTTTGAGAAAAAAATTATTTTATAAAAAAAAGTAGATTTTGATTAAATTTAGAATAAAATATATTTTTAAGAGATTGCGATCGGTGAGATATGTGTGATGTCAAGAAAATATCGGTATCAAATTAAATTGATCATTTATAGATAAATAAATATTTTATTAATTTGAAAGTATGAGATATAGTTTAATAAATTAACTGTTTTTTAAGCTATTTCAATATCAACAACGCATTTCAATAGAAAAATTTCACAATTCATGAATAAAAATGTATCGGTAGCTGCTAGTATTGTGGTGGTTTCCGTTATCGATGCCAAACATTTTTTAATAAAAACACCATTTCTTTTTAAATAACTTTTTTTATCAAAAGAAATAAAGGTAATCTCTTGAAAATTTAACTAAATAATAATATATTGTAATAAATAATTGTAATAATTGGTTAAAATTTCAAATTGATCAAATATTCTCTGAGATATCAGTTGTAACGGCAGGCGCGTCTGTGTGTGTGTGTGTGCGCGAACACGGAGCTCGGATCGAGCCGATCTCCGACGCACGGTATACACACAGGTAGTTGACCGAAAACATAAACATACCGCGGCCTTGGAGAAGGCAAGGCCGGCAATTGCGGCATGAGGATTCGCAAGTAGAGTCGGGCTTGTCCTCGTATTACTCCGGGGGCTTGCGTGTGTGTGTGTGTAGTTCCTCGCACGTGTAGCAGTGCGAAAAGTACCGAGCGCAACTACGACACACAATTAGCCCCGAAATGAAAACTTGCGACAACCTTGCGCGAGGGGGAAGGAGAACGAGAGACAGAGCCCGGCAGTATCGCTTCTGCCGTAGCTTAGGCAGCGGCTCGTCCCCCGTGCGCGAAGACTTGGAGAGAGAGTCAGAGTGCAGTGCACGAGAGGGAGAGAGAGAGACGCCGCAGCGAGCGGTGCAATAGTGCAGCGAAGGAGAGAGAGACGCAGCACGGCGCCGAGAGCCGAGTTCCCTCGTGGCTGAGAGAGAAGGAGAGAGAGAGCCACGATCAACCATGGCCGAGAGTGCAAGTGAGATAGAGCGAGAGGGAGCACGCGGCCGAAGCCAGCTACGGCCGAGCCGACTCGCGGGAGCGAGAGAGAGAGCGAGAGCCCCGCGGCCGAGAGAGAGAGAGAGAGAGAGAGACGCAAGGGGCACGCAAGCCCGCACCGGTGCCCGCGTCCACGCCGAGACTACTGAGGAGGTAAGTCCTGGCCAGGCGAGCGCGCGCTTCCTCCGCGGACGACGAGCGTCCAGGAAGCGGAGACGAGAGAGCGAGGCTGCCGATGCGCGCGTGAGCGCCGATCGTGCGCGGCGATCGGCCGACGTCCGGCGCGAGCCGCTTTTGCACGTACGTGTGTGCGGCAGAGCACACACGTACTTCGCGTGCGCGGGCGCACATCCCGAACCGGCGCGTACTAATAGCACGCGCCGTAATAAGCGAATGTAATTTGCGGATAGCCTCCAGGGGCAGTAAAAAGAAATTCTTTTATATTAAAGTTAACTTGCTTTTTACTTGTTCGCATATTATTTCCCGCATCCTAATTTCAATTCCCTATTCGGTGGAACAGTGAAGAATACCGCCAGCCTCCGCGGTCGCAAGTACGTAGTACTCGCGTGATAACTGAGCAGCTGGGATAGCACGCTCGAGAGAGAGAGAGCGCGACGACGAAGTCGCGCGTTGTAACGGAGCGAAAAGGCGCGGCTGCTGCTGAAAGCAGCCGACGGCGAGCAACAGCACGGATCTGACGGGCCGCTAATCATCGAGGATTGGCACGAGTAAGTGCTCGCGCCTGTTAATTGCTGCGCCGTGCATCGGCAAGTCGGCGTTGAGATATAGCGCATCGAGGACAGCTTTTAGCCCGTTACACAGTATTAAAAACATTAAAAAAAAATTTTTAATCTCGAATATCTGGTCGTGATGATCATTTTTTTGTGTTTTTTGTGGGTAATGAATTTATTTTTTTTTGTAAAATATAAAATTGTATAATAATAATTGCTTTTTAATGATAAAAAATAGAAAGAGTAAAAATAGAAAGTCACAAACCATTTAACATAGTCTCACCGTACAAAATAAAGTATTAAATTTTAAATATTGGAATTAAAAATAAATTAAAGGAATCAGTAAATTAAGTTTGAGGAAGCTACGTGCCAATGAATTGGCAGCGGTTTTTTTTAGAAGCGCGATTGCGAGAATTAATTCAGATTTACATATTTCAATGATTGTATACGATATACATATATTATTATTATTAGATATACATTATTAGATATACATATATTATTATTATTAGATATACATTATTAGATATACATATATTATTATTTTTATTATGAAAATAATAATTTTTTCTACTTTTCAATTATAAAGTCGGAAACTGAAACGCGAATTAAAAATGAGATTCGAAATATTTTGCGAAGGCGCTTATGAGAAGTATACGAAAAGAGATATTTTTTATCGGAACCCACTTTTTCCAACAGATTATGGATAATTTGAATGTGGACTATGAAAATGTGTAGATGCATTCAAATTAGCTAGATTATAATCATTGTTATAAATATTAATAAACATGATTTATATTTATATAATTTTTTTGTATGAATTTAATAAATATGTACAATGAATTTTTGAATAAGGGGTAAGTACATGTTTTTTTACAGTGCAAAGACTACTTTTGAAAACTATTTTTAGGATGAATTCTATTACGTTGTTTTTTTTTTGTTCGGTGCTATAAGCTTATTGTTTATGTTTTTTGAATGCACTACCTAAATAAATATACTATTTTACGTAGAAAAAGGAGAGATACCATTGAGTGATAAAGTTTTAGCACGAAATTTCAATTTTAAGAATTGTTTTATGATTTTTACTGTTTTTTTATGACAAACGGATTAAACGGAAGTTCAATGGTACTACATTTCTTAAGGGTTATGAATATGGCAAACAACGAGGAAAATAATCCTGAACCTGATGAACAGGCACGTAATTATCGACGTCAGGGGTACCGTCTTGAGTGGCAAAATATGCCCGAATTTGAACAATGGCTTCGACCGGTGCTAGGTAATAATCTTCGCGCGAGGTGTAAAATATGCAACCGTGAATTTGTTACTTCTTTAAGAAATATTCGCTTTCACGCTGAAAGTGGTAGGCATAATAATTTGGCTATTAATTTGGCAAATGGTGTTGTGGATGAAAGAGAAGAAAGAATTTCTGAAAAATTTAACAGAGCACTAATTAAATTGAGTGCAGTGTTCGCCGAACATAATTTAGCCTTTCTTCTGACTGATCATTTAACGTCTGTTTTGAAAGAAATAGGAATGGACAAAGATTGTCAAGAAATCTGGCTGAGGATTATAATGAATCGAAAAACTGTTCCTAACATAACTAAAACAAGTATAGCTAAAGCATATCAAATGGATCTAATAAGAAAGTTAAGTAACAGCAAATTTGGGATACATTTTGACGAAACGACAGATGTTTCCCAAGTGCACAATGCATGCATAATTGTCACATTTATAGACTTTGATGAAAGAAAGATTGTAACATCGCTGTGGGAGATAATTAGTACTCTTGATGAATTCGATAATAATCACCAGGTTAACGCCGGACGCCTTTACCAATTAATAACGGATTCGTTTACGACGAGAAATATTCCACTCAATAATGTATCTGCCTTTTGCTCAGACGGCTGTAGTACTATGATGGGGCGAAATAACACTGTCGCATCACGTTTCCGGAAAAATTTCCCCAGTATCATTATTGTGAAATGCCCGAGCCATTCGGTCCTTTAAGCGGACAAAATGCGATTAAAGAATTACCCGGTTATATAGTAACAATGTGTTCAAAAATACATTCTTATAAATTGCCGATCACCTCAAAGGTAGCATACTCTAATACAGTTTCAAGTTTATTTAGACGCTGAAATCGAAAAAATTTTGAGTCCATCGAGTACCCGTTGTTTATCTCTGGAAGCTTGCGTCGCCAGGTTGATCGAACAGTGGGATCCTTTAACCCTTTATTTTACAGATGCTTTATATGTAGAAAAAATTACTAACGCTGGTCCCATCTTAGAATTTTTTAATTCGAAAACAGATAAATTTTATATTTTATTTCTCAATTTTATTTTGTAAAATAAATATTGTCAATAACTTTTTTCAAAGAAAGGATATTATTTTACACAAAATAAAATTGGTTTTAAGTATGCTCTTTAAACAGGCAGCCGCACTTTTTCTTAATAGAAATTACGTAACTGAAAATTCTACAGCTGATATTAATCATATGGATATAAATCAATTTGTTGGCTTAGAAAATTTGAATTTAGAACATGCAGCAAATGACGTTATTAATGCCCCCGACACCCCAGAATTCAACGTAGATCATAAGATTATCATCAAAAATAACTGCCTTAACTTTTTAAGAAGTCTTTGTACACAAATAAAAAATAGATTTAATAATTTACAAAATAATTATTACGATATACTAGAGTGCATTTCCCCCGTAAACGCACTTTGCCAGCTTATCATCAAAATAATACTGATTGCATTGTCGACATTGTTGGAATATTCTCAGGTTTGATTAACAATGAAAATGAAAGAAACGATATTGTCAATTCATGGAATGAGTTAATATTTATTGATGATTTGCCACTTCACTTACGAGATGTGGATATAGAAATTAGTTCTTTCTATTTTGGTCTCTACGATCATATGAATCCAGCTGGAGAACATTCATTGCGTACATTGGCATCGTTCATTCTCCACATTTTAACAATACCGCATAGTAATGTTGAGCCTGAGTGGACATGGAGTAAAGTTAAGTTGACGAAAACTCCTATTCGTAGTAACCTGCACTTAAGCACGGTAAACGCTTTACTACAAGCCAGTGAATGCATTAAGAATTCGGGGAATTGCACCAATTTCGAACACAGAACTAATGCTGAATTTGTTAATACAAACAAGCCTTCTGATTTGCACGTTTAGTAAAGAGGCACGTTTAGTAAACATACATGATACTCCGTTTTCTACAAATATTACGCAAATTAGCCTTCTATCAAAACATTTAGGCCATACTTTAAACGAGATTGCTAGCGGTACATTTAAGGAGACATTTAACGAGACTTATGCGAGACATTCAGCAAGACTTTGATCGAGACTTTAACTTATACTTTGAGCAAAACTTTAAGCAGTACTTTGAGCGAGAGTTTTTGTGAAATATTTAGTTATACTTTTGTGAGACTTTTGCCGAGACTTTTAAAGACCGAGATTTAGCTACTATGATATCGAATAGTTAAAGCCAGGTATTCAGTGAGCTTTATAGCAAAAAATGCAGGCAAGACTTTACACGAACGTGCTAGCGAGTCTGTGAGCAAATTATTTAGCGAGTGTTTGTGTGAGACATTGAGCACGACTTTTAGCGAGACTTTGAGCGAGACTTTCCCTGGCGGAAAATAGTTCTGCTTCTCTTTGTTTTTTTCTATTTTTTATAATTTTTTTTTGTTTTTTTCTGTTTTTTTCTGCTTTTTTCTGTTTCTTTCTGTTTACCGTTGTTCTTCTCTATTTATTTTTATTCCAAATTGTGTTTTTTTTTGCTTTTTTTTAGTACGAATTGGAACAATAGGAATAGAAAAGAAACGAAAATAAACAGAAAAAAATTAAAATACACAGAAAAAGATTTTAATATATAGAAATAAACGAGAATTAATAATAAAAAATAGAAACAAACAGGAAAATATAACACATAATTAATGAAACAAATTTTTGTTAGTTAATTTTACTTCGAATAAATAAATTATATTTTTATATTTAAGGATTTTTTAGAAATAAATAAATCATTTTTTAAATAAACTAAGTATTTTATTCTTATAACGTTTTCATAATAACATTTACAAAATCGTTTAATATGTTTAAATACATTAATCAGTAGTATTTAATTAATCATAGTAATTTTTTAAAATTATTAAATTAATCTTGAACTATTAAAGTTACTTGAATACGTTTAAATACATTAATAAATGGTATTTAAGGCCATGTGATATTCCACAAAAATCATGTTGGGTTCAGTCGACAATGTAGGTGGAGCCAACTATTGTATATGGAACAGTAGATGGAACTTTTAGTTCCAAAAAATAGTCACAGAGGGCACGTATAATATAAGAGAAGTTGTAATTTAGTTTTTTGTACAAGATTCTTTTCTTGTAAACTTGATATTTTTTAAAATCCATTTTCAAACTGAAAATTCGTTTACGAACAACATTATACATTTCAAACTGTATAGAAACATTCTATCATGTACTGCAATTGCATACTAATAGTAATTCTTTGATACATAATAGTACTAAATAAGGCAACGATACATGCATTAGTATTATTAGACACAACTGTTTTACAACATGCATTATGAATTTTCTTATTTATAATATATCATACATTCTGAATTTTCTTATTTCTAATATCATGCATTCTGAATTTTCTTATTTCTTATAAATCATGCACTATTAATTTTCTTATTTCCTATAAATCATGCACTATTAATTTTGTTATTTCCTATAAATCAAACATTATTAATCTTTAATATCATGCTTTGCTAATAGTAGTAAGCAATTGATCATTTTAGCGGAGACCATTGAATCGAAATTAGATTTATTAGGAGATTACTAACTTATTCAGAGACAGGAATCTTGCAGAAAAATCTACTTAGTCTCTTTTGAATAATGAGTATATACAAAATAATTGTTTTTTTATAAAATTAAAATTTTTTTTAAATTCCCAAAACTGAAAATTTGGTTACGAACAAAACTTTACATTTCAAACTGTATAGAAACATTCTATAATGTAATGCTGATAGTAATGCTGCAGTATACATATACTGCAACTTTTTAAAACATGCAAAGTCATAAAAACATTATTTCCATTACAGATTCATAAAGGAATCCATATTACTATGGTGATAAATAATAGCATGCAAAATTATAATAATGGAATTTGATTGCAAGTCGATAAATACAAAAATACTTATGAGGCGTTTCATGTCAGCTGTCCAGGCACGGCGCGCGAGTGCGAAATCATGCTGTTTTTAGCTTGTGTTTGAAGGGCTAAGATGTATCTAAAAAAAATAATCCCCAAGTGATTTCGATGTATTTTCTCCTCAGCTTTTCGATGGTGCTATTAGTTTCCAAAATTTTTCAATTCTAAGTATTTCTTGAATAATATCTCAAAAAAATAAAAAAACCCCTATGTAGAAAAAGGCTATATCCATGTAAAATTTCCTCCTCTTTCGATCTAGCAGGTAAAAAAAATTTTTAAAATATAGTTTTTGAGATATAACACGTTTTATATTTTTTTGAGGTTAGAATTGAAAAAATTTGAGAAACTAATAGCACCATCGGAAAGCTGAGGAAAAAATACATCGAAATCACTTGGGGATTATTTTTTTTAGATATATCTTAGCCCTTCAAATACAAGCTGAAAACAGCATGATTTCGCGCTCGCGCGCCGCGCCTGGAGAGCTGACGTGAAACGCCTCTTATATGAATAATGCGATATAATACATAAATAATATTATATTGCAGATCAGTAAAGAATTCATCAATTGCTGCAGATTAAATAATGTCATGCAAAATTATGAATTCAATCTACGATAGCAAACTGATAAAGTAATTATCAAATTAAATAAAATCATGCAAATACAGTGTTAAATAAAATTATACCAATACAGTATTAAATAAAATCAAGCAAATTTACAACTACAGCATTCGATTGCAAATTGATGAAGTTATCTATTACTGTAGATTGGTATCAAATCAATCAAAGGTTTATAACATGGCAAATGGCCATGTCCCAAAGAAAATAAATGCCAGCTGACTTTGTCAGACTTACAGAGTGGCAGAAAAACCTTCGCTAGGCAAGTCTCGCTGGGAAGTCAGCGGAATATACAATAATGTATTATTATTCAACAGATCCCCTGAGACGAGTTCCCATACCTTGGTGAAAACTAGAAATTACTAAAACGAACTAAGCGATGGGTTGAATCTGCCTATCCGCATCACCTCTAAACACACACCCTACACATTTTAAGTTTTCCCCTGCTTTCTCTACCAACCCCCTCACATTCTAAAGCACTGACACTCGAAGATCATTGAGGAAGCTGCAGAAGTAGCCCAGTGGGGTTGGATGGTCTAGGCTGGCTCTACCTCATGGACACCAGCCTGCTCACTACGATGATCAATCTGCTAGCAGCCCTCTATTAAACGATCAGCTACATCAACTAGGAAAAAAGACGGACAAAGATCTTCAAGTCACATCATTGTCTAGGACAGCCACAGCAGGGAAGTTGACATCGCCCAAACCGCAGAGCAGCTGATCATCTGGGAGCCACGCAGAGAGAGTAGAGCACCTAAAAACCACATATAGGTAATAAATAATCGACACTAACAACATTGCCAACTGGAGAGTACAGCTGACATCTGTGGTGGTTGTTCGCTCCTCTCGCTGCCCCAGTAACCTGCAAGAAAATATCAGTACCATCGGCATACCTATCAGAGGTTAGGAACGTCAGAGGTGCTTACCAGGTCTGCTCTCGTCGTTGACCCCGCTGCCGTGCTGTCCCCACCGAATCGCCACTAGCCAGCGGACACGAGGAGGAGAAATACACTTGCCGGAATACCGTATTTACTTCAATCGAAGCTGTCATGGCCGAGAAGGGCATACAACGCAGTCAACACCGGGAATCGGACGACACATGTGTTTATGTATACGGCACGCACGCACGGAAACTCCGAGCGTTGATACTACGGCGTTAGTACTCCACACGGCCGCGCAGATACGCGGCGCTAACGTCCAGGTGCGGCGGAAAGAAAGCAGCGCGTGCTCCGAAAGAACACTTAAACAAACATAAGCAACGCTTTCGAAACCAACCAATCTCTTCTATAGCAATTTGTATAGATATGGAAAGAGTATACGGTCTTGTGTGGCGCAACTACTAATAAATCATAAAGTGATAGACAATATTATGTTCCAGTTCAGTAGGAATTTCACAAACCGAACTACTGAATCGTGTGCCTTGGCGCAAGGCACATTATGTAAACACTCCTTAAAGAAAATAAGAAACGAACAAAATTCAAAATATGCCACTATTTAATATCTCAAAACACATGATTTTAAAAAAAATTTCTCCATTGTCTTTATGTATTTATTTTTGTTTTCCCTTATACGTTATCGTTTTCTTCTGTTTTTTTACTGTTTAATTTAATTATTTAATAAAATAGAGTTTGGTAATTTTGTCATTGTCTTTATGTATTTGTTTTTGTTTTTCTTTATATATTATTGTTTTTCTGTTCATTTTTATTTTTCTTTTTTTTGTTTTTTTCTGTTTATTTTCTATATCCAATGTTCCAATTCGTACAGAAGAAGACAGAATAAAACAGAAATAAATTAAAAAAAATTGAAACAAATAAGAATAAACAGAGGAAAACAGAAAAAAACAGAAAAATAGAACTATTTTCTGCCAGGGGTTGACTGCGTTGTATGCCCTTCTCGGCGATTACAGCTTCGATTGAAGTGAATACGGTATTCCGGCATGTGTATTTCTCCTCCTCGTGTCCGCCAGCTAGTGGCGATTCGGTGGGGACAGCACGGCAGCGGGTTCAACGACGAGAGCAGCGCTGGTAAGCACCTCTGACGTTCCTAACCTCTGATAGGTATGCTGATGGTACTGATGTTTTCTTGCAGGTTACTGGGGCAGTGAGAGGAGCGAACAACCACTACAGCTGTCAGCTGTACTGTCCAGTTGGCAATGTTGTTAGTGTCGATTATTTATTACCTATATGTGGTTTTTAGGTGCTCTACTCTCTCTGCGTGGCTCCCAGATGATCAGCTGCTCTGCGGTTTGGGCTATGTTAACTTCCCTGCTGTGGCTGTCCCAGACAATGATGTGACTTGAAGATCTTTGTCCGTCTTTTCTCCTAGTTGATGTAGCTGATCGTTTAACGGAGGGCTGCTAGCAGATTGATCGTCGTAGGGAGCAGGCTGGTGTCCATGAGGTAGAGCCAGCCTCGACCATCCAACCCCACTGGGCTACTTCTGCAGCTTCCTCAATGATCTTCGAGTGTCAGTGCTTTAGAATGTGAGGGGGTAGGTAGAGAAAGCAGGGGGAAACTTAAAAAGTGTAGGGTGTGTGTTTAGAGCTGATGCGGATAGGTAGATTCAACCCATCGCTTAGTTCGTTTTAGCAATTTCTAGTTTTCACCAGGGTATGGGAACTCGCCTCAGGGGATCTGTTGAATAATAATACATTATTGTGTATTCCGCAGATTTCCCAGCGAGACTTGCCTAGCTAAGGTTTTTCTGCCACGCTGTAAGTCTGACAAAGTCAGCTGGCATTTATTTTCTTTGGGACATGGCCATTTGCCATGTTATAAACCTTTGATTGATTTGATACCAATCTATAGTAATTGGTAACTTCATCAATTTGTAATCGAATGCTGTAGTTGTAAATTTGCTTGATTTTATTTAATACTGTATTGGCATAATTTTATTTAATACTGTATTTGCATGATTTTATTTAATATCGATAATTACTTTATCGATTTGCTATCGTAGATTGTATTCATAATTTTGCATGACATTATTTAATCTGCAGCAATTGATGAATTCTTTACTGATCTGCAATATAGTATTATTTATGTATTATATCGCATTATTTATTTAAGTATTTTTGTATTTATCGATTTGCAATCAAATGCCATTATTATAATTTTGCATGCTATTATTTATCACCATAGTAATATGGATTCCTTTATGAATCTGCAATGGAAATAATGTTTTTATAATTTTGCATGTTTTAAAAAGTTGCAGTATATGTATACTGCAGCATTACTATCAGTATGTGTATTGCATTACATTATAGAATGTTTCTATACAGTTTGAAATGTAAAGTTTGTTCGTAACCAAATTTCCAGTTTTGGGAATTTTAAAAAATATTAATTTTATAAAAAAACAATTATTTTGTATATATTCATTATTCAAAAGAGACTAAGTAGATTTTTCTGCAAGAGTCCTGTCTCTGAATAAGTTAGTAATCTCCTAATAAATCCAATTTCGATTCAATGGTCTCCGCTAACATGATCAATTGCTTACCACTATTAGCAAAGCATGATATTAAAGGTTAATAATGTTTGATTTATAGGAAATAACAAAATTAATAGTGTATGATTTATAGAAAATAAGAAAATTAATAGTGCATGATTTATAAGAAATAAGAAAATTCAGAATGCATGATATTAGAAATAAGAAAATTCAGAATGCATGATATATTATAAATAAGAGAATTCATAATGCATGTTGTAAAACAGTTGTATCTAATAATACTAGTGCATGTATTGTTGCTTTATTTAGTACTATTATGTATCAAAGAATTACTATTAGTATGCAATTGCAGTACGTGATAGAATGTTTCTATACAGTTTGAAATGTATAATGTTGTTTATAAACAAATTTCCAGTTTTAAAATGGATTTTAAAAAATATCAAGTTTACAAGAAAAGAATCTTGTACAAAATACTAAATTACAACTTCTCTTATATTATGCATGCCCTTTGGACTATTTTTTGGAACTAAAAGTTCCATCTACTGTTCCATATACGAGGGGTGTTCAAAAAGTAAGTTTCCCTAGTCTTCCGTTTTGCCCCAGTGCCATCTAGCGAGCTGGGACCGGACATAGTTTTAGTTTAGGATATACCGATAAGAGCGGAACCGGTCTTAGCTGCCGAAAAAATTGTTTTCATCAGTACCGGCTCGGAAACCATGGAGCTACCTGTGAAAAACGTGTCCACCTGTGAGTTGCGTGCAGTTATTCGCACAAACAAAAAAGACTTCAGTCTGCAGGAAAATTTTTTGTCATGCTTGAAGATGAAGGCGAAAATGTTTACTCACGCATTGTGACAGGGGATGAAACGTGGGTTCACCACACGAACCCTGAAATGAAGCGACAAAGTATGGTTTGGAAGAAATCAGAAGAGAGTTCTCCAAAAAAAGCAAAAATCCAGTATTCTGCTGGTAAGGTTATGGCCACAGTTTTTTGGGACAACGAAGGTGTTCTGTTGATTGATTTTCTTGAATCCGGTACCACGATAAATGCAGATCGTTACTGTGAAGTGCTAAATAAACTTAAAAGTGCCGTTAAACGAAGGCGTCCTGGAAAATTATCGAGAAAAGTGTTGCTTTTTCACGACAATGCACGGCCTCATTCAGCAAAAAGAACACAAACCTTACTGGAAAAATTCAAATGGGAAATTTTTGATCACCCACCCTACTCTCCAGATCGCGCACCAAGTGACTTTTTTCTTTTTCCTAAATTAAAGGAAAGTTTGGGTGGCCATCACTTCAATTCAAATGATGAAGTGAAAGACATCGTTAAATTATTCTTTAAAAAACAGGGCACGGATTTTTATAAACAAGGTTTGTCAAAGCTTGAGAACAGATATAAAAAATGTATTCAAGTCCAAGGGGACTATGTAGAAAAATAGTTTATAAGTCAAACAATAAATACATATGTTACTTTAACCTAAAAATTGTGTTTTGCTTTTTTCCCGGAGCAGGGAAACTTACTTTTTGAACACCCCTCGTACAATAGTTGGCTCCACCTACTTTGTCGACTAAACCCAACATGATTTTTGTGGAGTACCACATGGCTTTAAATACCATTTATTAATGTATTTAAACGGATTCAAGTAACTTTAATAGTTCAAGAATAATTTAATAATTTAAAAAAATTACTATGATTGATTAAATACTACTGATTAATGTATTTAAACATATTAAACGACTTTGTAAATGTTATTATGAATACGTTATAAGAATAAAATACTTAGTTTATTTAAAAAATGATTTATTTATTTCTAAAAAATCCTTAAATATAAAAATATAATTTATTTATTCGAAGTAAAATTGACTAACAAAAATTTGTTTCATAAATTATGTGTTATATTTTCCTGTTAGTTTCTATTTTTTATTATTAATTCTCGTTTATTTCTATATATTAAAATTTTTTTCTATATAATCAAATTTTTTTCTGTGTATTTTAATTTTTTTCTGTTTATTTTCGTTTTTTTTCTATTCCTATTGCTCTAATTCGTACTAAAAAAAGCAAAAAAAAAACATAACTTGGAATAAAAATAAATAGAGAAGAACAACGGTAAACAGAAAGAAACAGAAAAAAGCAGAAAAAAGCAGAAAAAAACAAAAAAAAATTATAAAAAATAGAAAAAAACAAAGAAAAGCAGAACTATTTTCCGCCAGGGTAAAGTGTGCAACGTTGGGGCGCAACGAAATAAAAAAATAATTCACTTTACTTCAAGTTTATATTAATAAATATTAATTTTGTGTATGGATTTAGAGTTTTATAGTATAAAATAACTTTATAACGAAGGTTTAGGTAATATTTCCATTGTTTAATAACTTTAACCAATTATAAAAAATTATTTCTTTGCATTGCAAAGATGCAAACTTAAGACCCATATAAAAAATAAAGTAAAAGGCGTCTATGTTGCACATATATCGTGATATCTTGGTATTAAAATATTGTTTCTCAAAATTTCTTTTCTTCATTCCCAACATATTTTTAATATCTTCACAACATATTGCCAATATATTCTCAATAACTTATTATTTTAGGTTTAAAGAGTTTGGAGAATACGCGGAAAAAAGCATCATGTCCTGACTTTGGAGTACGGGATTGAAAAATCAATTTGCCAGTCAAAACTCGATCTTAATTTTGTAATTGTAATTCTGGCTTACAGTATGAGTGAAAGTACGGCTTAAAGTATGACTTAAAGTGTGACTTAATGTATGGCTTAAAGTATGACTGAAAGTATGGCTTAAAATATGGCCAAAGTATGGCTTAAAGTATACTGCTTAAAGCATAAAAAAATCGTGAAAATTCGATATTTGAGGGCCTATCCGTGGAATATGGAGTAAAATAAAAAGATCAATGTAAATTACATTCAGCAACGTTTCGCCAGCAAGGTTCGCTGGCCTCATCAAGCTATTATTTATTCCAAACAAAAACAACAAATAAATATTACAAACACAATACAAGATTTTCGATGAAGAGCACAAACTTTTCTCACCAGTAAATTTAATTATTAATTATATAACATAATGATATTCGGAAGTGGAAGGAAAAACGATTTCCACTGCCACCGTCAATGTTTTAAACTGCGAATGAAAACCAACCGCCGTTGTCTTATATACAGTCAACGGCGTTGGTGTGTTTATTCTGGAAAAAGTTATTAAGCTTCTTGTACGTGTGGCTCAGTGATTGTCTGTCTTCTTTTCTATTGAGAGTGTGTTTATACATGTTAATGTGAAGCATCTCGGAAATAAGTCGCTTATTATAATTCTTTTCTCTATCCAAAATTTTTACATTATTCCAATCAAAGTTATGGGTACTATTTTCAACAATATGTAGTGGAACGGGTAGTAATTTATTTTTGCACTTTTCATGCATGCTTTCAGCTATGCTTAAAGCAAAGCTGAAAGAGTGGCTCTAGCTGTTGCCGAGATAGGGATTTGGGTCATAATTTTGTCCATGAGTCATAATTTCCGTTCATGGAGATAAATTTTGGCAAGCGGATAGCCGGATACCAGCGGAAAAAAATTATTTTCATATGAACTTCGTACTAAATTTAAATTCATATCAACATCATACGAAGTTTAGGTTCATATGAACTTCATAACAAGTTTAGATTCATATGATCTTCATACGAAGTTTAGATCCATATGAACTCCATATGAACTTGTCGAATGAAACTAAGCCGAACTTCATACGAAGTTTAGATTCATATGAACTTCATGTGAAGATGTCGAATGAAAGTAAGCCGAACTATCATTTTTATAGTTTTGGTATTAAGAAAATACATAATAATTTTATACAAATAAAGTTGATATCAATGTAGAAAATATTAAAGTATTTTTTACAAATATTAGGTAAACTAGAAATTAAGATTAAATTAAATTTATCAAAAGTTCATATAAAGTAAATATCATCAAAGTACACTCAGAAAACGATCTTCCTGTATCAACGAGGATCTGCCTGTCGAAGGAGGATTTTCAGTTAAAAATAGGGCCAGGAGAATATCTTCCTATGGAAGGAGGAATATCCGCTTGGTACAATGTCGCATCGCGATATGAGAAGTTTATCCCGCATACTCATATATTAATTATTAACAAAAAAATAAATAAATAATTAATGTAAAAATAAAATTGTTATACATGAATTGAAAGAAAAGACTAGTTATTTTAACTATTTATATAGTAGTCCTAGTGTCACTTGTTATCAATAAAACTTGTCTTACACTGAAATTTAATGATTTTTATAGAATAGAGTTTTCGGGACCTAAGACCCAAAATATCATTCGTCCATTACTGACACATAATATTCTTGTAATAAAACGTAAAATTATCGTCGTGCAGGAGGATTGGCCTCCTATAGCAGGATTCCACGGTTCCTGTAATCGAATTACGATTCTATAGCGCGGAAGGAAGTCCTTTTTATTGCAGGAATATTTTTTGGGAAGAATTTTATTTTGGTACCGGAGGATCGTTTTTCTGAGTGTAGGTAAAAAGGTTATAAAAAGTTCATGTAAAGTTGATTAGAAGTTTATATAAAGTCGATATCAATGTAGAAAATATCAAAATATTATTTACAAACATTAGGTAAACTATAGATAAAGTTAAAATTAACTTTATTAAAAGTTCATATAAAGTAAATATCATCAACATAAATAAAAAGTTTATATGAAGTTTATAAGAAGTTTATACGAAGTTTATAAGAAGTTTATACGAAGTTTATAAGAAGTTTATACGAAGTTTAGAAAAAGTTTATACAAAGTTTAGAAAAAGTTTATACAAAGTTTATAAAAAGTTTATACGATGTTTATAAAGTTTGTATGAAGTTTATAAAGTTTATACGAAGTTTATAAAAAGTTCATTTGAAGTTATTAAAAGTTTATATGTAGTTCAAGTAAGTAAGAGGGAGTGCATAAGACTAAAAATTTGGACATTTTTAGAAAAATACAAACATTACATGAAAATTCTGAAAACATTCTCACGTGTTCTTTGGCGTATTCTAAGAATTATTTGTTACATACAGTTTGTGTAAAATTGTTTCTTTTTGAGTAAAAAGATCACCAACTTTATCATGTGATTTTTTTATTCAAAAAGGAACAACTTTACAAAAAATTTTATAGAACAAAAAATGATCAGAATACCAACAATAAAATGTGAATTATTTAGCGAAATCTTTCCTCACACTTTTGTTTTTGCAAAATGACCATTTTGCAAAAACAAAATCAAATAAAAACTTTCTTAACTATGGTTTCAGAAAATTTGGACAATTGGACCACGATTCCTGATGCTTATATGATGATTGAAAAGCGGAAACCACAAAATAATCAATTTTGAACAAAAAGGAACAAAAATCAGTCTTCCTTTAAAAAAACCCCTAAAAATAAAATAATAATTGAAATTTGTATGCAAAATCAATGGAAAATTATGAAAGAGCATCATGAAAAAACCGGTTATACGCGATTTTGAAAAAAATTACCCGCATTCTCAATTTAAATCGTACACTTGAACTTACGTACACAAATTTCTCGTTTTGCGCATTAATGGTTTAAAGTTTAACTGAAAGTATGGTTTAAAGTATGGCTCAAAGTATGGCTGAAAGTATGGCTGAAAGTATGGCTTAAAATATGGGTGAAAGTGTGGCTTAAAGTATGGCTGGAAGTATGGCTTAAAGTATGGTTGAAAGTATAGCTTAAAGTATGACTGAAAGTATGACTTAAAGTATCACTGTATATATGGCTTAAAGTATGGCTTAAAGTATGGCTTAAAGTATGGCTGAAAGTATGGCTGCAAGTATGGCTTAAGGGGGTTTCACCCAAAACGCCTTTTCTTAGAAATTTCTCTCAATTTTGACCAGGTGTTGATAATACTATTGTCTATAAGATATTTCCATCTAAAAACTCCCAGCGGTTTAGTTCTCGAGATATTCAACATCAAAGTCGCGCATTTTAACACAGTGCCTTATGGGACGGCCCGCGCGAAATGAACGTTTTCGTCTGTAACTCGAAAAGTTTTCTTAGCAATTTTTCTAAAAACCGAAATCTTATTAATGACATCTATTAGAACAAGACATTCAAATCTGAGAAAGCCCAGCGGTCTCGTTCGTGAGATACGTTAATTGAAAGTGCGCAATATCAGGTTAGATTTCACGCGCGCGTGAGACGCATGTATGGCGAGGGGAGAGAGAGCGGGAGCGCCGCTGGCGTACACGCTTACTGCGCACACACAGACAGGCGTCTCTCGGTGTCTGCACGGAGAAACTTTTGGTACAACTGCTGCACTCCGTAGTGCGACCGTTGCGCCAAGTGCGCCCTCTCGTTTGTACTTTCAGTTTGGAACAACTGCTACACCAAAAACGCGCAACGGCTCGACCAAGGAGCAGACGACGCAGCCGCTTGGAACAGCAGTTACGCCTATTTGGAATAGCTGCTGCCCCAAACTCACAGCGCTGCCGTCGCACTACGGCTAAAGCATGATTTGCACCAAAAGTCTCTCCGTGTGTGCTCAGTCCCGTAGCAAGCAACTCTCAACAGAAAGAGAGGGGGAGCGCATGCGAGAGCCTGTACGCATCGCACGGGGCACCGTGCTCTGTGGGTTCGAGCCTCGTTGGTGAGACCCCCTTAAAGAATGGTTGAAAGTATAGATTAAAGTAAGTATTAAAGTATGGCTGAATGTGTAGCTCTAGCTGTCGCCGAGATAGAGACTTATTCAGCTTGGCCGTCCATGGATAATAATTATTGTAGTATAAATTAAGTCGCTGTCAACATTTATTTTCTTAACTAGAAATACGAATTTCTTTTTTTCCCTTTAACGAAATTTTTACTTTGAATTCTTATGATCTACTTCCGTTAAAATTAATTGAAGATTAGGTGAATTATACATTATTTCATTATTCATTATTTTATTATTCATTATTTTGCTATTGAAATAAAGGCTTTTAAACTTTCTATCTGCTTTTTTGGAAGGGATTGTTATGTTTAAAGCTTCCGTAAAAGCCTATGTTAAAAACTCGTATTTAAATAATTATATTCTATAAAAAATGCGCGATGAAAAATAATAAAAAGATTCATGTAATCTTCTTTTAAATTAAGGAATAACATACTCAGAAAACGATCTTCCTGTACCAATGAGAATCTGCTTGTCGGAGGAGGATTTTCAGTTAAAAATAGTGCCAAGAGAATATCTTCCTACAGAAGGAGGAATATCCGCTTGGTACAATGTCGCATCGCAATAAGAGGAATACATCCAGCATGATTATATAATAATTATTAACAAAAAAATAAATAATTAATGTAAAAATAAAATTGTTATACATGAATGGAAAAAAGACTAGTTATTTTAAATATTTATATAGTAGTCCTAGTGTCATTTATTATCAATAAAACTTATCAATAGAATAGAGTTTTGGGGATCCGAGACCCAAAATATCATTCCTCCATTACTGACACATAATATTCTTGTAATAAAACGTACAATTATCGTCGTGTAGAAGGATTGGCCTCCTACAATAGGAGACCACGGTTCCTGTAATCGAATTACAATTCTACCGCGCGGGAGGAAGTCCTTTTTATTGCAGGAAGATGTTTTGGGAGGAGTTTTATTTTCATACCGGAGGGTCGTTTTTCTGAGTGTATAAAAATTCGAAATAGTTGGCTGCATTTTTGCAGAAGATGTGAGAGTCCTTAATAAAAATATCCAATCGTAGATATGAATAGTTTAAGTAACTGTAAATTTGTAATTTTTTCAGCAGTGATTAACAATAATCAATAGTAATTTTATAAACTTCCTTTAAGGTACTTCTCTAATATATCAAAAAGTGGTTTTCGAAAGTAACTAAATTTTAGTGTGTTCTTTATAATCTATAGAAGTTTCCTCAATTTTTTAAAATATAGGTTGCCGATCTATTTTTTGAGAAAAATATTATTGAAATTAGTAATTTTTACTTAATAGTTTATAGGAGTCATATCAATTGTGATAGAAAGTTTGTTAATGTAAAGGTGTATTTTGAAGAATAAAAATGTATGTTGACAAAGTTGAAATTCTGCTCTTTCTTATAAGTACAAAAAATATGTATCGAGCCGACCTTTTAAAAAGGTACTTACTGTTGCGAAAAGAAAATAGCTGTTGTTCTGACCTATTTCGCGTTACTACATGAACCATGAATTAGTACAATTAAAAATTATTCATTTTCTACTATATGTTTACATAACCATTTTACTTATTGGTGGTTCCCACACAACATTTTGGCGTAGCGCGTATCTTTCCACACATTTATTTTTCAATTATCTATTTTTTACACCTAACCTATAATTTCTCCTGTGGACTATGGATCTTCCTATACACCTATATTTTGTCCTATACCTGTTGGTTATTTATGCCTGCGGGGAAAATCTATAGGCAAGCCACGTGGGATAAATTCTAATTAGGAAAACCCGACCCGGGGGTGGTCGGTCTGTTGGAATAACTCAATTTGGATGTCTAGGTCACATATTTCGTAGGCTTAGACACCGAAACTTTATTTATCGACACCTCCCACTCAATTTTCCAGAAGGAAATTTTGAATACCTACTGGCCGATCACATGAGGAAGTCGCAGAAAAAACGCTGTCACCCATCCAAGTAGTGGCCGCGTACAAAGCTGGTCAGTGATTCGAGGTGGCGACTGCGCTACCTGCCAAACTATCGGTTCATTACCCTTTTACTTAAAAGTCATATAAATTAAGAAACAATTGTCACACATGATCTTACTAATTAAAATGTTAAATAATACCCGTATATTGGAGCAATATTGCCTCAATGTTACTTTGACATTTTCGCCATTTTCTGGAATATTCCCTCAAGGTTATTAAACATCCCTGTTGAAACGGTCCTATAGAACCTTATAAAACCGCATAAAATATCTACGATTTTAATCAGCCAAAAAAAATTCCCATTAAATATTTTATAAGTTTATATGAGGTTCATCATATGTTATGTGTATTAATGGGGAAATACAATATAGCAATTTCTACAGTACAACCTCACATGGATTTATAAGGAAAATCTCATTAAAAAAATATGGGTTTCTATAAGTAAATTCATTCATAAGGATAATATAGTATTTCCTACTAAAACATTTATAATAGTTATTAGTAAAATCCAATTTAACAAAAGAATACCAGCATAAAAGTATTATATGAGATTTAATAAGTTTTTACCATTTGAAATTGTATAACATATAACGGGGCGATTGAGTCACGTGGGCAGCAACTAAATACTCTCGATTATATTCGGTTGATAAATAACTTGAATTGATTTGCTATCCAAGGCAAATACAACAATGACTAAAAATAGTCAGCAAAATAAACTGATTTAAATAAGTCGTAATGTAGAAGGCATATTATGACATTCTGGGCGCCAGGCACTGTTAAAAATCAAAGGACCCCGCACACAATGTATGGAAAATAATCATTCGGTCAAATTGGATCAAAAGTTCTCATGGGCAAAACTCCCCAAAATTTGACCGAATGATTTTTTCCCATACATTGTGTGCGGGGTCCTTTACGGATAAATTAAAGTGAACAGTGCCTCTCACTATACGAAATATCAATTAGAGTTAATTACTTACAAAATCTTAATGGTTGCTCGACAGCTCCGCGGCAGAGGAGCGAGTTTAGACGGCTGGAGTAATTCACGCTCAGACCATCATAATAACAACACAAATAACATTCAACTTATCCAATATCACATAAATAAATGAAAACAATAGATTATAGGCAAATATAAATGTAAATCTAATGCTTTAATTACTGAATATTCTTATTTAACAAAAAGCCTATTTAAGGCGCATATTGTAATACTATAATTCTTTTCAACTGTTTTAGCAACAAATATCTTTACGCGCTAGCCTCATAGAGGCATTAAAATTTATTACAATAGAGTTTAGAGCGCGGCAATAGTTAGAATTTACATATAAGATTTATTACAACTTAAATTTTGTTGGATTCGCTAATTCACCTTTACAGAAATACTAGAGATATCCCGAGTCACACGTTTACAATTAAAAATATACTTAGAATAAATTGCGTGACAAGATAATAACGTGAATTTTAGATTTTATATGAAATAACGCACAGGGATGAACGAATCCAAGCGCAGTACTACGGCCTTTTATAGGCAAGAAAAACGAATTGGTACAATAGTTCAAATTTGGCAAACCTTACCGCTTTACAATATCTCATCCTCTGACTCCAGGCAGGTAAAATAAACGCGATACGGTCGCGGCAGCTAAGTGATACTAATTAAATTTAACACAAAATTTACAACTTATTGTACAAACTAAATAACGCGAGGCAGAAGGCACTCGCTGGATTTTTCCTATACGGCAAACGAAAGCACGGCGCGGTAGATCGATACGGCTCTGCTGGTCCCACGATGTTACTCCGTCAGCGGCCAGGAAGGGAATCCTCGAACGCCGCGTCGTCCTGCTCGCCGGTGCCTCGACCGCCGTCGATGCGGATGTCGCTGATTGGTTGAGCGTAGATCACCTCAGCCAAGGAGATGCGTCGAAAACCGAGTATGTTCTCTCTCTCTCTCTCTCTCTCTCTCTCTCTCTCTCTCTCTCTCTCTCTCTCTCTCTCTCTCTCTCTCTCTCTCTCTCTCTCTCTCTCTCTCTCTCTCTCTCTCTCTCTCTCTCTCTCTCTTCGTTGATGAGTATAGCAGAATTCTGGTGTGCCTGTAGAAATGGAATTTTCCATGATATTTCGAGGCAAAGAAATTAGTCAAGAATTATAGAAAATGCTCGACTCGGCATTTTTATTAAAGCGTGCAAGATGTAAAAGCATCTTATTAGGCACGAATATTTAATGTATTAAATGAATTGAGAGAAATTAAATTGATGCGAAGTTAAATAAATAATAAATTAATTTATAATTAATTAATGAGTAACTCGCTAAGGCAGAACTGAAAAATATACGTAGCTTCGGCAATGGTTCCCGGCTGGAGGCGATGTTCATCAGCTGGTGTTGGAGGGCGCGTAGAGACGGTGGCGAGGCGATCATGCTTCGGAGCGACGGACGCTTACGGCAAAGAACAAGGCAGCTTCTTCATTACAGTTCACTGGAACCCGTAGTATGCTCGCCCGATACAATAAAACGCATGAAAAAAAAAATAACCAAAATAATAAGCAATAATACAAAAATACGAGTGACCCTGGACGCTGAGGTGAGGACTCTCCTCCTGGCTGCTAATTGAGAGGATTTAATAACATAGATTGACTCTCGTATACGCGATAGTAACGTGGTAAAAATCCGCTACGTTGCAAACATTATATAGTATTTTTCTCATTTTATTGAGCCTTAATTGATTGAGCTTTAACAAGAATATGCATATAAAATTAAATAAGAATTTATGATGGATATATGAAAAGTTTAATAGGCTTTTATGTGAATAGTGCGTAACAATATAAAAATGGAATTATGCAGAAATTCCGGGTGCAAATACACACATTAAAAAGTTTATTGTATATGAATCTATATGCAATATAAATATTGGAAGAAACTATATAATACGAATTAAATAAAATAGTATATGTTTAAAACAAAATGTATTTAATACGAATACTCTATTACAAATTGTTTTTATAATACATGTATTTTCTGTTACACAACAAACGTTACTTTATCAGAAAAATGTACAATTTATAAAAAAGTATAATCTATTTTATGAGGTGTCATGCGTTTTCAAATAATTTTGTAAATAGTTATCTTATTCGCGTGTAAGATAAGACGAAAACAAAAGCGAAGGTCAGAAATTCCTAGAAGTCGCTGCAGTTACGCAGTGGGAAGGGGAGAGAGCGCTTGAGCCACGTGTAGAGCCCGAGAGCGTCTGAGCGGCGTAGGACGCCGGTGCGGTGGGGGACGCACGCGATGTGCGGAATGCGCGGAGACTCGCGGGACGCATGCGCTCGCTCAGTCAGTCGCGCTCGAGCGCTCCGGTCGAGTCAACAACGGTCACGTGGAAGGTACGCGTGATCGTAGTTGTGAGCTCATGCTTGACCTAGTATAGTATGTGTTGCGAGGAGATGATCGGGCAGTTCCGGTAGTGGGGTCACTAGGATCCCGCGATGACGACGATCCAGGTGTTCCGCAATAGGGATCCATGAGATCACAGCGATGATGCAGCACCGGATAATAGTCGCCGGCTCAAAATCGCATTGCACGCCCGTATCATCGCCACGCGATAACGGTCCCGTAGATAGGTATCGGGAGACGGGACCGACCTCATCGAACAACAGTAGGAATTGGAATTATGACATAGCACGGGGCGAGAGGGATTCAAATAAATTAACGGACGCGTGTGAATTAATACGTTTTCTAGCGTCTAAGGCAGAGTCTGTCCACACTATGCCTTACTGACGAGTCCAGCGGGCAGACCCGGGACGAAACGCTATTTATTCGAAAGAGCAAACATTAGTGGGATCGAATATGGTTCGCGTTTCGTCTTGCATGTTGGGGAGTTCATGTCGCTTTGCTTGGAGCACATCCCACTCTTATTTTCGTGTATTACAAAACTATTGCCGCTTCTGATTGCGATTTGTGTACAAGAAACTAAAGTGCCACTTAAATGTATTAATTCCCGATTAAGACCGTTACAAGAAATAATCATTTTGCAAAGGTAGAGTGAAGCATAGTTTATAGCATTTAATGACAAACCAAGATATTTCTATGAGGGTAAATGAGGTTCTATGAGTACTTGTATAACTTGTATAAGTCGAATCATAAATACATAACGTTTTATTAATTTGGACTTGTTTTTTATTTACATCGAAAAAGACTCATCATAAAAAATTACAAAGACTTTCTAGTCAGCAAATACGCAATTTATAAAAAAAAACCAAAACTATGTTTTTTATGGGTTTTAATGGGGACTTCCTACATAATTCTATAAGGATATTTTCTATAAGGATATTTGCTAATTCTATAAGACCTCTATAAACTATTGCTTTGAAAATTTTATTTTTAATAAAAATCTATTCATTAAAAATATTATAGCAAAGTTTATAATATATATTTTAATGTATTTTCAATACATTATCATTGTTATGTGTAAAATCTATAAAAATCCTATAATCCTAAGAAAAATTTATTAATGTGTGATATCCGCATCAATTCGCAATGAAAACATTGTATTTTAATACATTATCATTGTTATGGGTAAAATCGATAAAAATCTTATAATCCTATGAAATTTTATTAATATGTGCTATCCACATTAATTCACAATGAAAACATTGTATTTTTAATACATTATCATTGTTATGGGTAAAATCTATAAAAATCCTATAAGCAGAAAATTTTCATATAAATCCTCATATATTTTAGTACATGTAGAAGTTTTATGTGGAAATACTCAATAGTTCAGTATTAATTTTTACTTAAACTTGGTTTTTATAAGTCAATTTAGTTTTTATAAGTCAAAGAAATCATGGATTTGCAGCAATATTGTCTCAGGATCACATACATGTTTATTATGAGGGAATATTCGCGAAAATTTCGAAAATGTCAAAGCAACATTCAGGCAATATTGTTCCAATATTAAATGTTATATGGGTACTTATAGTTGCGAGATCACTGCATTGACACGTGTTGTTAGAGAACTACCTTAACAAAAAGTGCAAGAACACCTAAATTGTTTAGAATATGTTATGACTATCATAAACATGTCAATTTCTCGAAAATAATAAATTTGTGTTTGGAATAAACAGATTTTGTAAATCATAGCGTCTAGTAATAAAACTTGAAGTTTTCTAGGTAGATACATACCTAAAAATGCAAAATTAACGGCTGAAAATTTCATCTAAGCGCGATAACTTTTAAGGTAGTTATTACCTAAAACGAATTATTTCCATTTCTTTTTTAAACTTTCAGCAATATTATTTTAGAAAATAATAATTATTATAACTTTCAAATTTGAGAGCGATTTTCCGTTTACTTTCTGAGATATACTAGTTCAAACTTCGGTCTTATTCGCATAATTAGCATTTTGGTTGATGACGTTGACAAAAAAACATCGTTAATATGATATAAAATCCATCGCTGTGAATTCATTAAATTCTAAAAAACATTGAAAATTGTAGAAAAAGTAGTTCAAATGTTGAAAAATCAGATATTTTAAATCGAAAAAGATTTACCGTTAATTTCAAGAGTTATAATCATTCAAAGGTTGAGGTTAGCTGAAATTATGAAACTAATGTAATTTTATTTTAAAAAAAAAATAGGTCCTATGGTTGTATCTAGACCAATTATGGTTACTACTACTACTTAATAATAATAAACATACGCATAAACATTTATTTAGTTGAAAAAATTTGTTACACATTGATATAACGTTGGTCAAACGTTTAACATTCATGTTTGTCGTACGTATTTGACGTACGTATTTGGGTGATAATTGCATCAACGTAATGCTGCGAGGCGGAAGCATCCCAAATTTTGCTATTTAAAAAAAATACTTTTGTGAATGATATGGTAAAGCTGTGTACGCGATTTCTCGATTTCTAATCGGAAAATCCTTGTGTTTAAAAGGGTAATGAGTTACGAGCCACCTGAGCTGAGTGCGAGGTTGAAAGAATATTCTAAGACCGAGAATTATTTACATAAAGATCCACGACGGCTGAATACTTAAAATGATAGAATAATCAGATAATATTTTAAAATTAATAGTATATTACGATACGTGTAACTAAAGTGGCTCTTGTTTGCACGGCGTGAGGTTAGTGCCAGAGCGCAGCGAGGGTGCTAATGGCCGTGCAATAAAGAGCCACTAAGTCACGAGTATCGTACAGAGTATTATAGAACTGCCTGCCCTAAGCCCGCTGTCACGCCTATCCGTGTCCAAAGTAATCCTTTTTTGCACCGTGAGGTTAGCGCACGAGCGTAGCGAGTGTGATAAACACGGTGCAAAAAATGACTACTTTAGACACGGATAGGTGTGACTAAAGTGCGGGCCTAGGTCACACCGTGCTATAACAATTATTTTTGACACTCCGTGCGTAAAGTACTACTTTTACACACGCTTAGGTTTACAAGCGCATGTTAAAATAGCGTACTTTATGCGCGTTGTGTCAAAAATAATGTCTGATACTCGTGATAAAAATGATTCTGACACGAGTATGATTGTCGCCCTCGCTTCGTTCGGGCAACCAACTCACACTCTTACAAGAATAATTGTTACCACACTAGTATCGAAAAGAACTATTACATATTATATGTGAATTTATTTGTTTAGTTTTAAATACTTTGTAATGTAGGGGTTTGCTTATTCTCACAACATTTATTTTAATAATAGGCAAATGATATACATTACTTAAAATCATAGATAAGAGTTTATTTTCATTAATTAATATACAATTATTGTACAGAACTTACATCTAATGTAATATTTCTGCACTGGCTAGCAAATGTACAATTAAGCGCATATTGAAATATGCGATACAAGTCAGACTATAAACGCGCGCAGGCCAAATAATGTTCCCCTACCTTTTGTAGTTTCGCTCGCTGATGACGCTGACGGCAAGGCTCCACCAGAACCCTCGGCTCGTTCGCAATCTCACACACACATGCACACTTCGCTCAGGACTCTACGCGAGAGTCTCGCTGAGCTTCTCGAAACCAAAATGCAGAGATTGAATAATAATAATTGGCTGAAGGCCGTAAATAATAAAGTACTGCTACTAGCTGGTCTCGCGGTTCGGCAGAGAGTGAGTGCCCTTCGCTCTCTCGCTCGCTTCGTGGGTGATCGTAGCGCTGTTGTCGGATCGCAGCTCAGCATATCCGACCGGTACAATTGTCAATGTCTCGGCTCAGCACTTTTTCATAGCAGCAGCAGGCTTTTGGTATGGATGGGACAGGGCCATTTAATGTGCAGCATTAACATGCATCGAGACGTGTCTCATGTCCCGCTCGGGGGTGTCCGAGTTACTCGGCTTCACGTCTCAGGAACTGACGACTCTCAGCGCACGGTCTTTGCGTCGGCACCTCCGTATTACGTACCGGCGGTACTATATGTTCCGATTCAAAATCTATTAACGAGGGCTCTTGCCGTTACATTGGTGAATTTCTCACTACCGCTAGTGAGCCTGTCACCTCGCCCGATTGTCGCGAGACATTCGTCTGGGGTTCTTTGCGACTCATTCGAAACACGAGTTTTTACGATGATTACCGTTTGTAATCTTTGCGAAAACTCGCAGGTGAAATTAAAATTTTTATCTGTAATATCCCACGTGACTTTGTCGTATTCCCGTTTCAACGCAACAAATCTCGCTAGCCTATCAGTGAGTTCATCTATTTTTCAGTCTATACTAAGCGAATATTAACTTAGCTTCCAAATTAACTCTGCTACCGGTATATTTTATACCCACACTGTTATACCATACTGTAATTCGAATTGTGGGGTTTCATTTAAAATATTTTCCACTGTGCGCTCCATTGTTTACTTTTACTAATGATTAAAATTTTGAAAATTTTATTAAGTTTGAATGTTCCAAATTATTTGACTATTGTTGATGAAATGTTTCCAAATCAAGCGGATAAATATTAAGTTATACCGCTAATTATTTTTAAAAGCCAATTCATTTATTAATAAAATAAACCCTGAACAGAACAAAAGTTATTAAATAGACTTAGTTATTGAAAAACAGATTAATGGAGCGCAATTTATTTAATTCAATAAACGAAATTAAAAAGAATTGACGAATTTTTGTATAATAATAATTTAATCCACGAAATAATATTAAATAAACAATCGCTAATATTTACAAGCACTATCCGGTGTTATTGACACACGACAATAATTAAATAGTGAACAAACCAGGGTTAAGCTAAACCTATGTATTACAGCACGAAACGTTTAACCATTAAATTAGATTAATCTCGGTCCGAGCGAAATTCTATCACTATTGCAGTAAAAGTATTTCAATGTTTCGTTAATATGTGTGCGAGCAATTTCGCAATTCGCAGCTATAGCGCGTAGGGAGAGAAAATTGTAGTACAGTGTGTAAGCGCTATCTGGCCGTGGGCAGATTTGATGCTGTCAGTGCACGTGCATTCGCAACAGCCACTGAGTCCTATGCCTATACCCTGTATAGGCACTTGACTCTTCCGTGTGCTGCGCCGTCGCCGTACCACGAACACAAGCCCTGCTGTTGCCCGTCGCCTACGCTGTCTACGCCTATGCGGCAGCTATCTCTCTCTCTCTCTCTCTCTCTCTCTCTCTCTCTCTCTCTCTCTCTCTCTCTCTCTCTCTCTCTCTCTCTCTCCGCGGCTCCCGCGCTGTTGAACTCAGCCACCATGCTCTGGCTATATCTATAGCTTGCGGCTCGCTCTCGTGTGATTCCCCGTTGCGCGCGGTGCCGGCTCTGCTCGACAGGCTGCATGTTTCTACATTTCGGCGCGCTCCGACTT
Organism: Torymus aiolomorphi; assembly: GCA_036365515.1. Taxonomy (NCBI): domain Eukaryota; kingdom Metazoa; phylum Arthropoda; class Insecta; order Hymenoptera; family Torymidae; genus Torymus; species Torymus aiolomorphi. The sequence goes on from CM070873.1 coordinate 132,847,315, forward strand.
TCATTGACTTTGTTGTGTCGTGAGCTATCTAGCATGCGTTCGCAGACTATAATATCTTTCGAAAACTTTCGAGTTTACGAATATTATTAGTTATGAAAACTCCGTAGCGAATTTTATTTTGTAAGCCGTTACATAACTCGTGCGTTTTAAATATTCGTTCCTCGCAAATTGAATTTTTAATGGTTTGTCGAATCTAACTCCGATTTTCTTTGCGTTTCGACACTTTTCACTCCCGACCGCGAGCAATAGATTAACTGTACCAACATGAATTTAAAAGCAACATTTGAAGTTAACACGTAAAAAAAACGTTAAGAACAACCCATATGTTCTATTTGCTTTGTAGGGTACAAAAGTGTTAAATGTGCGTAATGGCTAAATTAGTTGATACGTTATCTAATTTCGCCAATATTGAAAAAATATTGTAAATTAAGTAATAAACTAAAAATTAATATTTATATGTATCAGAAAAATATTATTTGACTGTTCAATTATACAGAAATAATAACAAAATATTAAATAAATAAAGTTATTTTTTACATTTTAAGTTATTACGTAACGAATTTCATCTACAACTAAACAAAAAAAAACGTTTTCATAATAGTCTTTATTCCCACAAAAGGTACAAATAAATGACTGCACATCATATTTTATTAAACCGATGCATTCTTCGTAGATATAATCTTTACAAATTTCATACCTTCTCATATTTAAAATCACATATTCTTAAACCAAGAAATATGTTTTTATTTCTTTTGGGGGAGGCGGGGTATCCAAAGTTTCGACGATTCATATAAAATCGAGCCAACAAACGATTTTTATAAATTAGACATAAGTCGCTGTCGAATTTACATAATTACGAAATTTTAAATGACGAAAAACGTATTTGCGAATGTAACAATTTACCTACTGTCCAAAATATCGAATTTGAAACTACAGAATTTTAATAAGGAGATAATAAAGATATTTCCAAATAAATCATTAGAAACTAGCTACATCTACATTACAATTCTGTAGTTTGAAATTCGATATTTTGAACAGTAGGTAAATTGTTACATACGAATTTTCGTCATTCAAAATTTCGGAATTATGTACATTCGACAACGACTTAAGTCGAATTTATAAAAATCGTTAGTTCGCTCGATTTTATAGTGAATCGTCGAAATTTGGACCCCTCCACCCCTTTGTTTTTTAATGGTCCATAGTATTTTGCTTCCTCATAGAGGAATCTTTGTGATAGTAAAAAAAAAGTTTATGAGATAATGTGTTAGAAATGTTATTTAGCAAATTTGGAATCGAAATACACAAAATGTCCGTATGGATGTGTGTGTGTGTGTGTGTGTGTGTGTATGTATGTCCGTATACGCTGATATCTCATGATCTACTCGACTGATTTTAACGGGAGAGTGATCATTTTCTTAGATTTTGCTTCCACAATTGGGGTCAATTTTCTATTTTTGTAAAATTTAATGTTTTTTTTTTTATAGTCATATTTTAATTTTCAAAATTTTTTTTTCGATTTTTTTAATATTTAGAACAAATATTGTTTATATATCATGAATTCTCTGTATGTAGGATAAAATTATCTACAATTTAAAAAAAAAAAAGTCGGTAGCTATATTTCGTCATAAGTTATTGATGAAAACGTAATTTTTTGTAAGGCCGAATCCATCTCAAATCAGACAGCCCGCGTATGCCTATTTCACCTATCATGTTGAAATAAAAATATTTATGTTCTACTCGAAAAAATATTTTACACGTGTTTTTTTATTTTTTTGTTTCATCAAAATTTCATGCGTCCAGCGATGCTGAAAAATTCGGAGAAAATTTTTTCATTGAGAAAAAAAATTTACAATGTGATTTTCAGACTGCTATTGTTTCAGCAGTTTTTCGAGCTTTTAAACGTGTAACACACAATTTCACTCAGTTTTGAGCCCTCTTTAACGGCCTTAATGTCATTTTCAAAAAAAATAAAAAATCCACGAGCTATGCACTTTTTACTGAAAAATTCATTTTTTAGGGAAGTGCCTTTTTCTCGAAAACCCCATGTTTTTTTTGCACAATTTTTGTTGTCGTGATAGAGGACGGTAATGCCTAGCTAGACGTATTTGTGAGATTCGGTACTTTTTCCCTGGGATAGCGATCACTAATGAGATAACACACAAACAAATTTTTCACGCCTAATGCTTATATATAGTCAATGATATTAGAGTCAATGTAAAGGTATTTGTCTTTGTGTGTATGTAATATACAGGTACACATAACTATGTATTTATTTGTTATTTGCGTCTTTTTGATTTTTTTATTTTTATACCTTTTTTTTCATTTGTATACCTATTTTACTACCTTTGTTTTTCTGCTTCATTGTTCTTAATTCAGTAAGCGGACGATCAGCGGTCTTTGCTGTCAAACAATGTATTTTATCGTCACATGTTTTTTTAACCCATATATGAGTTTTTTGAATTCCAGGATACTTTGGAGTTGTAAGCCAATCAATATTTTTTCTTTTCTGAATTGTTCTATTTCAGCATCTTGTAAATGTATTATTTTAATAGCATCAGTATATTTTTGAACATGTATTGCAAAATCATTTGCGTTTTGAATAGCTTCTTCAAGGGGCTCTCGAAGATTATGCGAAGTAGCATAATGCTTTATAAGTCCACCCACACCATCTACAGCTCCTTTGCCGTGCCCAGTAGCAGAGAACAACCATTTTATATCACACGGTGCTGGTTTTAGTTCATCTAATTGAAAGCGATTTTTAAAGTGACTCGCAACGCCGTCTGATACGATGGTAATTTTTTTAATTGAATCACAACAATTTTCTTTCAAGAATTTTATAATTTTTTGTACTGCTAGCAAAGCATACGCTGAATCATGTTTTCGGTCATCACTTATAACTGCGAAACTTTGTGTCGAATCCCCTTGATAAGAGACTGCTGTGAAAATAGAAATTTGATCATTAACCCAATGATTTCCTTGAACAGCTTTATTATGAATCACAGCCCAGTTTTCAGCGAAGTCTATTTGAAGAACTAAATGATGTGAGTCTTTTTTAGCACTTTCTCTTTCTGTTTTTATAGCTTTGCGTTGTATATTTTTTACATATATGTGAGTACTAACCCTCATGGTCCAAACCGAAAGTTCATCTTTAAAAGCAGAAATTGATAGTGTCTTTTTAATCAGGTTTCCATTATCCCACAAAGCATATGTAATTTCTTCTGTGCCTTCTACATCTTGCAGTTTTAAAACATGAAACGTAATTCCCTTAATCCCTGGACATAGTTTACATTCTTGTAAATAACATAAATCAGATGGCTCAGAACACATTGTTGCATTTATTATTTGTGACCGACTTTCATCCAACTCTGTGACGTTACTCCCTCTAAAATTAATTAAGCTCGTAAGAAATAAATCATAATTTGCGCAATAGATACAGAGACAAACTTCTTTGATGGGGCTAAGTAAGACATACTTTGGTCGCAAACTATAAAATTTGGATTTTCCAATTCTCAATTCTGGATAATCATTTTTAAATACTTTATACGTCTCTTTTAAACTTCGAGTAAGAAAACGCTTAACTTTTTTTTCTCTTTTTTATTGTTAACTTTAATTGTAACAACGTCACATTTATTAGGACTTTGTCTTGAACAATTAAAATCATCATTTAAATAATATTCCATAACAATTTTTTCCATGTTTTCATCAATCGGATGGCCTGAATATGCATCTGGTTCTGAATAAATTCCTTTTTCTTTAACAAGATTTCTCGATTTGTTGATCATATACATTGTTATTTCTGGAAATAAAGATAAAATTTCATGTTTTGTAAAGGATGAAGGTAGCAAAGTCAGAATTTTTATTTTTTCTGATACCGTAGAACACTTTTGCAAGGCTAGACCAAGATTTTGTATCCATTCTGTACAATGGCATACAGTTGATTCATTTGCTGTTATAGAAACGTCATAAACATTGTTCAACTTCACATCAAGGGTATTAGACAATATTGAAAGTATTTTTTTTTTCTTCTTTGTTACGTAATTTTCAATTGATTTTTCATGTATAAGATTTTTTCTTTTAAGAGGCGATACAGAACCTAAGAAAGATGTACTTATTTCATTATTAAATTCTTCAATGCGTTCTGGAGTACTTGGTAAAAAATCTTCATCTCTATCAACTACGTTATCGGTAACTTCATTATCCGTTATAAATTCATTGTCAGTACTACTCACCAATTCTAAAGCACGATTGTAGCAATGTTGACACAGATATGTAGAAGGTGTCAAAGGTAAATGAGGATAGAGGTGCTTCAATGGATGAGCAAGATTCTCAAGTTGTTTTAAACGTACGGAACTAGATTTGTAAATAATTTGTTTGTGTTTGTCTAAAAAGTCTGCACATTTGATTCTCTCTGTTGAGTAATATTGAGACATCGTAGTTGAGTTGATAAGGTGTAAATATGTAATAATTTTCCAAAAGATGATGGTTTTAAATAAGACGAGATGTGTGATATATAGCAGAAACCGAACTTTTCTTTGTAAATGTTAAGTCAAACCATATCCATCTAGCGGACAAATGTACTAGTACATATACTCCTATAAGTAGGCGCACGTACATGTATATTACATACGCACAAAGATAAATACCTTTACATTGACTCTAATATCATTGACTATATATAAGCGTTAAGCGTGAAAAATTTGTTTGTGTGTTATCTCATTAGTGATCGCTATCCCAGGAAAAAAGTACCGAATCTCACAAATACGTCTAGCTAGGCATTACCGTCCTCTATCACGACAACAAAAATTGTGCAAAAAAAACATGGGGTTTTCGAGAAAAAGGCACTTCTCTAAAAAATGAATTTTTCAGTAAAAAGTGCATAGCTCGTGGATTTTTTATTTTTTTTTGAAAATGACATTAAGGCCGTTAAAGAGGGCTCAAAACTGAGTGAAATTATGTGTTACACGTTTAAAAGCTTGAAAAACTGCTGAAACAATAGCAGTCTGAAAATCACATTGAAAATTTTTTTTCTCAATGAAAGAATTTTCTCGGAATTTTTCGGTATCGCTGAACGCATGAAATTTTGATGAAACAAAAAAATAAAAAAACACGTGTCAAATATTTTTTCGAGTAGAACATAAATATTTTTATTTCAACATGATAGGTGAAATAGGCATACGCGGGCTGTCTGATTTGAGATGGATTCGGCCGTAAATAGGTTATATTTCGAAATTGAAAAAAGATATTAACATGAATATTTTTTTGGTTATAAAGGATATTAAGTACTATAACTTACTAAATTTTTAGGTTTTTTTATTCATTATTTTTTGAGAAAAAAAATAATTTATAAAAAAAGTGATGACGTGACTTAATACTGCTTTCTCTTTCTCTCTTACAGTATTTCGAATATCTGTCTGTCTTTATCCAGGGCACTCGACTCGCGGCTCGCGGCACGCCGTGCTCTTACTCGCTAACTCGATTGATTTTGCTTCCTCATAGAGGAAGCTTTGTAATAGTAAAATTTTAATTTTCTTTAAATTGCAAGTTTGTGTCACATGATTTTAGAAAATGTCTGTATGGATGTGTGTGTGTGTGTGTGTGTGTGTGTGTGTGTGTGTGTGTGGGTGTGTGTGTGTGTGTGTGTGTGTGTGTGTGTGTGTGTGTGTGTGCGTGTGCGCGCGTGTGTGTGTGTGTATGTGTGTGTGTGTATACCGCTTTATTTTCGGATCTACGCGGTCGATTTTAACCGGACGGGTCTCATTTTTTTTTGTTTTTTGATTCCGAATTCGGGAAAAAAATAATTTTGTACGACTAACTGATTCATTTTTGTTTTATGTCGAATTTTTCATTTTCGAAAAATTTATTTTTGATTTTTTTAATGATTGGATTTAAATTTTATAATCGGATGGATAGCGTTCGAAAGAGCATAAGAAAACCTATATTTAAAAAAAAAATAAATTTTTCTAGCTTTCACGGTTATTTTGTTATTAACAAAAACGTGTTTTTTTTAAATGCTTATAACTCCTAAACTAAATGGTCAATTTTTTTGAGAAAAATCATGATAATGGAGATTATGAATAGCTATAATCTGTATAAAATTGAATCCATTCTGTTGGTTAGTTTTTGAGAAAAAAATTAAAAAATGAAAAAAACGTGTTTAGGTGGCGACAATTTACGGGAGTAAAATTGTGTTAACCGCTTCAAAATTCCTTGTAGAGGTAGATTTTTGGTTGCCACCTGCATCTTTCTTTGGGATAGATGATTGGTTCATAAATTTCAGAGATTTTTGAGGTTAAAATTTTTGTATCCTCTTTTTCGAATCGTAATTTCTCGAGAACGGCTGTGTGTATCAGAACGGGATAGGTAGCATTTAAAAGAGAATTAAAATACCTATATTTTATAAACAAAAAAAAAGTTTCTAGCTATCACGGTTCTTTGGTTATTAACATAAACGTAAAACATGAAAAATGAAAAAAATTAGTTTTGTATGTTCAACGATCCCAGAGGGAAAATTGCGTAATTTCTTCAAAATTCCTTGTGGAGGTAGATTTTGGATAGCTCTTGGTCGATTTCTTTGGGCAAAATAATTGGTCCATAAATTTCAGAGATATTTGAGGTTAAAATTTTTTAAACTTTTTTTTAAATCATAATTTCTCGAGAACGGTTCTATGAATCAGTTACAGATTTCTAGACAATTTTGTACGGGATATAGATATTATATATGTGAATTTTCATCAAGATCGTACGATTACTTTTTGACATTTAAAATTTTCCTATTTTACAAAGTTATTTTATTTGTCGCCTGATAACTAGAGAAAACTTGTTTTAATTTTTTTTTAATTTGGCGGAGATGTAGAGTGTATATTATTTATTATATGCGTTTTTAGAGTAAAAGAATTCGTTTATGAATTTCAGAGATATTCGAGGTTAAAACTGATTTAGTCTTCTTTTCAAATCGTAATTTTTTGGATATATCTATACTAGAAAATGGAAAAACACGTGCTATGCGTGTATGTTGTTCACTTGCTTTTGTTTTTTATTGAGGGTAATTTACAGTGCGATCAAGTTTTAACCACTTATTATACTCATTGATGAATATAGTTGGTTGAAATTTCAAAAGATTATCTTTATTTTACTCAAAATATCAAAATTTTTTGTATAGAACATTGATTGGGAAAAAGTTTGCATTTTACTTGCAGAAAATGCCAGTATTTTTGTTATAACCTTTTTGGAAAGTCTCTTGATTGATTGACTTGATTGGTGACTTTATAATAAACATTCATATGTGTAATAAATGAATATATGTAATACAGAGTTTGGTAATTTGTTCGAATTTATTTTTAAGTTTTCAAAATATTATCGATTTAAAATATTACCCAAAGTTGAAGGTGCACCATAAAAAATAATTCTGCTACTTTTTTTTGTAAAAATCATCAGATGATTCGGAAACGTGATGTAGAGACAAGTCAATATGATCGGAGCGCTTGTATGTACAAAAGCATCGGAAATTTTTGTGTGACTGCATACTGAAAATTAACATGAAAATTGTACATATAAATATGGATTTTTATAGGTATTTAATTTATTAGCATTTTCCACGCTACCATTGAGGTATTGCTATTAGCGCGTTGGACTTTTTTTTAATTCACTCTCATGAAATACATGAAAATATTTCTTTTACTAATTCAGAATTCTAGGACATGATAAAATTATTGAATTAGTCGAATAATAAAATTATGCACTTTAGAGAGATGAACCCGTGGAGTCCATCGCCTGTAGCCCTACTAAACCACGGGAGTTGTTCCTCCTTTCCTCATCCATTACAGAAAGTATTTAAAAATAAATACTCTCTGCAAAGACAACTCCGAACCTATTTCCTTCCTCCGACAGTTAAGTAGTCCTGGAATAGAATGTTATTTGAAAGTCTCTTGACTGATTGACTTGATTGGTGACTTTATAATAAACATTCATATGTGTCATAAACGGATATATGTAATGCAAAGTTTGGTAATTTGTTTGAATTTATTTTAAAGTTTTCAAAATATTATGGATTTAAAATATTATCCAAAGTTGAAGGGGCACCATAAAAAGTAATTCTGCTACTTTTTTTTGTGAAAATCATCAGATGATTCGGAAATGTGATGTAGAGACAAGTCAATATAATCGGAGCGTTTGTATGTACGAAAGCATTGAAAATTTTTGTGTGACTGCATACCGAAAATTAACATGAAAATTGTACATATAAATATGGATTTTTGTAGGTATTTAATTTATTAGCAGTTTCCACGCGACCATTGAGGTACTGCTATTAGCGCGTTGGACTTTTTTTTAATTCACTCTCATGAAATACATGAAAATATTTCATTTACTAATTCAGAATTCTAGGACATGATAAAATTATTGAATTAGTCGAATAATAAAATTATGCACTTTAGAGAGATGAACCCGTGGAGTCCATCGCCTGTAGCCCTACTAAACCACGGGAGTTGTTCCTCCTTTTCTCAACCATTACAGAAAGTATTTAAAAATAAATACTCTCTGCAAAGACAACTCCGAACCTATTTCTTTCCTCCGACAGTTAAGTAGTCATGGAATAGAATGTTATTTGAAAGTCTCTTGACTGATTGACTTGATTGGTGACTTTATAATAAACATTCATATGTGTCATAAACGGATATATGTAATGCAAAGTTTGGTAATTTGTTTGAATTTATTTTAAAGTTTTCAAAATATTATGGATTTAAAATATTATCCAAAGTTGAAGGGGCACCATAAAAAGTAATTCTGCTACTTTTTTTTGTGAAAATCATCAGATTATTCGGAAATGTGATGTAGAGACAAGTCAATATAATCGGAGCGTTTGTATGTACGAAAGCATTGGAAATTTTTGTGTGACTGCATACCGAAAATTAACATAAAAATTGTACATATAAATATGGATTTTTGTAGGTATTTAATTTATTAGCAGTTTCCACGCGACCATTGAGGTACTGCTATTAGCGCGTTGGACTTTTTTTTAATTCACTCTCATGAAATACATGAAAATATTTCTTTTACTAATTCAGAATTCTAGGACATGATAAAATTATTGAATTAGTCGAATAATAAAATTATGCACTTTAGAGAGATGCATCCGTGGAGTCCATCGCCGGTAGCCCTACTAAACCACGGGAGTTGTTCCTCCTTTCCTCAACCATTACAGAAAGTATTTAAAAATAAATACTCTCTGCAAAGACAACTCCGAACCTATTTCCTTCCTCCGCCAGTTAAGTATTCATGCAATAGAATAATCGTTATAATATCTATTTTTATATGATATATATATATATATATATATATATATATATATATATATATATATATATATATATATATATATATATATATATATATATATATATATATATATATATATATATATATATATATATATATATATATATATATATATATATATATATATATATATATATATATATATATATTGTCACGGCCTGCCGCACCGACGTCGAGTATAAGCCGTAGTTGAAGTAACTCATGTGCGCGAACGCGAGATGGCGCGTCGATGCAGAATCTTAGCTGCATCGACGTGATGACTAGCGGACCGCGGCGAGCCGGCCATCTTATAGTTCGCTACGGTATTCTGCCACCGCTTTTCTTTTCACTCCACCTTGTTTCGCCTGTTATTAAAAGAAGACTCGTTCGTTCTTTTGAAGAGAAGTACTGTGTCAGAGCGTGAATCACGAGAGTTTTGCTCGTGATATACAAAAATAGTGTATTGAAGTACTTCTGCGGTTTTCGCGCGTTAAAGTGCAAAGTTCAAGTGCGACAGGCTAGTATCACCTGCCGCACTCAAACCACTTAGTATCTGGAGGAAGTAATAGCACTTTTCGTGTCCGCTCCACCGCAGCATCAAGATTTTTATATTACTCAGGAAGTAAGACCAGACAAGTCCGAGACCGATCAACTACTTGAGCCGTTGCTAAATTGGGTAAAAGGTAAGCGTGCACGCATTCTTCCGCGCCGCGTATTAGCTCCGCGTAACCGCTTGTCCAGGCTCGTCGTACCTGGACATCGGCTTCGAGTAGGCGTTCTCGTGCGATGAGAGCAATTGCGAGGAGAGAGTGTAGGCATCGGGCTCGCGCTTCATCAAGGTTAAACGCAAGGTCAAACCATCGGCTTTTTCAAAGCCGGTGAGTGCGCACAACAGGTGCGCATACGTGTAAACCCGCCGTCTACGCTCTCTCTCACACTTATACGTGTGTGCCTCGCGCGGCGATCGTGACTGCTCTCACACTTCGTCGTTTTACTCGGTGAACGCACGCGTAGAGTACCGCACACGTGAGGCGTATTATACCTCACGTGCGCGGCGTAAATTACCGCGAGCGTGACGTCAGTCTCCGAGGCAGCTGACGTCAGAGGTAACGTGCTGGCGCACCGTTTAGATAGGGAATACGCAAATCTAAATTCATTTCTTTTATATTTCTGATCCATTATCACACCACAACTTCTTTTATTTAATAAACAATAGTCTTTTATTATTAACATTTAACCTCCCGAGTTATTATTTCGCGACCTAGTCATTCCCTCTTCCCCGCCGCCTCCGCGATCGTTACGTAAGAGAAAACGTGTCGTTTCATCTGAGCAGCCGGCACACGAACCAGTGAGCGAGAGGAGAGTTCGAGTCACTGGTGAGAAACAAAGCGCAAGTCTTCGACTTGCGTGTTGTACGGTAAGTAACCAGATTAGGTGAACATTGCACGACGTTGTAGCGTCCGCTGCATAATCTGGCTATTACATCTCCGGGAGTTGAACCGAGAGATATGGAATTGAACCGTTAAGGTACGCAGGTGAAACGTGCCTTAGCCGGAAAATCCACCCCGTGACAACTGGCGCCCTAAACGTGTGTGTGCTTGGGAATATCGCTAAATTTTGACTTCGATGGAGCAAAGTTCGAATCCCAAAAATTTCTTTTTGCATTTTTCCGATTTTTTTTTTTAGATATTTAGTTAGGAAGTGATGAAAGTACAACAACCAACCTACAGCAAACCCTCTGGGGGTAGAAGTTCGAAGATTTTTGAGAAAAATCAAGATAAATTGCTGTAGGTTACAAAGTTGCTATTTTTTTTATAGATTATCGTGTCAAATGGTCAAATACGGTGCGCCTAGGCGAAATTAAATTGCGAGCGAAACTTTTGTTTGTTTAAACAATAATTATAATTTGTTTAAACAATATTCAAAATTTGTGAGGAGAAGCAACAGGGGACTGAACACTCGACTAAATTTGTGACGAGCGTTCAATCGATACCAGTTGCTAGCCTAGTGAAGGCTAGTATAGACAATACCCTCAGGGGATTCGAACCAGAGACAAAGAATGGAACTGAGGGGTAGATTCGAACCCGCGGTGATCTGGCTGGCATTTATTTTTTTTACAGAGTAAAAATTGTAAAACAGCTGAAAAACAGTGACAAACCAGTAATTCGTGCTAAATCAGGATCGAAGCACCAATTACTGGCAAATTAAAAAGAAAACGAGCCAGGGCGTTTTGAAACCGAGCGACTGGTATCTAACCCTCTGCAACTCGAAGTGAAATTCAGAGTGTGGAGGTTAGGTAGAACTATAATATATTATAAATTATTTATATATATTTATTTATTGATTTGTAAATTAAGAGGTGCGCCTTAGGGAACGATCCCTTAAATAGAAACCGCACACACAACCACACTCTGAAATACACATTCAAGCGCGTGTAAAGAAGACTACAAGCGAAACAAGAATTCAAAATGGCGCAGAATATAGAGGAAGCCATCGGAAATTGGTGCCAATGTTTGACAGCAAAAGAAGTAGACGATCATCTACAGACACTGAATTTAAAAACCAGCGGCTCCAAATTTATAAAGATGAACAGGATGTCGCAGTGGCTGCTTGGAATATACGAACCGAAGGATTTTCAAATGGAAGAAGGGCAGGATGAGTATTCCCTGTTCATAAAGAGAGAAAACCTCCGGACCAGGTTCATTCAAGAACACAGCACGGAAGACCTTCCACCAGCATGGGAGAACATAACGGGTGAATCCATGGACGAACCACACCAGTTAACCATGCTGGCAGAGGACAAAACGACAAGAGCCAACCTTGAGGCAACAAGGTTGGCAATAAAAGAAACCGCGCCACCACAGCCGACAGAAAAAGAAATAACAGGCGGTAAAACCACAGAAAATCCGAGCCAACAGGACTCTGGCAATTTAGTAAACCAGAGTTCTGTGGTAGACGACACGACGCTGGCACAGTTTTCCGAGCCGGCGATGACATCCGCATCCGGCATGAAGTTCCTGGTGCCAGAAGCATTTTTAGAGTTCTGCGGTAACATGATGCAGGAAAACAAAACATTGCGTGCAATCTGCGCAACACAAGGAGCAGCATCTAGCACCAGGATGGAAGACGACCGGACCAGCCAACGGAAGGAACACGTGCGCCTACAAGACACATATACGTGCCAGTACCCCGTCGATCCGCATCGAGACGGAGCAACTATCCCCCAGGCGCATTTAGGTGACAGGACCCAGCCACTGTTGGGTAACTGTGGCAGAACCTGGGGGGAAGGGGGAGGATTCTCGAGGAATGAAACCTCCGAGAACCTCGGCGCCAGTGGAGTCGAAGATTAGTCGTTAAGAAGGCGAACCTTCCCCATTGTTGACGTCGGACTCACAGTGAGAAAGTGGAACGTGTCGTTCTCTGGCGATAGAGGCCAGAGCATAGAAGCTTTCCTGGAGAAAGTAGAAGCGTCCCGCGGATCGACTAGCCTGTCCGAAGCAGAGGTATTCCAGGCCTTGCCGGAACTACTAAAAGGCGTGGCAGCCATGTGGTTCCAGGTAGAAAAACACAAGTACCAACAACGCTTATTGATGGAAGCAACCGCCAGGACACAGGGAGAAGATGAACTCGCGAGAGATTACATAACCTGCCTCCTGGTTATTATAAGAAAAATGGAGCCGATACCGAACTTAAAAACGCAACTTGACATGCTCCATCGAAACTTGAGGCCGGGACTCCAAAGGTTGGTGAGGAGAGCCGACTTCAAAGATATTGACGGGTTACAAGAGATGGCGAGGGAAGCCGAACTAACTCTCGATATGGAGAAAACCTTCCGCCCTCCACCGCCTCCGGAATTGACTATTTTGCCTGAAGCAGCCTATAAGTCAAGGATGGTGAAACCTGCGAAGCCAAAAATCTCCGGAGTGAACTCTGGAGAGTACAATGGCCTGGCAGGCAAAGAAACCTTGGCGGATCAGTCGATACTGACCGCTATATCGAGGTTAGAGGCCGGACTGAACGAGTTACGCAGCAAAGAAAACGCTCGTACATCCGGCCACAATCCAAGGAAGAAAGGTGAAAATCGACACGAAAAACACAAACCGTCACCGGCGAACACCCCTAGAGGGAAAGAGAAAGAGAACCGAACATTAACCGGTGACGGTAAGAAGAGCGATACCGGCGGAGGATCCGAGCGTAAGAGCGACAAACCGGCCGGACCCATAACGTGTTGGGGCTGCGGCAAAATAGGTTACCATCACTCGTTTTGCTCCGATTGTTCGGGAAACGAGAACCGGCAAGATTGAATGGGTCCAAATCCGCCGAGACCACTCTAGAGGCCCAGAAAGAGTCGAGGAAGAAGGACGAGATACCAACCGACCTGGTGGCAGCTGCCAGTCAGGTCAAAGCTGAACAATGTCCAGACAAAGAGAAAGTCGGACAACGGAACGACTCCATGAAGGAGCTAGAACCTAGCTCCAATCAAATTCCTGTACAACCCGACGAGCTGCGTTGGTGAGTACAGGTGGGGATCGGAGGGTTCCGCATTCGGGCACTATACGATACTGGAGCCTCGAGAACAGTGATGAGATCGTTAGGACTGCAACTAGCTACCGAATGCGGACGTACGTTCCGGCCAGCTATGGGAGCAGGCGCCAGAGATGCTGGCAACAACCTGCTCCGCGTAACGGAACATGTGGAACTCCCGTTCGAGTTGGGCGGGGTCAAACGAGACATACTGGTTTCAATAATACCAGAACTGGAAGTTGACTGTTATGTCGGTTCCAATTTCGTCCGCGCATTTGAGACAACGCACGACCCCGTAGAGAACAGGCTGATAGTGGGAAAATCCGGTCAGATTGTAGGACTGGAATTAGCCTGTGCCTCTTCGTCAGATCCAAATGATCCAACACAGATCAGGATCGCCTCCATCGACACGGTGTGAGCTTCTTCAGCGGGTCTCGCCGATACGACGCTGGAAGAACACCAGCGCTTACAAGCTCTTTTAACAAGAGTACTACCAGCAGTAGACGCTCCACTCTGCTGCACTAATTATGCCGAGCACGAGATAGACGTTGGCAAAACTCGACCAATCCGGCAGAAACAATATCCGATTTCCAGACAATTGGAAGAGGAAATGCATCGACAAGTTCGAGAGATGCTTGCAGCCGGATTGATCGAGCCTTCGTCGAGCCCCTGGGCCAGTCCTGCTTTCGTGGTGCCGAAAGCTGGCAATAAACATCGTATGGTGATCGACATGAGAAAGGAGAATGCCGCCGCAAAGATGCGTATCCGCTGCCAAATATGGATCAGATCCTACGGAAGCTCCAAGCCGCCCGTTATATATCAACCATAGATCTGAGCAGCGCAAACCATTAAATCCCTTTGAAAGAAGAATCGCGGGAGATTACGGCATTCTCAATACCCGGTCTAGGGTCATTTCAATTTAAAAGAATGCCATACGGATTGTTGAACGCAGGAGCCACCTTTCAGCGCATGATTGACAGAGTCATAGGGCTCGAACTAGAGCCATACGCGTTCTCTTATTTAGATGACATCATCATCGTAACAGAGACTTTTGAAGAGCATCTAGCGATGTTAGAACGCGTATTGGCAAGAATCAATGAGGCAGGCCTCACGATCAACCGAGAGAAGAGCGTATTTGGTAGATCTGAGGCAAAATATCTTGGTGTTCTCGTTAACCGAGATGGGTTTAGACCAGACCCAGATAAGATAGCTCCGGTTATGCAATACCCTGCGCCTAAGAACCTAAAACAGTTAAGGCGATTCTTCGGTATGGCATCGTGGTATCGGAAGTTTCTTCCCGATTTTGCCACGATCGCCGACCCTCTTACACGCCTAACGAAGAAAAACATCAGGTACGTGTGGGAAGAGGAACAACAACAAGCCTTCGACCACATCAAGGCACTCATAGCCTCAGCTCCGGTCCTACACCGTCCGGATTTCGCTTCGCGCTTTGTCATACAAACTGACGCAAGTGACTGTGGTCTGGGGGCCGTATTGTTCCAGGTGATAGACGGCCAGGAGCGAGTCTTGGAGTTTGCTAGTCGCTCACTTTCTAAAGCTGAGTGAAATTACTCAGTAACAGAAAGAGAGTGTCTCGCGGTGTTATGGGCTATCGAGAAGTTTCGGGCATACGTAGAGGGATATAATTTCCTCGTAGTGACCGACCATAGCAGTCTGCGTTGGATTCGGTCACTGCGTAGCCCGACAGGTAGACTAGCAAGATGGTCGCTTAGGCTGCAGATGCACAACTTCGAAGTTGAGCGTCGCAAAGGGAGTCTCAACTGCGTGCCGGATGCATTATCGAGAATGTATGAAGAAGACGAGGACGAAGAACAACCAGTCGTAGGCGCCGTCTCGTGGGCAGTAACCACGAAAGACGAGTGGTACCTCGGCTGGCAGAAAAAGGTATTAGAAGAACCTAATACTTATCCTAGGTGGAAAGTATTAGGCGGCCAGCTATACATGTATCGTCCAAATCAAGATATCGAGGAGGATTTAGGCGTAGATGACGATGCATGGAAACTGGTAGTTCCTGAGGAGGGAAGGAAGAAAGTTCTCTTGGAATGTCACGACGACCCTACTGCTGGACATCTCGGAAGGGAGAAGACCTTCGCGAGAGTATCCCGATATTATTACTGGCAGAGATACTACAAGTCAGTAAAGGAACATGTCAGAATATGTTTGATATGCCAGCAGTGCAAGGTAGAACAAAGGCCACCCCTCGGTTTGATGGGGCGGCGAGTTATTCATAAACCTTGGAAAGTCGTCGCAGCGGATATAACGGGTCCTCTTATCCGGAGCAAGGCCGGATTTGAGTATATCTTGGTCTTCCAGGATTTATTCACTCGATGGGTAGAGTGTATTCCTATCCGGAAAGCCAACGGTAAGACTATTCGAAAAGAGTTGAAGAATAGGATAGTATTACGATATGGCGCACCCGAGGTCTTCCTTTCCGATAACGGAACCGAATTTAAAAACAGGATAATAGACCAATATCTAGACGGATAGGGGTTCATCACTCTCATACTCTACCTTACCACCCTCAACCGAATCCGGTGGAAAGAGTTAATAGAACCCTTAAGACCAGTATTATGGCATTTGTGGAAGGAAACCATAATACTTGGGATGAGAAGCTACCTGAACTAGTGTTCGCGCTAAATAATGCACCCCATAGCACAACTGGTAAGTCGCCAGCCATGTTAAATTATGGCAGAGAGCCAGTGCCTCCCGGGACTAAGAGGAGGGAGCAAGATCAGGTAGTAGAAGAGACTGCTGTTCAAGAGGACGAAGACGCCTGGTTAGAAAGGATGAAAAATCTCAGCAATATGCTAGATGATGCTGGTCACCGTTCAAGAGAAGAACAAGAGAGGCATGCTGAGATATATGACACCAGGCGGAGAGAACCGAAGTTCGAGGTCGGAGATCGCGTGTGGTAGAAGAATCGCGTGTTATCCTCGGCAGCTCAAGGAGTGATGGCGAAGTTGGCACCGAAATACGTTGGCCCCTACGAGATTTTGGAGAAGAAAGGGTCCAATACGTACAAGCTGGTGGATCTGGAAGGAGAAGTTGAAGACCTGGTCCATGCAGAACACTTGAAGCCATACTTCGCTGGAAAAGAGCCCGAGGATAACGAGGAAACACACGAGCGCGATATAACTGAAGGAGAGGATGACGTCGCACAACCACCGGGGGAAGAAGAAGAAATGGCGAAGAGCGAGCCGCGATTTGCGAGAACACAGCCGCCAGCGGGCGCTGGGCAAAATCAGGACGAGGTTGGAGTGACAACGCAAGCTCGCGGAAGAGGTAGGCCGAAAAAGACTCCGATAGTCACGAGAAGGCCAGACGAAACTTCTCCTGCACCGAGCAATCCCATTCCTGTTGCGAGCGAGCCCCCAAAACGACCTCGTGGCAGACCGAAAGGTTCGCGGAATCGCGTACTAACCTGCGACCCCATCTCGACGTCCCCCCAGAGAAGACGCGCGAATCCGAACTACGGTTCCCGAGTATAAACGCTATCTTCTCCTCTGTCGACAGGATAAGTCTTGGACAACTGAACCAGCAGCAGCTCCTCGAGCTGGTAGGCCAGCTGCTGGCACAGGCGCAGCTGATGCCTCCGACACCTGGCCGGATAATACCAGGTGCCGCATTACCTGCCATTGGAGGGGCCGTGGAAGGGTCCTCCGTTACCATAGAGCAACTGCCGGCAGGGAAGCCAGTAGTTTCTTCGTCAACGCGGTCGATATTAAGACGACCGAAGGCCGCGATAGACGTCACTACTCTGGTAGTTAGCCAGATTAGCGAGGTCGAAGAGGAGTCGTCGACTCCACAGGTAGTTGAGCCTGTGGAGTCGGAAAAACGGAAGAGTTGGGCCAGTGAGGAGAGCCTCGCCCACGATACTCCGCAGGTAGAGGAGCCTGCGGAGAATAGCGAGTCGTGTGATTTGTCAGGTCGCTCCCCCATGTCGGTCGCTTGGATGAAACTCGAAGCCAAATTGGTAGCATCTCGAGAGCTATCCCAATTGGCTAGAGAAAAGGAAGAGACCGTCATGAAGGAGTGGGATAACTTCCACGATTATGAATGGGTAAGGGTCCATTCCGAAAAATGGTTTAACCTGGTCCTGGGCCGCAAAGAAGAGCTCGCGGCGGCAGTCGAGTTTCGTCGACAGCGAAACGAGAGTGGGGACGCGAGGCTCGCGAAAGTCGCGAAGCCTTGGAGAAAGCCCGACGCCTCCGCGAGGCCAAAGAAAAGGATATGGCCGGGGTTCAGGCCGAACTTGCGAGGGCCAGGGCAGAAGAGGAAGAAGTAGCCAGGGGTAGGAGGAGGCCTACCCCTGGTGCGACAACAGTACCTGTAAAGGAGTCCCGTCCGGGCAGACCGAAGAGCCGCCAGAGAAGTAAGTCTAGGAGAAGGCCCCGAGGGGTCACCCTCAAGAACAGGCACCCGCTCCTGCGGGATCTACCGGGCCCCCGAGGTCTCTTTCTTCTGGCCGGCGTCTGCCCGGAGAACCACGACAACCGAGACGGTGCTTTTTTTGCGGGCACATCAACGTCCGCAACCCAGCTACCTGCCCTGGAGCCGCGAATCACGACCCACTCAACCCGTTTTATTATCGGCAGAAACATCAGCAAAATTTCGGGTGATTAAGCGGCGCCGATTATTTTTTTTTTGTTATTATTCTTTGAATAAAATTTTTTTTTATTTTTCTATAAAAGTCACATTCGCTTGAGTACTTCTAGAACCTTAGCCCTTTTCAGGTATTAGCGACGCCGGATTGAATTGCAGAGTCCCATATCAGGAGATAAGTGACTTCTGGGTGGGAAGTGTCACGGCCTGCCGTACCGACGTCGAGTATAAGCCGTAGTTGAAGTAACTCATGCGCGCGAACGCGAGATTGCGCGTCGATGCAGAATCTGAGCTGCATCGACGTGATGACTAGCGGACCGTGGCGAGCCGGCGACATCTTATAGTTCGCTACGGTATTCTGCCACCGCTTTTCTTTTCGCTCCACCTTGTTTCGCCTGTTATTAAAAGAAGACTCGTTCGTTCTTTTGAAGAGAAGTACCGTGTCAGAGCGCGAATCATGAGAGTTTTGCTCGTGATATACAAAAATAGTGTATTGAAGTACTTCTGCGGTTTTCGCGCGTTAAAGTGCAAAGTTCAAGTGCGACAGGCTAGTATCACCTGCTGCACTCAAACCACTTAGTGTCTGGAGGAAGTAATAGCACTTTTCGTGTCCGCTCCACCGCAGCATCAAGATTTTTATATTACTCAGGAAGTAAGACCAGACACGTCCGAGACCGATCAACTACTTGAGCCGTTGCTAAATTGGGTAAAAGGTAAGCGTGCACGCATTCTTCTGCGCCGCGTATTAGCTCCGCGTAACCGCTTGTCCAGGCTCGTCGCCCCTGGACACCGGCTTCGAGTAGGCGTTCTCGTGCGGTGAGAGCAAGTGCGAGGAGAGAGTGTAGGCATCGGGCTCGCGCTTCATCAAGGTTAAACGCGAGGTCAAACCACCGGTTTTTTCAAAGCCGGTGAGTGCGCACAACAGGTGCGCATACGTGTAAACCCGCCGTCTACCCTCTCTCTCACACTTATACGTGTGTGCGTCGCGCGGCGATCGTGACTGCTCTCACTGCTCTTCGTCGTTTTACTCGGAGAGCGAGCGCGTAGAGTACCGCACACGTGAGGCGTATTATACCTCACGTGCGCGGCGTAAATTATCGCGAGCGTGACGTCAGTCTCCGAGGCAGCTGACGTCAGAGGTAACGTGTTGGCGCACCGTTTAGATAGGGAATACGCAAACCTAAATTCATTTCTTTTATATTTCTGATCCATTATCACACCACAACTTCTTTTATTTAATAAACAATAGTCTTTTATTATTAACATTTAACCTCTCGAGTTATTATTTCGCGACCTAGTCATTCCCCGTTCCCCGCCGCCACCGTGGTCGTTACGTAAGAGAAAACGTATCGTTTCATCTGAGCAGCCGGCACACGAACCAGTGAACGAGAGGAGAGTTCGAGTCACTGGTGAGAAACAAAGCGCAAGTCTTCGACTTGCGTGTTGCACGGTAAGTAACCAGATTAGGTGAACATTGCTCAACGTTGTAGCGTCCGTTGATAAAATCATGTCATCTAATCATACTACATACTCGCGGTATAAATTATTATGATTATTATTAAATTGTATATTGTATATTAATACTTTATAAAGAAAAGCTTCCTATTTATATGAAGAATTTAGAAACAGCCGTATTTATATTTATTTCTTATTTATATGAAGAATTTAGAAACAACCGAGAATTTAGATTACCAACAATGTAAACACTAATTTTTTAACAATTACCTTGTGTTTGGAAAATGGAAATTAACATAACGACAATTTTATAATCAATATTAAAGAATAATAGAATATAAATATACAATTTTACAAGTTCACAATTGTTTTAGTTACAGAATAATTTAATTAGTTTTGAATTTATTATATCGGGGTGACTTATTATTGTGAGTACCTTTGTCTCTGACAAATATAATGAAATACTTAAATTTTATAATATATGGGTCGTTCCTGTACTTTTTTTAAAAAGTGTGCGCGGGAGGGTTGTCGATTTTGTCTACGATTTTTTTTATGAAAGTACATATAAAAAAAACTGCTTGTGCAAAATTACAGCCCCTTATCTCATTCCTAATTCCTGCTGGAATTTTTTTAAACCCTGATTTTGACCTGTTTTTAGCCAGTTTTCAAAAAATTCTAAAAGGCTGAAATTGTAACAAAATGAGGTCGGTGAGGTCTCATTTTTTTGCCTTTCTTCAAATTTTAAGAGAAAAAATACACTGATATGAAATGATGATTTAGGTTTTATTGGTGATCTGCGATATGGCCATTGCATTTCATCATTTATAGATCATCTTTAACCGTCTATATCTCGTAACTGGTTCCACATTTTTGAGCTCACTAGGTCTCATTTTTTTTGTCTCAACGAGACCTTTGATTTCTTTTTTTGAAGACCTAAATTGATTGAATAGACTTCAAGATACAGCCTTTTGAAGTTGACGTTTTTATAAAAATCGCGAAAATCAACCGTGTTCATGGTCACAGTGTCAATCGAATTTTAATTAAAAATCATTAACAAAAGTATTTTTCATTAGAATATGATGTTATCTAACTATACTCTTTTTCTATCATAGGAAAAAGTCGAAAAATAATTTTTTGTCGAGCATTATAATATCTAATTTTTCGATACCTAAAATAATCAAAAATGGCTCTCTATTGACATGAATTCTACCATCTTATAATTATTTTTGACACGTACACGTAACATAGATACAAAGGTGGATCCTAGACCTTTAAAATCCGTAGTCGCTGATTTTTCTAGGACCACGAGAGCCAAAGTTATAGCCGTTTTTATAAAAAAATATTTTTCAAGTGGTAAAATTAGAGCTTGTGAAATATAGGAAACGTTTTATTTACAAGATCAACCAGAAGTTTGGCATAATTGTCCTAAAAAAAGTGCTGAGGCTGCATATTTTGAAGATCTTAGGCCGTGTCTGCACTATGCGAGAAGCACGTGCGATCAGCCCAAGCGATGCGAGCAAGCAATGCGTGTTGGACAAAATATTTAAAATACTTAAAATGATAAATAATATCATTTCACTACGATATTATTGACGATATTATTTATCGCTAAATATAGATCTACTAACTGATCTACTACGATTGTTCAGGATTGAAGTATCCAAAGTGCCCGCTAGATAGCAAGCGTCCGATGCGCTCCCACTATGAAAAACATCACCCAGCGGGCTTAAATAGAGTCCTGCGGCGCCTAGTCGCTACGTGCTTTATGCACATTCCTTTTACCTTACCACTTTCCGTTTTACCTATACAATGCCTTATTGCCTGTTTACTCGTACGCATAAGCGTTCATACCTTTTTCTGCAATCAACTTTCACTTTCGAGTAGAGTTGGTTGCATAGACTCTTGAAGTCTAATTTTCCCGTTTATTTCTTCTCGCTGACAAACCCTAATAATATAAACTCACGTTTACGTTCAATCGTATACAACGATATTATTTATCATTTTAAGTATTTCAAGTACTTTGTGCAAAACGTATGTCTTGTCGCATGCGCGCACCGGTTGCGCTTCTCGCATACCTAGTATAGACATGGTCTTAAATGCAGGTTTTCTATAGTTCTACGTGCGTTATACGTATAAGCTCAGGTTAAATGAAACATACATAGATAGTTTCATTTAACCTGTGTTGACGTAAGTTAATAGATGACAGACATCCATTTTTCTGTGCGAGACACCCGTCATCCGTTACACGACACACGGCACGGAATGTCCTTAAACAATGAGTACAAGTTACAATAAAAAATGAAATGCATATTTCTAAGTAGAATTGTGAAGGTAGTTGAGCAGAACTATTACCAAGTATATCAGTATTGGTTCGGTTGAGTTTTATAAATTGTACAATTGTGTTTTGTAAGTGTTATCTTCTCAGGAATTGAAAGAAAATGATGTGCTATATTGGTGAATTGCATGAGGATGATAAATGTCATTTAGAGCATTACACAAGAAATAAATCTCTTAATCTAATTAGTAATCTTAGTAATGAATTAAAGCTGTATTTATCATTTAGGATTAAAAATTTTGATATTAATGTAGAAAATAAATTTATTTGCGACCATCACCTTCATAAATATGATACTCGATATACAAGTAGACAAAGGAAGTGTTGCAATTGTTTTAATAATCATTCAAAATCGATGTGAATAATTTAGTAATGATTAGTGCTGATAAATGTGATAAATTTCGTAACATTTGCAATATAAATTTAGATCCAGGTAATAAGTACTGTAAAAACTGTGAGTTCAAAATTACATCAATAATAACAAGAAATGCAGAAAAAGATAAAATGATGGTTTAAACGTAAATAATAATGAGCAGCCTTCTTCAAGTAGTCAAGTTTCTTCAAGTAGCCAAGTGTGTACATCAGAAAGTTCAGAAGATATATCATTGAGCCAAGGATTTCAACGTTTAAATAAAATGCTCGATGGATTTGATGAACCTCCTCTTAAACGAGAGAAACTCAGTGATTATCGCTTGGAAAATAAAACATACAGTGTTTTAGAATCAATGAATACGAAATTTTGTACAACAATTAATAAAACATTGAATCTTAATTTGCCAACTCAATGCAATCTTAAACAGCTGCAAGAGGATAGTATGTCATTTCACGGAATGATTGGAAACATAATTAAGTGTTATAATGAAGAAACTAATTTTGGTAAAAAAATATCGTTATTGACATTACTTCCAAATCATTGGAAATTTTAACAAGCAAAACATTATTTCCAATGTTCACGTTATATGTTTAATAAAGCCAAAGAACTTAAAATTACTGTAGGTAAGTTAAAAAATGGGTCGTAATAAATTCTTAATATCTTGATTATAGACATAGTGTAAACATATGGAATCAATAATCCTTTATACATAAGGTTACATATATTATATTATTACATTTGAGAATTATTAATAGAAAATTTTAGTTTAATTTATTAAAATCTATGTAATTTTTGTTCAAGCAACTATAATGATAAAGGGTACCCCTATAAAATATTTAATTTAAAATCCTCATAATTATTTATTTATATTACTCATGTATTATTACTTAAGTATTATTATTTATGTATTACTTACGTATTGCTTACGTATTGCTTAAGTATTGTTTACGGATTAAGTAGAATAATACATGAATTGTAATTTAAACATTTAAATGAAATCCGATTTAATTAGAAAGAATCTATATTTGAGAAATATCAATGTTCTCTCTGTTTACAAGCTGTAATCTCATATTTTTTTTTTTATTTTTTAACATTGAGGAACGGGAGAAAAAAATAATTTCCAAAAAATGCGATTTTTAGGCCTTACTGGTATACGGAGGGGAGATAGGTCCCCGGAAAAATCGTAGAAAATTCTGTTTTTAGTATACTTCTATGAAATCACTGTCATTTTTCGCTTTTATTAATAGTGGCATTTTGCCTATCTTAACATGGGGTACCCTTCGTTATTCATTATTAGATAAAAAATAATAAAGTAATTATTGGATTTTAAAAGAACTATTAAAATTAATATAAAAAAAAAAATAAAAAAAATAAATTAATTCTAAACTATTTCTTTTCTTCCAATATAACAAGTCATAGTAATTAAAATAGAATAAACATTGAGCTAAACTTTATCGTCTTGATAATCGTTAAATTAAAAAAAATAATATTGTTATTATGATTTTATTTTTTGATTAAGTATACACTATTTGAAATTAATTTCAAAATATATTTTTCCAGGTGTCTTAGGAACTATTAAGCGTAAAGTATACAGCATTCATTCTAATGAAGTTAGAGAATCTGTAACTCAGTATTATAGAGATGAAAACAATAGTAGAATATGTAGCGGCATTCAAGATTGCATCAGTGTTAAACATCCTATTACTAATATCACAGAGAAGTTACAAAAAAGACTGTTGATGTATGATTTGAAGGATCTATACAACAATTGGGTGGAAGAAGAATATGAACAGCATTTTAAAGATCAGCGCAAACCAGGTTTCAGTATATTTGCTTCTTTAAGGCCAAAAGAATGTATTAGTGCTGGAGCACCTGGTACACATAGAATTTGTGTATGTCCTATACACCAAAATGTCAAATTAAAATTGTCTGCCATCAACAAAAATTTAGCCTACCGAGTAATTTTAAATGATTGTGTTTGTTCAACAGATTGGAGCGATTGTATGCTACATCTTTGTGAAAACTGTCCTGATAAAGCAGAAATTCTGAAAATATTGGAATCAAGCTCATGCGAAGATGTTTCAGAGATTGAATATCATAATTGGGTAAATAATGCTGAATCACAATCTAATAATAGAGTCAGTCTTATTATGGTAAAAGAACCTACAAGAAATTTTATTATAAATTTAGCCAATGACTTATGGGAGTTAACAAAGCATCATTATGTGACTGAAATGCAAAAATGTTATTTAAAACATTGCAAAACAATTATTACTCCAGATACATGTATTATACTTCAAGATTTTGCTGAAAATTTCTTATTTGTTTGTCAAGACTCGATCCAAGCATTTTATTTTAATAATACACAAGCAACTGTACACCCGTTTGTAGTGTATTATAAAGAAGACAATAACGACAAATTGCGAACCTTATCTGTATGTGTTATTAGTGATTGTTTAAAACATGATGCTTGTGCAGTTAACACTTTTCAAGGGCAACTCATTGCACTTTTAAAACGAGATTTTCCGTTTTTTGAGAATGTACAGTATATGTCAGATGGAGCACCTACCCAATACAAAAACAAGTAAGAGTACTTTTATTGTAGTATATTAATACGTATTATATGAACAAAATAGACATCTTTAGATTTTTGTTCAAATGACCTGAAAAAATTTAATTTTAATTATTAAGAATATGTCAAAGTAATATTCTGAAAGTATATTTAATTTGTGTGAAAAACTATTTTGAGACCCAGAACATCAAAATCCATAAAGATCCTGGACCTGCAGGTTACACCCGAGTTAAAATTTTACATTATGTAGAAAACAGCTTTAAAGATAAAATTACTAAAACAGTTCTTTATTTTTTCTGTATATCAAATTTTAAAAAAGCAACAACTTCTACGATGCAAGTTCAAATAATGTGTATTATTATGTACACAATATTAAACAGATTTATTTTATTTTTTATAATTTTTACGTTCATATAGTATTTATTTACTGTAGGAACAATTTCATTAATATCTGCCATCATGAGGAGGATTTTGGCTTAAAAGTTAAGTCGCACAACTTTTTTTCTACTAGCCATGGGAAAAGTCCGTGTGATGGATGTGGAGCAGTCGTTAAACGAACAGTACGCAGGGCATCCTTACAAAGAACATCAGAAAAACCAATTTTAAATCCAAAAGACATGTATGATTACGTTAGTGAAAATATTGATGGAATAAGGTAAAAATAATATAATTTAGATTTTTTGACTATATTATTTGATTATGTATTTGAATAATAAATCATTATGTGTTATAAAAATATAGTATAATTGGTTTTTAGATCTATTTGGGTGAGTCAAGAAACAATTGAGAAAAGGCGTAAAGTACTAGAATGCCGTTTTAAATTTACCCGAACTATACAGAATACAAGAAAATATCACTGCTTTATACCCATTGATGATTCAACATTAAAAGCAAAACTTACTTCATTTGATAATGATTATAAAATAGTTAAAATAAAATGAATATTACAAAAAAAATTTTACTTAAATTCTTATTTTCAACTTTAATTATCTATAAAGTCTGCATAGGTAATTTAATCAACCTAAAGCCATTACTATCGCTTGCTCGCGTCGCATGCGCGCATGCTTGCTCGCATCGCTTGGGCTGATCGCACGTGCTTCTCGCAAAGTGTAGACACGGCCTAAGATCTTCAAAATATGCAGCCTCAGCACTTTTTTTAGGACAATTATGCCAAACTTATGGTTGATCTTGTAAATAAAACTTTTCCTATATTTCACAAGCTCTAATTTTACCACTTGAAAAATATTTTTTTATAAAAACGGCTTTAACTTTGGCTCTAGTGGTCCTAGAAAAATCAGCGACTACGGATTTTAAAGGTCTAGGAACCACCTTTGTATCTATGTTACGTATACATGTCATAAATAATTATAAGATGGTAGAATTCATGTCAGTAGAGAGCCATTTTTGATTATTTTAGGTATCGAAAAATTAGATATTATAATGCTCGACAAAAAATTATTTTTTGACTTTTTCTTATGATCGGAAAAGATTATAGTTAGATAACATCATATTCTAATGAAAAATACTTTTGTTAATGATTTTTAATTAAAATTCTGTTGACACTGTGACCATGAGCACGGTTGATTTTCGTGATTTTTGATAAAAACGTCAACTTCAAAAGGCTGTATCTTGAAGTCTATTCAATCAATTTAGATCCTCAAAAAAAGAAATTAAAGGTCTCATTGAGGCAAAAAAAAATGAGACCTAGTGAGCTCAAAAATGTGGAACCAATTACGAGATATAGAGGTTTAAAGATGATCTAAAAATAATGAAATGCAATGGCCATATCACAGATCGCCAATAAAACCTAAATCATCATTTCATATCAGTGTATTTTTTTTCTTAAAATTTGAAGAAAGACAAAAAAAATGAGATCTCACCGACCTCATTTTGTTAAAATTTCAGCCTTTTAGAATTTTTTGAAAACTGGTTAAAAACAGGTCGAAATCAGGGTTTAAAAAAATTCCAGCAGGAATTAGGAATGAGATAAGGGGCTGAAATTTTGCACAAGCTATTTTTTTTATATGTACTTTCATAAAAATCGTCGACAAAATTGACGACCCCCCGCGCACACTTTTTAAAAAAAGTACAGGAACGACCATATACATATTTTATATCATTTAAATTTAATTAAAGAATATTTCTAAAAATATTATATACAGATATTTAAAATAGTTTTGCAATTTCCTTTAACTTATTCGAATTTTGAAAATATTAGTGATTTAATGTATGCATAAATCTAATTATTTGGATGTTTTATTATTGTGTGTCCCGTTGCCTCTCATAAAGATAATGAAATACTTTAAAATTATAATATATACATATTTGATATAATTTTCTTTTAGTTGGTGACTTTTTTTGAAAATATGCTATTCGTATATTCAATACATTTTGGAATAATCGTTTTAAGGTATTTTCGAATTTTTTAAAATATTAATTTACTTAATTTATAATATCGGGGTGTTTTATTATTGTGAGTCCCCTCGCCTCTCACTGAGATTATATACATATATTTATTACGTGATAACTGTAAAAGTTGTCACGTAATTTGTTATTGTTGACCCCCTAGAGATATTCATTCACCTCTACCCTTATGGGAATCTCGTCGCTATCCCGGTCACCCCCGCACGCCCATACATGCGAGGCTGCGACTCTCCTCACTCTCTTTTTGATGGCCTGCTTGGCGTGTTATTTTTGTTAATTAATCTTACCATATATACCTATAATGGGGATAGGTACGTATAAAATAAAATGAGATGCCAATTATATATATATATATATATATATATATATTCAAAGCAATTTATTTTTGGTCCAAGCATATAGATATATTTAATTATGTTAACGCGGGTTACAATATTTATTATTGGTTAGGTTCGTTGTTAGGGTCGTCGCTGGGAGCTAACCTGCACGCGCGCGAAGATCACTCCCCGGTTATTCGGTTCAGTTGGAACGTGTTCGTTATTTTGTCAATGAGAGGGGGAGGGGGTTGTCCTGAGAGGAAAACGTATAGTGCTAACAAGAAGGAAAACAACAGTGTAGGAGTGATAGGAAAGGGAGGGGAAATGTAAACCCGAACAATGGGTTAGGTTTTGATTATCGGATTTTCTTTTATGGTTGCTTCTGATCTTTCCACTCGAGTATAGCACGTTTAGTGTGTCAAAATCACACTATTAAAATACAGGTAATTTGTGTGCCTGTCTATAGGTAGTAATTATCGTATTCGATGAATTATTTTACATAAGGCATTTAGAATGTACCGTGATCTATGGTATTGGTTGCTTTAGTTGATTCTCGATCGGATCTCAAAAGAAAGGGAGGAGGGGGGGGGGTCTCCGATTATCGTAGTCTCGCGTAAATTTGGATTGGTGGCTTTACGGAGGAGACTGAATGGCGGCCGACGCTCGAAGGCGAAAAGCCAGTTGAATGAAAGAGGCCGAGAACTGGCGGACAGCCGCATAAAGATAGAGGTCGAGAACTACACGCGTGCAGCTATAGTCAAGGCGGCCAGGCGCGCGACGGCGAAGATCCAGTTGAGCGAGAGACCCCGAGAGCGGGCGGATACCCGCACAAAAGGAGATGCCGAGAACTGCCCCCCGCACGCCTACAGTCAAGACAGCCGGGCGCGCGACGGCGAACAGCCGTGTGAGGCGGAGAGGCCGATAGCGGCCTGCACGCGCTCTCGGAGGGATAGGGTCGGAGGGGGGAAACCAGGTAGTTAATAAGGGCGAAACCGGAGGGAAAACAAGGGAAAATTACCGGAGGAGAGGCTAAGACGAGAAATAAGAAAGGAAAAGGGGTGATCTTACCCCAAGCTGAACCAAATTTCCTTTCCGTGTTCTCCCGAATTACCACTATTATGTTCGCCACACGTAATTATGATGTTTACAATAAAAGGAATAATAGTATTCTAGAAAAACTACTCAAAGGAGCGTCTCTTACATGAGCTGGTAACACACACACACTCTCCCGCGCACGCGTTGTTATTTCCGTTATAGTCTTTCTATTTCACATATATATATGTATATGTATATGTATACAATATTCGTCGATCAAACGCATGAAGCCCACGAAAATTACCTCCCGTTATACTATTTATTTATTCGCGTTGCCTTGAATTTAACCTAAATTACTATATTTATCTTGCGTTTTAACCGGGGATACCAATATTATCCACACATACATATACTTCCACAGTCTACGTTACCATCAACATATATTTTTATTCTGTAACAATGAATAATTATGCCTTTAATTGTATAGCGATTTTTCCTTTCCTATGGCTCTGAGTGAGAAAAGCAACGTGTTAGCTTGGCTCGTCTGCGCTGGAAGATGGGGCCTGGGGGCTGTCGATCTCGCACAGATACTCTGTACTATTTGTTGCTCGTAATCCTTAATACAATTCACACAACTCGCTTGACTCGCACTTATTATAATCGGAAGATAGATACACTTTATTAATTCAATTATTTTTCACTTATTTTCCTTATCCTTATCAATCAACTCAAAATGTTCTTTTATATTGTTGCTAGGTTTTGTTATAAACAAAACTATTTGTATTTTTTTTTAATTCTATTAATAATATTAACAGTGATGCTAACCCCGGGTATTTCTTTATAAACCTTGTATACTTTTATTATTCCTTTTATTAACGCAGCTAGACTTCACTCAAGGTTTACATGTCTGTGTATATATATATATATATTTTTGTAATAGTATAGCACTCACACCTTTAAGATTCTTTGAAAATAAAATGTTTTTCTTTATTTCCGTAATATTTTAGTATTAACACTCTTTAATTGTTTTCGATTAACTATATATTATTTTTGTTTTCATACAAAAATGAATGCAGGTACTCGTTGCTTCTATTTCGGCCGAGATCCAAAAACGCACTGCACTTTCGTCCGTCGGAGTGCCCACGCGACGTGTTCATAATTTTTCTCCCACTCTCTCTTTCGCATTTTCGCTCTCTCTCACACTCGCATACAAGTAGGCATCGGCAGCCGCGCCGTGCCCGAGAGATGCTGCCCCCACAGCGTCGCTAGGCTAAGCGAGCGTGCGGCGACGGCCTGTTGCTGCGCGGTCAGCACCTCGAGCACGCCGTGGCTGCCTTCCCCCCTTAATCGAGCGACGGAAAAGGGTGTCGGATTTCCCCGACTCAACGATAAGAATACTGCGTTCTTCTAAACTATGAATTTACTATATTACTAACTTAATGTAAAAACAGAAACGGGGAGATTCGACGCCCTTTCACATTGGTGTCACGTAACAATATTCAATACCGTTTGGAAATTAGCTTTAAGTTATTTACGAATTTTAAAATATTAGGTATTTAATTTATTACATCGGGTGGCTTTATTATTGTGAGTCCCCTTGCCTCTCACAAATATATAACGAATGCATAAATTTTATTTTATATACATATTTTATATTTATTTTATATACATATTTTATATCATTTGAATTTAGTTAAAGATGATTTATAAAAATATTCTATACAGATATTTAAAACAGTTTTGCAATTTGCTTTAACTTATTCGAATTTTTTAAATATTAATTACTTAATTTATAATATCGGGGTGCTTTATTATTGTGAGTCCCCTTGCCTATCACAAAGTTAACAAAATGATTTCGGTTTTACTATTTACATATTTAATGTTATCGTAATGTAGTTAATGAATTATTTATAAAATTATTATACACATATATTTAGTTTGGAAATGTGTTTCTACTTATTTCTGAATTTTAAAATTATGGAATTGAGATATTATTTTTGGTGTTTTATTTTATTATAGTTAGTCCCATTGCTTCTTAAAAAGGTAAAGAAATAATTTAAATTTAAATTGTGAATATTTGATATTATTTATTTTATATATAGAATTGGTAGCTAATGGCCGTACTACCAAGGTGTTTTTTATAAGTAAAACAATTAATTACAACGTTTCGGACATTTTATTACGTCCCTCTTCAGGTTCTAAATACAACAAATATACAATTATTATTGACAATTCCACAATAACTTAATTTCGCATTAATAAATAAAACTTACATTTAAAACGTATTGTCAAAATTTCTTTTACGGAAAGTGATCCGTTCGTCACTGCTTACAATTCAGATTTTTCGTCGTATTTATACAGATTTTACGCATATATGTGTGGGTGTGTATAAGAAGCGCGTACAATGGTGGGGATGCAGTAGACGATTTTCGAAGCGACACAGCGGGTGTGATATCAGGAGAGTATGTCTAAGTAGAGGGGGGACCCCAACCAATGTTACAATGTTCTCGACCTCGAGCAATCCTACGACAACGTGGGCGTGCGTGGTAACTCTACCTCAGCATGCTCTCCTGTTCTCCTTCACTTGCTGCTTTCAGTATCTTACTCTTATAAGCACATAAATTGACAATTATTTATTAAAGTGGTATATTCTTTCGGTAAACTATTGATTTCGAATTGTTTATACATATATCTTGATTGTCTGTGTATGAATTTCTTTTTTTTTTTTTTTTTGTTTTTCCGAGGTACTAGGTGAATCTTCCGAGGCCCCCGTCCTTGCTTACGGCATGGAGGGGGGCCCACTAAGACCATCACGAAGCGCCGGGCTCCGCGGTGTGAGGGATTTCTATCCCCTAAACACCCAAAACCTTTCCCGCGGCGTTCACCGGAATCCGGTCCGGAACTGTTATACACATTACTTCGGACCGGTCGGCGTTTCTATGCCCTACGGCAATCTTATATATCTTGTCTGGTCTGTCTATTTTTCGTCTTCTGTATCAGTTTTCAAGGCAACCGTCAGTCTTTTTGCCTTGTAGTACGTGAGTCACGTAGCGTGCTATGTCGTCCCAGTTTTGTTTGCTTGACAGCATCAGTGTCACGACGTTCTCCGGTGTGATGTCACCTGCTTCGTCTGTAGTCTGTGTCTCGCGACTATCCAGCGGGGGCATACGAAAAATGTGTGCTCCGCGTCGTCTCTATTATGTCCGCAGTACCTGCAGGACGGGGTCGTTACCTTCCCCATCCGATGCAGATACTGGCGGAAGTATCCGTGTCCGGATAGGAACTGGGTCAGGTAAAAATTCACCTCCCCAGCTCCTCTCTTATGCCAGAGTCGCACGTCCGTTATGAGGCGTCTCGTCCACTTGGCTTTGTCGCTGTCTGTCCATCGCGTTTGCCAGGATGTCAGCGTCGTCGTCCGTGCGTCTATGGAGGCCCCCGCTCTTCCCCTTTCTTCGCTGTACTCGTAGATCCTCTTCCGTTCGAGAGCGAGAAGGTCTACTGGGACAACCCCTGCGATCACTAGTACCGCCACCTCTGCGACGGTGCGGTACGCGCACGCGATTCACAGCGCTCCCAGTCTTTGTACCGCCGCGATCTTTTTGCGGTACTTCTCTATTCGCGTCGCGTCCGCCCATATCTCGGCCCCATAAAGGAGCATCGAGTTGGTCACTGTCATAAGCAGTCGTCGTACGCTCGGTCTCGGTCCCTTCGTATTTGCCATGAGGCGGGCGAGGGCGGCGGTCTTTAACGCCGCTCTCTCAGCGACGCCACGTATGTGCGGCCAGAAGGTCATCCTCGTATCCAGGGTCACCCTCAGGTATTTGGCGGACCGTCCAGGATGCACAACGGACGTCCCCACCGTCATGGGTATCGTCCAGGATGCACAACGGACGTCCCCACCGTCATGGGTATCGTCGTGTCTATCCGTTTCTTAGTTAGGTATAGTAACTCCGTCTTTTGCATGGCCAGCTGTAGTCCCCGACTTTGCATCCATTCGTCCACCCGTCTCATGGCTTGGGTCAGCCTCATCTGAGCCAGTTGTGTATCCTTGGTCGTGATGACGATGACCAGATCGTCTGCGTAGCCGACCAGATACACCCCTGGCGGCATCGGAAGATCCAACACCTCATCGTAACCTACGTTCCAAATATCGGGGCCAAGGATCGAGCCCTGCGCTACTCCCGTCGTCATTTTTCTTTTCTTAACCCCAGTCTGCGTCCCGTACGTAATGTAACGGTCTCGTAGATAGTCCTTGAGGATTCGGAGAAGGTATGGGGGCAGCGGGAAAGCGTCGGAGAATGCCCGCACGATGTTCGTCCACCTCACCGAATTGAAAGCGTTTCATACGTCGAGTGTTGCCATGAGCAATATTGGCCTGTTCTTGTGGGGTCTAGTCTGTGCTCTGTCAAAGGAGTCGATCACTTTTTGGATCGCTCCTATCGTCGACCGTCCTTGTCTGAACCCGTACTGTCTGTCGTTCAGGCCGCCAGCGTCCCGAACCGCCTGTTGGATTCGCGGTCTCAGGAGCATTTCGAAGAGCTTGCCAAGTGTATTCAGCAAGCTCAGCAGTCTGTAGGATGACGGCAAGTCCGGATCCCCACCCTTTCCTTTGTCAATGAGGATCAGTCGCTCCGTCTTCCAATCTTTGCTGAACACGCCCTCCGCCAGGCATGTATTATATAGGTTCAGGAGTATCCTCGGGCGTCGTTTTGCAACAATCCCGAGGATTTCCGCTGGGATACCGTCCGGACCTGGTGCCTTCCCCGCCGGGAGCTGCGCAACAGCCAAGCTGAGCTCACCCCGGGTGAACTCATGCACCTCGTCGCCACCAGTATCGTCGCCCCCCCACCCTTGTTCAAAGTGTGTAGGGAAGAGTCCGTCAATGATTCTGTCCATCGTTTCTTCGTCCCTGACTACCGGTGGATTGTTGCCTCCCAGGTTGCGGGTGACGATCTTGTAACCCGCTCCCCAAGGGTCTGAGTTCACCTCGTTAATCAGTTTGGTCCAACTTTCCTTTTTACTGTCATTGATAGCGCGCCTCAGTTCTTTGCGCGCTACCCGGTACTCCTCCGAGTGGGCCATCGCGTCCGCTCTGTCGCGGGCGCGCTGGGCCCTCCGTCGGAGCCGTAGGCATTCGCGTCGGAGGCGCGCGATATCTTCGGTCCACCAGTACACCGGTTCTTTGTCACGTCTCGTCCGTTTTCTTGGCATAGAGGCGTCACAGAGCCGTCTCAAGAGCCCCGACGTTTCCTCTGTTAGCTTTTCAGCCTTTTCCCTACCACCGATGCCGCGAGGGATCGCCGTTGTCGGGTCCGGTTCACTGTCCAGCTGTGCCGTCAGTTTGTCAACGTCTAGTTTTTTCATGTTCCATCCCGCGGGAGTTTGGGCGGTCCCTGTTCTGTTCTGTGCTTTGTCGGTCACTCCGAAGATGATGTACTGGTGGTCGCTGACCGTGTAGCCCTCGAACACCCACCACCCCTCGCCATTTCGGAGAAGTCCAGTCGTCACAAAGGTCACGTCTGGGATGGATGCGCCATAGCCGGGTCTCCTGTATGTCGTCGCCTGTCCCACGTTTGCTACTGTTAGGTCTAGCCTCGCGGCCAATTCCAACAGCAGCCGTCCACGTTTGTTCGTCGTCGTCATGCCCCACTCAATGGCTCTGGCGTTAATGTCCCCCGCGAAGATAACGGGGCCGGGGATGCCCCTAAGCGCGTCCTCGAGGGCCGCCACCTTTCGTTCGAACTCCGCGGCGCTACAGTCCGGAGTAAGATACACGCTGACATACGTCACATCAGACACCCGAGCCCAGACGTAGTCCTCGCCCCTCCCTTGGCTTGTGATACGCGACCTGGCCCACCCCCGGAACCACAGCGCCGCAGAACGGGAGGTATTAACGAACCAAGTCGGGCTGTCTCTGTCTCTGTACGGCTCGCTTATCATTATAACGTCCGCGTTCATCTCCTCGGCAAGCTGGGGCAGTAAGGCATGAGCCAAGCTACTGCCGTTCAAGTTGCCTTGGAGCACTGTCGTCGTCTTGTTAAGTGCGAACGGTCCTCTGTCTCGCTCTTGCCTCCGTCAGCGCTGTTTTGAATGCGGTGCAGAGCGCCGTGCCCGGAACGTGCGCTACCCCTCCGCCTTCCTGTGATGGGCACAAGAAACAGAGGGGAGCACCCGTGCAGGCCCCAGCCCTGTGTCCATTTTTTCCACACTTCCAACAGCAGTCGCATCTGTCCGGTCCTTTACAGTTTGTACGGTAATGGCCGTAGTCGAGACACTTGTAGTATCTCGGCACCATCAGCCGGGTCCTCACTCGGCAGCTGACAAACCCTATCTTTATACGTCCCATCTCGAGTAGCCGTGTCGCGTCTCGGTCTCCGAGCTCGCAGATAGCCATCTTCTGTCCTCGGCTGTTTGGCCCGAGGACCGAGACCTGTCTATCCGCGCCCGGGTTCAGTACTCCGTCTAGTGCGATTCGTACTTCGTCAGTATCTGTAAGGCAATCCAGGTCCAGTATCTCCAGGGTCACTTTTCGGGTCATGTCCTTGATTGTCCCCTGTTCGCCTAGCATCTCCAGGAGACACCCACTCAGGTTTCCGTGAGTGCTTCCATCTCCTTTGGTGCGTACTAGTGCGGCGCCGCCCTTCGTCTTTGTGATTCCTCTGATTTGGAGGTTGTTATCAGAGGTGTCAACCGTACGTAGCGTCTGCACCACGTCTGCGAAGGTCTTGCCGTCTTTGGGCACGATTAGCACTACGCCGACCCGTTGTTTAGAGGCCTTGCAGTTTGGACGTAGTGGCGGTCTGGGGCCCTCCATTGCCTTTTTCTTCTTTTTCTTCTTTTTGTTCTCCATAGTTTTCTAGCCTTCTTGGGGATTTTCACCTGTGCCTACTTGGGTTTCAACCAGGTCCCCTCTGTCGTCTGATACCTGGATTTGGGGGCGTTGGATGTTGCTGTCAGTCTTCTTCTTCTTGGTTTTTTGGGTCTCAGGCTGTGATTCTGGACTGTCCCCTGCACCTCTACGCCGTTTGGGAAGCCTGATTGTACGGGCCGTCCTCTTGGCTTCTTCGCGTGCGGTTTGGGGTACCGCCAGCAGAGCCCTGAGCGTCTTCAGCCCCTCTTTAATATCTTTGGAGATGTTCTTCTGCTTCTCCGTTGCTCTCTCCATTATTTTAATCTCAGCCAGCATGCTGCTTACGGTTTTGTCTACCTCGTGCTCCAAGTTGGAGGGCCCTGTGACGTCGTCAGGCGACGTGCCAGAGGTGCTAGCGTCGCTGATGACGCTATAAAAGCTTGACGTGCTGGCTGTTCTATGTCTGATCTCCTGAGTGTTGCCTGGTGTCAGGTACTCGGTGTTGGGCGGGACACCCGATGCAGTTTGCGCTCTAACTGCGTTTTCTGTACTTTTGTCTTGCATTTTGTTTTTTATACTCTCCTGAAAACTAACTTCGTGTGGCATCAGGGGCATCCGCCGGCGTACTCCCGGGAAGTTCCGCCACCCCGGTAGGCCGCAGTGGCCTCGTCGGAGCCCCCCACACCCCGCAGCAGCGTCCCACCCGGGAACCACCCGGCACTGATACGGGAGAGGGATTATACACCGTTATGCAGGGCAGCCTCCCTGCTGGTTAATGCAGGGTTCGGGCCCCTCACTACCGGCGGCCCAGGAGCGCTCCGGCCACTATCGGATGGCGGCCGGACTGGTTTTATCCGGTGTACCCTCTGCGGGCCGGGGTTGCGGGACCGCAAGCCAGCACAGCGAAGCTCGTAGTCCATCGTCCAAAGGTTCTGCTGTGCAAGTGTCGTGCGTGTTCATCTGTCAGTGTACTGCGTGTTAGAGGTGTTGTGTGTTTCTTTCTTTGTGATGAGTGGCTATAGCAGAGTCAGGTACCACTA
This sequence comes from Torymus aiolomorphi, assembly GCA_036365515.1. Taxonomy (NCBI): domain Eukaryota; kingdom Metazoa; phylum Arthropoda; class Insecta; order Hymenoptera; family Torymidae; genus Torymus; species Torymus aiolomorphi. The sequence continues at coordinate 132,884,175 of CM070873.1, forward strand.
TTCTTGACTCTTTTTCCCTTCTCGCTTAATGAAGCTCGGAGGTTCCCTTTTTAGGCTCCGCGCCCCACACGGGAAGGGTGTAACCCGTGATCCAGAGCCTCCGTCAGCCGTTTCTGTTGTAGCGTTGCTGTTGGATGCATTGACGCGACAGAAGACGATTCCAGCTGTCACGTACGTGGACGTGGAGGTTGAGGATTTACCTGTATCGGGTTACCCCTTTACAGACTATGACAGCCTGTGTATGAATACAGCTTCCGAAAATAATCTTTTTCCTCTATTAATTTCTGTATCTAGAATTTGTACATTATTGAAATCTATTTTATGATTATTGTTTTTTGTGTGTAGATATAATGACGAATTGTCATCTTTCCTAGTGTATTTTTTAGAGTGTTCATTAATTCGTACATTTAAACGTCTATCTGTCTGGCCAACGTACGAAGCCTCACAAACTTCGCAAGTCATTTTATAAACAACATTCGCTTTATCACAGATTTTAGTATTATCTTTACCTAATTTAATAATATTATTGAGTTTATTCTTAGTACTATATATGATATTTGTATTGTGTTGTTTAAAAAAAATGTTCCTGGATCTTTCTAATTCTTTAACATATGAAAGTGTAATAAACATTTTTTTATTTTTCTCATTGCATCTATTATTATTACTATTTCTTAATTTATTCAGACGTTTTTTTATATGAAATTCTGATAATTCAGGTGGATAATTATTCTGTTTTAAAAGTTCCTTGATAAAATTTATATTTTTATCGTAAAAAGAGGTGTGTGATAATTTAAATGCTCGGTCAACTAAACTATAAATAATGGCAATTTTATTGCAAAGAGGATGTTGAGATAAATAATTTAAATATCTTCCGGAAAAAGTTTGTTTATGGTACCAATCTATGATAATGCGTTGTTGATTATTAACAATAATTTTGATGTCAAGAAAACTAATACAGTTATTAAGTGGTAGTTCAACAGTGAACTGTAAATTTTGGTCATAGGAATTAAACGTGTTTACAGTATGATCAATCGTGTCTTTTTGTATACATAAAATAATATCGTCAACGTAACGAAAATAAAACAAAGGTTTCGTATTAAGATTATTTAACGCTTGAATTTCCAAATCTTCCATGACAATGTCTGCCAAGATGGGGCTAATGGGATTACCCATAGCTGAACCGAAAATTTGTTGGTAGAATTTTCCATTAAATTGAAAAAAATTATTATTAAGTATGTATTTTATTATATGTAAAAACTCTGTGCAATTCATATTAATTTTGTTATATATCTGTGTCCATCTTTTTTCTATTGCTTTATAAACTAAATAATCAGGAATATTGGTGAAAAGACTTACTACATCAAGGCTAATTATTGCAAAATCAGGTGGGATTTGGAAATTATCTATTTGTTCTCTTAGTTTAAAACTATTATCTACACGTGAATTCGGTTGTTTTAGGTTGTTTGATAAGAACTTCGTAAAGAATTTAGAGATGTTGTAAAGCGGTGAGTTAATAGCCGAGATTATCGGTCTTATGGGAAAGCCATTCTTATGAATTTTTATCAATCCATATGCTTTTGCAATATTGGATTTTTGTAAAATAGAATCAAACTTTTTTCCCGTACACGAGAAGTCAATCTTATTTAACCATTTGATTAATTCGTAAGTTCTTCTTTCTAAACCAGATAAAGGATTTGTTTTGACTAATTTATAATACTTGTTATCTTGAAAAAGGCTTTGAGTTTTCTCTATATAATCAGATATTTTAATTATAACGGCAGGATTTCCCTTATCAGCTCTAGTGATAAGTAACTGTGAATTTCGCTTTATAAATTCTTTTGTTTTCGTTAAATCTGTTTTGAACTGTTTATCAAAATGGTTTTCATTTGATAATTCTTTGTTGTAGTGTCTTTTTAATAGCTTGAGAAAAGTACCCCTTAGTGTTTTAACAGTTTCATCATTATCATTATTATTTATGAACATCTCAAAATTCTTTATTATTGCAATGTTAGTGTGTTGTCAAAACGGTTATTAAAATTAAATTTCTCTCCGAGTTTCAACACATCTATTACATATCTCGGGAGTTCAATGCCCGAGACATTCACACACCACTTCTTTTGTATATTTTCGCTCAGTTCAATAACCTGCGTGTTATGATTTTCGGCATTCCTTTTATTCAAATTAACGTTATATCTATCTCTGTCTATATTACTATTATATTTTTTGTAATAGATATCATTTAATTTTTTTGCTAATTTTTGTTTGAAAGGCACATTAATAAATTTAAGTTTTGTATTATAATAATTGACAAAAAGAATGATGATATCATTATCAATGGTATGTTCCAAAGTTTCTTCCACTTTAATACCTTTTTTTATACTAGCTAAACGTATATATACGAGGGTCATTTGACAAGTACCTAGCCTCACCGCCAGATGGTGCCACTATCGCACCAGAAATACACTACAGTGCAGTATCTTCCTGTAAACGGTTACAGACGAAATTTCAGCCGGATCGGAGTTGTAGTTTATTTTTAAGAGCGTGTGAAAGCAAATGTGTCCGTTGATTTTTGAAAAAATGGAGAAAGAACAATATCGGTTGGTGATTCGATTCTTGTTTTTGGAAGGGAAATCGCGCAGTGAAATTAAAGAACGCTTGGATGCAGTGTATGGGGTTGCTTCTCCTTCGATGGCGACCGTTAAATTTTAGTATAACGAGTTTCAACGTGGTCGTACGTCGGTTTTTGATGATCCACGCCCAGGTGCTCCGAAAACAGCCACTACGGAGGAGAACGTGACAAAAATACACGATATCGTTTTGTCAGACCGCCGATTAAAGGTGCACGAGATAGCTGCGATAGTAGGCATCTCAGAAGAACGCGTGTGGCATATCCTACATGAGATTTTAGGCATGAGGAAGCTGTCAGCAAAGTGGGTGCCGCGTTTGCTGACTGCAGACAACAAGCGCATCCGTGTGACCAGTTCAGAGCAGTGTTTGGAGCTGTTTAATCGCAATCCAAAAGAGTTTTTGCGTCGTTACGTGACCGTCGACGAAACATGGATTCACTACTACACTCCAGAGACCAAGGAGCAGTTAAAACAGTGGACCTTACCCGGTGAACCTGCTCCGAAGAAGGCGAAGACGGTCCCGTCGGCCGGAAAGGTAATGGCCACTGTTTTCTGGGATTCTCAAGGTGTGATTTTTATTGACTATCTGGAGAAGGGCAAAACGGTCACAGGACAGTACTACGCCGAACTATTGAGCCGATTTGACGCCGTGTTAGAAGAAAAACGGCTCCATTTGTCTAAAAAGAAAGTGCTTTTCCACCACGATAATGCACCGGCTCACACTTCTGCACTCGCCACGGCTAAATTAGTCGAATTACGCTACGAACTGCTGCCCCATCCACCGTATTCTCCAGATTTGGCTCCGTGCGACTTTTTTGTTTCCGAACCTAAAAATTCGCTCGCCGGGAAGAGATTCCACTCCAATAACGAAATAATCGCCGCCACGGAGGCCTATTTTGCAAACCAAGAGAAAACATTTTTTTCAACGGGGTTAAAAAAATTGGAACACCGCTGGACCAAGTGTATTCAACTAAAAGGAGACTACATTGAAAAATAAATTTTATTTTTTGTAAAATGTTGGTGTTTTCATTTGTAGGCTAGGTACTTATCAAATGACCCTCGTATGTCACTAATTTCTGTATTTAAAAGCTGTTTTTTGACTTTAGTTATTAAATTGTATTGTTTCATTTTACACTTGTTAGAATACATATGGTTTTTTGAAATATTTTGTGTAATGAAATCTAAGTGTTTTGGAAAAACGTCAAAGTATTTACAATTTATAAGAAATTTTAATCTCTCCCGATAACAACTTTATTTACGTAATATAATACAAAGTTTTTGGAAAATCTTTTTAGTCTCTAAATTAAACACTTTATACATTAAATGTAAGATTAAATTCACTTTAATATCTATGCGTGTTCTTAGATAGTGCGCTAATAATTCTTTTTGCGAATTGTAAAACATACTTGTTTGTAATGTTAAAGATGTTGAATCCATGGTGCAAGTTGGTCTTCTAACAGTATTCAAATCCATGGAATATTATATGTAATAACAACGTATTCTTGGCCAGACGTTGTGGTGTAAAGTTGGTTAAATGTAGCCAATGGTAGGTTTTGGTATAGTTATAGAATGTGTAGCTAATGGCCGTACTACCAAGGTGTTTTTTATAAGTAAAACAATTAATTACAACGTTTCGGACATTTTATTACGTCCCTCTTCAGGTTCTAAATACAACAAATATACAATTATTTTTTACAATTCCACAATAACTTAATTTCGCATTAATAAATAAAACTTACATTTAAAACGTATTGTCAAAATTTCTTTTACGGAAAGTGATCCGTTCGTCACTGCTTACAATTCAGATTTTTCGTCGTATTTATACAGATGTTACGCATATATGTGTGGGTGTGTATAAGAAGCGCGTACAATGGTGGGGATGCAGTAAACGATTTTCGAAGCGACACAGCGGGTGTGATATCAGGAGAGTATGTCTAAGTAGAGGGGGTACCCCAACCAATGTTACAATGTTCTCGACCTCGAGCAATCCTACGACAACGTGGGCGTGCGTGGTAACTCTACCTCAGCATGCTCTCCTGTTCTCCTTCACTTGCTGCTTTCAGTATCTTACGCTTATAAGCACATAAATTGACAATTATTTATTAGAGTGGTATATTCTTTCGGTAAACTATTGATTTCGAATTGTTTATTCATATATCTTGATTGTGTGTGTATGAATACAGCTTCCGAAAATAATCTTTTTCCTCTATTAATTTCTGTATCTAGAATTTGTACATTATTGAAATCTATTTTCTGATTATTGTTTTTTGTGTGCAGATATAATGACGAATTATCATCTTTCCTAGTGTATTTTTTAGAGTGTTCATTAATTCGTACATTTAAACGTCTACCTGTCTGGCTAACGTACGAAGCCTCACAATCTTCGCAATTAATTTTATAAACAACATTCGCTTTATCACAGATTTTAGTATTATCTTTACCTAATTTAATAATATTATTGAGTTTATTCTTAGTACTATATATGATATTTGTATTGTGTTGTTTAAACAAAATGTTCATGGATCTTTTTAATTCTTTAACATATGGAAGTGTAATAAACATTTTTTTATTTTTCTCATTGCATCTATTGTTATTACTATTTCTTAATTTATTCAGACGTTTTTTTATATGAAATTCTGATAATTCAGGTGGATAATTATTCTGTTTTAAAAGTTCCTTGATAAAATTTATATTTTTATTGTGAAAAGAGTTGTGTGATAATTTAAATGCTCGGTCAACTAAACTATAAATAATGGCAATTTTATTACAAAGAGGATGTTGAGATAAATAATTTAAATATCTTCCGGAAAAAGTTTGTTTATGGTACCAATCTATGATAATGCGTCGTTGATTATTAACAATAATTTTGATGTCAAGAAAACTAATACAGTTATTAAGTGGTAGTTCAACAGTGAACTGTAAATTTTGGTCATAGGAATTAAACGTGTTTACAGTATGATCAATCGTGTCTTTTTGTATACATAAAATAATATCGTCAACGTAACGGAAATAAAACAAAGGTTTCGTATTAAGATTATTTAACGCTTGAATGTCCAAATCTTCCATGATAATGTCTGCCAAGATGGGGCTAATGGGATTACCCATAGCTGAAACGAAAATTTGTTGGTAGAATTTTCCATTAAATTGAAACAAATTATTATTAAGTATGTATTTTATTATATGTAAAAACTCTGTGCAATTCATATTAATTTTATTATATATCTGTGTCTATCTTTTTTCTAATGCTTTATAAACTAAATAATCAGGAATATTGGTGAACACTATTGATCATACTGTAAACACGTTTAATTCCTATGACCAAAATTTACAGTTCACTGTTGAATTACCACTTAATAACTGTATTAGCTTTCTTGACATCAAAATTATTGTTAATAATCAACAACGCATTATCATAAATTGGTACCATAAGCAAACTTTTTCCGGAAGATATTTAAATTATTTATCTCAACATCCTCTTTGTAATAAAATTGCCATTACTTATAGTTTAGTTGACCGAGCATTTAAATTATCACACAACTCTTTTCACAATAAAAATATAAATTTTATCAAGGAACTTTTAAAACAGAATAATTATGCACCAGAATTATCAGAATTTCATATAAAAAAACTTCTGAATAAATTAAGAAATAGTAATAACAATAGATGCAATGAGAAAAATAAAAAAAATGTTTATTACACTTCCATATGTTAAAGAATTAGAAAGATCCATGAACATTTTGTTTACACAACACAATACAAATATCATATATAGTACTAAGAATAAACGCAATAATATTATTAAATTAGGTAAAGATAATACTAAAATCTGTGATAAAGCGAATGTTGTTTCTAAAATTAATTGCGAAGATTGTGAGGCTTCGTACGTTGGCCAGACACGTAGACGTTTAAATGTACGAATTAATGAACACTCTAAAAAATACACTACGAAAGATGATAATTCGTCATTGTATCTACACAAAAATAAAATAATCATAAAATAGATTTCAATAATGTACAAATTCTAGATACAGAAATTAATAGAGGAAAAAGATTATTTTCGGAAGCTGTATTCATACACACACAATCAAGATATATGAATAAACAATTCGAAATCAATAGTTTACCGAAAGAATATACCACTCTAATAAATAATTGTCAATTTATGTGCTTATAAGAGTAAGATACTGAAAGCAGCAAGTGAAGGAGCATGCTGAGGTAGAGTTACCGCGCGCGCCCACGTTGTCGTAGGATTGCTCGAGGTCGAGAACATTGCAAAATTGGTTGGGGTCCCCCCTCTACTTAGACATACTCTCCTGATATCACACCCGCTGTGTCGCTTCGAAAATCGTCTACTGCATCCCCACCATTGTACGCGCTTCTTATACACACACACATATATGCGTAACATCTGTATAAATACGACGAAAAATCTGAATTGTAAGCAGTGACGAACGGATCACTTTCCGTAAAAGAAATTTTGACAATACGTTTTAAATGTAAGTTTTATTTATTAATGCGAAATTAAGTTATTGTGGAATTGTAAAAAATAATTGTATATTTGTTGTATTTAGAACCTGAAGAGGGACGTAATAAAATGTCCGAAACGTTGTAGTTAATTGTTTTACTTATAAAAAACACCTTGGTAGTACGGCCATTAGCTACAAATTCTATAACTATACCAAAACCTACCATTGGCTACATTTAACCAACATTATTTATTTTAGTTATTGTATTTCTTCTAAAAATATTATATACATATCTTTACTATATTTAGGCCAGTTGCTTTTATTTATGTTTGAATCGTCTACTTTAAACCATGTATTATTCTGCTTTATCATAGTTGTGTAATGTCCTGAATCAATGTTAGGGCCATGATGAAATATTGCGTTAGTGACTTTGTAAATTTTGTTATCTATGTATATATTCGATCTAGAAATATTTTCTATTTTACATTGTGTCAGTTTTGTTATGTTTATTGATTTATCGATACAAAATAACATTATTTGTAAAATAACGATTTTATGTCTTGCAATAATTACTTTTGTTTTGTTTTGTATTTTGACTTGACAATTATTACAATTTATATCTAAATTTTTATAATTATCTATATTATCATTGATAATTTCCTGTAAATTAAAATTTTTTTGTTTTGCAGGTATGGTTAATGTAATTATAATATTATTGGTCTTTTCTTGTTTTAGTTTTTTACAATTTGGACAGAATATTTCAGTTATATGTTCATGTTCAATAACACTTTTCAATAATTTTGATTTTTTGCAAATATCCATGATAAATTCAGCTGCATCATGTTGTACAGATAATGCATATTCTTTGTTTATAACTTGTCTAAATCCCAATACATCAAAATGATTTGATTTGTATAATGAGAATATTTCTTTTAAACAATCGTTTTCTTGAAAAATAAAAAGGTGTTTTCTGAATGTATTACAGTGAAACAATGATTGTATGGTTGCATTAGCATAGCAAGATAGATTGTCTTTGTTTGGTAATCCAATAATATTTAAATCGGTTATGTCGTTATCTATTTTATCAACATTAATATATTTATTTATATTTTTATTAATATTATGATTATCAATGTCATTTATGAAAGTTTCATTAGTTTTATTTTTTCCATTATCATCAGATAAACCAATGAAAATTGGTTTATGATCTGAGAAGTAAGTTTCGTACACTCCAGCTTCAAAATGGTTATTTTCTTTATTTATAAAAATAATATCTATTTGAGTGTTAAAATTTGTAGTCGAAATTTTTGTTGGAAGTGCTCTTTTCAAATTTTGATGAGTTAAATATTTTTCTCTAAAGTTATTTTCTAAAAAAGCATCGTAATTGAAATCTCCAATTATAATAAATTTATTGTTGTTGTATTTATTTATTTCAAATGTTTTAAAATGACTTGAAAATATTTGCTTGTCAACCGCAGGTGATTTGTATCCAGTTAAAATGTACGTGTTATTTATTTTTAACATGACCATATCAAGATGATGTAACATGTTAGTTTTATTATAAGTAACATTTTTAATAATATCATAATGTATTTCTTTTTTAGCAAAACAAATAATCCCTTTAGAATATTTTACGTTACGTCAGATCTATATATGATATTATATCCATTGATTTCAAATGTATCTGAATCTTTTGTATACGTTTCAGAAAATATCATAATATCGGCTTGATAATACCAGTGATCATTAATAATGTAATCGAAATTTTTATTTAAAGATCTAATATTTTGATAAATTATTATTAGTTCATTTTCTGGAATACATTTTGTATATGTTAATTTTAAATTTTTCTTTAATTTCGAATTATTCATTATTACGTTTGTTGTTTCATCATATTTTGTTTTATTTAAAGTTAGAAAATTGCCAATTATATATAAATCTGATAATTGCTTAACTCTACTTAACGCCACGTAAAATAATGACCTACTTTTAAATTTAGTAAACTTTGTAAAATCTATACAAACTTTAATATCATAAGTTTGACCTTGACTTTTATGAACTGTTATAGCTTCAGCTGGTATTACTGGTATTTCTTTTCTAACTATTTGATAATTAGGTACGACCGCTACTCGGGAGAGCCTTATAATTTCACCAGAGCGAAAATTGTAAGAATTCAAATACTGAAAAATTAATGTGTAAAACCCATGTTCCACTCAGAGCGAGTGCGTTTTAAGCGTTTTCTGTGATGTATGTATGTCTGTACGTTCGTATATACTCAAGTTTCTCGATTATCTCAATGAATTTTCGACCGATTTCATCGGGATTGCGTTCTATATTGAGATAGATCGATGAAAAATTTTTCAAATGCGAGCACAAAGAAATATCTCAAAAAATCGATTTTTAAGCCTAATGACTAGAAAAATTAATTTTAAGGTAATTATATGTACAGATCTATCGGCTAAAACTAATTAAAATACAGCTTTTTTATGTTGAACACTTTTTTGTACGAGCAATATTTGCCAAGATAACTGCGAAAAACGGCCAAAAATGGTCAAAAATGAATGATTTTCGGCTATAACTTCTCAGGATTTGATTTTACACAAAAATGTTAAATACAAAAGTTGTAGATAATATTGAAACAAAACTTTTTCCCATTTAACATTTTTTGTAAAATCAACTCCTGACGAGCTAGACTTATAAAAACGATTTTAAACGCCAAAATACTCATAAAATGAAAGATTTTTGGCTTTAACTTGTCAGGATTTGATTTTTCACAAAAATTTTTAATACAAAAGTTGTCGATAATATTGAAATAAAACTTTTTTCCATTTAACATTTTTGTGTAAAACCAATTCCTGACGAATTAGACTTATAAAAACGATTTTAAACGCCCAAATATACATAAAATGGACGATTTTCGGCTACAACTTGACAAGATTTGATTTTATACAAAAATGTTAAGTATAAAAGTTGTAGATAATATTTAAACAAAACTTTTTTCTATTTAATATTTTCGTGTAAAATCAACTCCTGTCGAGTTAGACTTATAAAAACGATTTTAAACGTCAAAACATTCATAAAATGGACGATTTTCGGCTAAAACTTGTCAGGATTTGATTTTACACAAACATGTTCAACACAAAAGTTCTACATAATATTTAATCAAAACTTTTTCCCATTTTACATTTTCATATAAAATGGATTCCTGACCGCTTAGACCTGTAAAAACGATTTTTAATGCCTAAATACACCTGAAATAGTCGATTTTCGCTTATCATACAAGAATTTGACTTTCAATAAAACTGTTAAATACAAAGCATGTAGATATAGTTTAAACAAAACTTATTCCCAATTAACATTTTTATGTACAATAATTACTGGATCATCTAAACGTATAAACATGATTTTTAATACCCCAATACACGTATAGTGAATTTTCGCTTATTATTTCACAGAATTAGATTTACACAGAAGTATTCGATACAATAGCTCTAAATAAGATGGAAAAAATCGACATAACATTCCAAAGATAATATAATTACAAAAACATAATAATAAGATACAAAATTACATTTGATTACAATATTCAATGGGATAAACACATTGGAAGAATAATTAAAGAAACAAAATATCTATTTCCCTGTTTTCTACAGAAAAATTTTTAATAACAAATTTAAAAAATTTGATATAAGATTACCCAGCTTAACCTACTATGTTCCCAGGACCTAAGCGATTGAACTAAAAGAATCAAAATTGTGTAATATTATATAAGTACATGTTAAAGGAATATCATATATACAAAAAAAACTTTTGTGTAATGTATGAGCTATAAATGTTGTAATATGGTAAATTTCAATGCATACAAAATGCAATGTTCTAGCTGACTCAGTCTTACAGCATGTAGAAAACTATTAAATAGGCAAGTCTCACTGGGTAGAAGTCTGTGAAATACATAATGATGTATTTTAATACAACAGATACCCTGAAGCGAGTTCTTACACCCTGACTAAACTTAGAAATTAAATAGACGAGCTAATATTACCAGGGACAACTACCTATCCTTATCGCATTTAACAGCACACACAGCACTTATATAATATTTTCCAGTTCCTATTACCTATCCCCTCACACTTTAAAGCACTAACACTCGAAGATCACTTAGAGCTGCAGAAGTTCCAAAATAGGGCTGAACGGTCTAGGCTGGCACTACTTCATGAATGCCAGTCTGCTAAGAATCATCTAACAGCGATCCACTGTCTCAGTAACCACACCACCTAGGAGGAAAGTACTGACAGAGACCGTCAATTGTGTTTCAATGTCAGGGACTGCCTCAGCCTAGGAATCAACAAAGCGCATGAACAGCAGATCAGTTCCTATTCTGGGGGACAAGCGAGGAGAGTTGAGCATCTAAAAACCACATATGACTAATAAATAGATGACTCAAAAAAACATACCATACAAAAGAAAAGTCTGCAGCAATTGCTGTTGTTCACTCACTGTATCAGCTTCCTGTAACAACTAGAGGGGAAGAACTGGTGGAGACCTTAAACCGTTGTTTCACTGAAGACGCTGAAGACACAAGCAGCCGCTTAACTGTGCACATACACGGATAGAAATATATGGAGACTTTCGTATGAAACGCGTTGTAATTATTATAACAGTTCTTCCGTTGGGTTATTGGCACGTAACTGAGGCGTTAAGTATACCAACATCCAGCTTTATTTACATGAGACTTGCGATACGAAAAGAGCTCCACGTTGATACCATAAACGGTAGGAGTCGATGCGTTTTTTCTCGTAGTTGATACTAGAAAAGTAACTGCGATGACCATGCGTTATTCTCAAGGGAGTTATACGATTTTCGCATGAGTTCTCTTGGAAATATCGTACAGCGTAGCCAAATGGAGAGGGGGAAGCGAGCGATACCCGCGGGCGCGCTCGCGTATTACAGAGAAAAATGTTAGAGTAAAAGTTACATATAGGTAATAGCAGAAATTTTTTATAGAAATTATAGTAAATTTTTTACAATAAAATACAGTAGTTTTTACTCATTTTTCTCCGCGTATATATAAGATAGGTAAGTATATATACACATACATAGATAAACACACACGCTTCCCGGCCACGAAAATTGAATGAAAACGCCGAATAATTACGAATAAAATTAAAAAAAATTTAATTATGTTATTTTTAATTTTTTAATTATTGTTAAGTCACGGTGTCCGGGAAGGAAAAAAAAGTTAACCTAAAAACGCACAAAAATCTGGATAGGAGGTTTTGTTATTTTTTATTTTTAGAAACAAAGTCCGTCAAAACAAAAATCTTAACTGATCCTTTTATTGAAATATAGACATTCTTATGGAAAATCTTAAAATCTTCATTTTTTTCTTCTTTTTTATTATATAAATATAAAAAAAAATTATATGTGTACAGAATAGATAAATCTATTATACACATATATATTATAATAACTTAATATCTTGCTATATAATTCTTGCTATATAACGTATTATCTCTATACATTTTGATAATAATCCTAAATATATTTACATCAAATTAATAATACAATATATTGAAAATGAGTTTTCACTGCACTAAAAGTATTGAGACATTGTCTATGTATACTGCGCGGACATTGAATCGGTATCATTCCGTTCCGCACGTAAATAATAATAAGGAAGTTTTCGAGAAGCTATTCATAAAAAAGTCGTATCATTACAACACTGCCAGGACACAAATAAATCGCATTCTAACGAACCGTCAGTTTATCATAATCTCCGAACACGAACAGTATGTGGTAATAATTACTTCAATAATAATAAAATATAAGTTCAAAATCAACAATTTTTGTGATATACGATATGCAAGAATATTTAACAAAATGCGACATCCAGAAAAAAAGTGTGATCACGAAAGAAATAGAAGAAAATTGTGTGCTCCTTGCGGGAAAAAAATTGTTTTCGGCCAAAATGGAGAAGATCGATTTCTAATATCAGAAAACACTGAAAAACTTATTACAAAATATATTAATAAACGTTTTTCGATCGATGACTCAAGGCATCCTGTAAGTATTTGTACAGACTGTCGTATTAAACTTAGTAAGAGACAAAGTAATTCAAATGTTCAATTAAAAAGTATGCCGAATTACGAAACTATTTTATTACCAAAAAATACACGTTCGTTTAAGTCTAGTGAAAAAGATTGTGAATGTTTTGTTTGTACCACGGCTACATTTAAATGACACGTAAAGAAAAGAAAGGGGATAAAAACAGTAGAATCTTCGAAAGAAAATACTACAGAAAACGACCCAAACGACTCACAAAAAATCTGTATTTGCAAGTTATGTTATAATGAAATTGGGAAAGGCATAAACCATCAGTGCATTTCAAATAATAAGTCTGTTAATAATACTAAAAACCAAACACAAAATATAATAAAATTAGTAACTAATTGTTCTGAGAAAACGCAAGAGGTAATTGCTAATTCTATATTGCAAAACAAAATAAAAAATGTATCTGACAGAAACAGTGTTATACTTACAAGTAACCCTACGGTTTTTATACCGAAAAATATGAGACACCTTTCTGTTTTTAGGTCCCCATAAAGAGTTTTAAGGTTGTGGATAGCCAATTGTGAATTTTTATATACAAGGCAGGCCTATTAAATCTATTCACGCAAATTGCTTCAAAGGCATGGTTCAAAGGCGAAATCTGCCTTTCACCAAAGTTGAACGGTTCAAGAAGGACAATCTGAAAATGATCTGCAATTTGACCGAAAAACAATTTTCAAGGATATTTGAAGATCAAAATCTGACATTTTAAATAGGATCCCCTTTTTTATCATAATGACCTTATAAGATCATTGAATGGTCACTATCATTCTTTCTATTGTAGTCTACTGGAACTCGATCTCTACAAAGGTTTTATGATTTGAAGAATGAAAATTAAAAATGACTTTCAACTTAACGTTGAAGACGATTTTCGCTTTCTTTAAATGATGCATCTTTTCTAGAGGTCGATTTTCACTAGATTTCCAATAAAAAGGATTTTATTGACCATTACATGATCTTATAAGGTTACTTCGATCTAATACAAAAAAAAATTCTATATGTATGTAAAATTTCCCAATTTTTACAATTCCTAGGTCAAAAATAGTAGTGCACATGTTAGAGAGTAAAAAAGAGAGATGGTGGTACCGTAAAGTGAAAACAAGAAATAAAAAAAAAATAGTTTTAGGCGCATTTTGATAAATAAAATAATAATAATTTTTTAATTTTCTTTACATTAAAAAAAATAATAACTTTTTATTTTCTCTACAGTAATATTAATGTATCTATGGTAACTAAAAACTTATTAGTATTTTACCTGAAATGAATATCAGAGAATGAAAAAAGTTATGAGAATAAAAATATAAAAACTATGAGTTATCTAATTTATAGTATAATTTATTTATAATTAATATGTATTTTTATTATTTACAATAATGCGGATTACTTCTATTGCTTGGGTCAAAGAAATGATCGATACATAGAGCTTTAGTACACCAAGCGCACCTAATAATAGCAATACTACTGCATAGTTGACAAGATTCATCGCAATTTTTAAAACAGTAATCTACTGGAGTTTCAAAATGTGGCGGTTTTTCTACATATCCACTTTTATTCCAAGCATACTGAAACATATTAACGAATCTAGGTGAAGAAAATTGATTATGAATGAGAGATTGAAGTTTCAGTATGTTATTTCGCAAATGTAAATTAATGTCATAACTATTTAAAATAATTAAATCTGAAAAACACCTCAAAAAATTTTTCCATGGACTAAAGGTGTATACATCGAGTGGTTGTTTCATTCCTGTTGTACCAGCCGGAATTGTTAATATTTTCACTTGCTTATTACAAACAACTACATCTTGAAATTTTTTTTCAGTTTGTCCTGACCAAGAATCTAAACACAAAACAGAAGTTTCCAACATTAGGTAGAAAAGCTTCTTCATACCATTTAATTATTAAGTTTGAAGTTAATTTTCCAGATATTGAAGCAAACACAATAATATTTTCTGCTTTGTATAAATTTTTTTCTACCAATGGTCCGAAATAACCGTTTTTTTCTTGTGTTACTATAGGTAAAGGGGATTTTAAAACTCCACTTGCAGATACAAAAGGTTGAATCGTGTAACTATGAGTAAGCGAATTTAAAGATTGCGCCAATGATTAAATTTTCAAAGTTCCCTTGAAAGACAATGTACGCCCTGCACGCATTTCCAGATTAAAACCCGACTGATCAGTATTATATACATTATCTCTTCCTATTTGTGAAATTTCAAATTTAACTTTATCCGTGAATCGCGAAGTCTCTTCAGATAATGCTACTTTATTTTTCAAACTAGATGTAGTGACGAATTTATTAATTTTTCTTGATACAATTCGATGCTGCTGTTTAAATTTATAAATCCACTTTGAAGATGCTGTAAATAATTCATTTGATAGACCAACATCATCTCTAGATTTAATAGCCCATCTCTTTATATCTAAATCATGAACTGGTAGAGATTTTTCTCGCGTATTTTGAAATTGTTCTAGCACATATTCAGAAATTTTCAATAATTTGTCAAGTCTAGTTCCCCCTTGAGAAATTTGTTTCTCCCATCTATATAATGTCTTAACATTATTGACTTTTCTAAACCTATGTTTAACTGTAGTTAGTTTAAGACGTCCTTTACTTCCAGAACGCCAAAAATTAACAGCATTGGTTTTATAATCTAGATCTATTGGTACCAAAACTTTTTGCTACTTTCTAAATTATTTATTACATTATAATCATCTTCAAATTCTTCATCTATAGCACAAGCATCAGAAATGACACATTCTTCATCAAAATTTAACGTATCATATGTTTCTATAAATAAATTATCATTTATTGCATCATTAATTAAAGTTTCAAGCTCTAACGAAAACTGTTTTTCTTCTTTAGTAATAATTGATTGAATGTCAAATCGAGAATCATTGAAAGCTTTTCCTAATAGCGTTAAAACATTCTTAGGATTGATCATAATTGTGCAAAATATACACTTATATCTGAAATAAATAATTTTTTTTTACACTCCGTGCGCAAAGTTCGATTTCGCACACGCTCTAATAAAAAAAGATGCCCTAGATTAAGCTTGTCACACGTCGTGTCAAAAAATAATGTTTGATACGCGAGTGAGAAAGTGGTTGTATCTTCGTGTGGCCTTTTCACCCTTGTTTCGCTCGGGCGCAAACGTCCACCACGAGAATAAAATCACTTTTTCGCACTTGTATCGAAAATAACTATTTCTTTAAATGCATGCATATTACAAATTAATGTAAAAAAATCGTTAAGTACTTATGTAGTATTGCTAATTAAATAATGAAGAGCAGAAATTAAAGTTGTAAACTTTAAATTATATTAAATATGAAAATTTGTAATTATTTGACAGGGTAAAATTATTTATTACAACTCTGAAAAAAAATATTTGTTATTTTAAAAATGTATAATACGTTAAACTTTATTAATGAAATAATTTTGAAAATGAAGCTTATGACGGCCGTGATGTTATTAAATGTAAAAATGTATAAGACGTTAATGATTTATAACAGTAAATTCATTTTATTTGCGCAACGTTTTGATCGTATTAATGATGATCCTTTTTAAGTAAATAAATTTGTTCGTGAAGAATATTCTTTTTAAATTAAGATATTTACCTTTAGATAAAATTTGATGAAACTTTAATTATTAAAGTTCTTTGTTCTATCGATACTAACGGTCGTGCTGTCCAAGGAGTCAGGATGGTAAATGACAAGCCGTGTGTTTAGCTTAATGTTTAATTATTAAACATAGTTATTTTTAAATATTCGGAAAATATTGATACAATATTGGTACAATATCGATACAATATCGATATAGAATATCTATATTTTTCTTATTTATAAAAATTTACGTTATTATAATTTTTTCTCGAAGTATTTAATAGAATGACTTTCACCTTAAACTTAAAATTAAATGCTAATAATTCTAAATTTTCTTTGTTTTATGATTTTACTATGCAAAAATTATATTTATTAAAACTATGCAATTTTTAGTTCCCTTAAATCATTCATATATTTATTTAGCAATAAAAGTAAATAAATAACGAAATGAGATATGTAATAAATATAATAAAAAGCTTTTATTCACCTTTCTCGTCTATTACAAAATTTTGTTGAATAACTTTGATAAACTTCTTTAACAAATTGTCAAATTATCACTGTTTCTATATTCCACATAATTGCACCACTATAGTTTTTATTGAAAAAATCATGTAAACTCAATTGAAGTAACTGCTTTCGATTTGATCTAAATAACTATTAATTGCTCTATTTTTTATTAATGCATAGGGGAGATCGAGGCAAGTTGGCATACGGGTAGGTTGGCCCAATGCTAATATCTCGTGATTGGAGTAACAGAGATCAAAACCTGTCAAACTGTCGATGTTAGTCATGTACATTGGAACGAGGAATATTCATTTTATTTTTCAGTCGGAAGTTTCAAAATTTTCTCATATACAGGAGTAAATTTTATATTCCAGAAAATTTCCAGTGATTCTTGAAAAGATTATGATTATCTATTTTTAAACGTAATTTAGGTTATAATGATTAATTATTTAATAATTTTAGCACTTTGTATTATTTTCATATTTAAATTTTCAATATTATTAGCATAATTTTTAAATTAAAATGTACTCGTGTTACAAAAAAAATAAATAAAGAAAATGAGAAAGTGGTCTAACTATAGCACCGGTCTCTCCCACATTCTAAAGCTTAGGAATTAAAAAAAAATCAAATGCGGTATTGTTTTTATTTTATTATTCAAAAAAAATTTTGCAATACTAAATGAACTTCTTTTTATTGAAAATGAATTATTTGTTTGGTAAAGAAATTAAAGAAAACTAAAAGATATGTGCAAATACGAGTAGGGCAACAATCGTCTATATTACGTTATAAATTTATAATATACGATTCAGGAATAATAGATTTTACTAATCTTAAAATGCAATTATTTAATCTAAAAAAAAATATTAATTGCAATAGTAGTAATAATTCGTTATTGAATCGAATGCTCGACTGGAAAACATTGGAATAAGAAAAATATTTACTTGTTATATCTTTCTAGTACTAATCAAATAAAGTAGTACATCACGTAATAATTATTACCATTATTATCTTTTCATTATCATTACTATAAACACAAACATCTGGTGATAAGAACAATAGTTTATAGAATCTGCCTTTACTTCTCTTACCAATAATAATACATTGAAAATGATCTTTTCTTCAACTGTTTTAGTTATGAATTAAATTCAAGAAACAACTTTTTTTGGTGTGTATTTGTTTATAACAATTATGAACAATTATGGATTAATAAAAAGTCCTATTCGATTTATAATTTAAGTCTTTTATACTACCTAACAATGCAAAAAATTTCAGGATTTTACATAAAAAAAGAAAAAAAGAAAAAAAAAGGTGCTAATATATTGGCTCCTGTGACTGCAAGGGTAACCATGTACCTAAAATAGATTTTATGGGGCGCATATCAGTCTAAAATCATTAATATTATCCAAAATTTACGTGTCATATTCAATTTGGTAGAATAGATAAAATAACTTGAAGATGTTTATTATTATTGGGCTATATGGTATATGAGTAAATCGGATTTACTAAATTCATAATTTTGTGACCCTTTTCGAGTTCCAAAATTTCTTTTCCAAGCACACCTATGAGACACGTTTTTTGGCACATTACACCTTATATTATAAGAAGAAATTATGGGTGCATCCATTTTTTTGCTGCATTTCATTTTTCTTATGGGAATTTAACATGGGAAAAATGGACGAAAAGTGTGGTCCTTGTTGATTAACCAATAGCAAGCTATGAAAGTGGCCAACAAACATTCCACAAAAAACGTTTACACTAAAAAAAGAGCTTTAATTTGAGATGAGAATCGTTAAAATCGGTCAATTCGGCGCCAAGTTACGTGCATTTGAAAATCGCTAAAAATAATAAAAAATCATTGAGTTACGTGGATTCTGGAAAAATCGCTCATTTTCCTCAGCAAAATATGGATTTCACCCAAAAGTTTTCGATTGGACAATGTTTTTTCCTTATAATATAAGGTGTAATGTGCCAGAAAAAACATGTCTCATAGGTGTGCTAAAAAAAAAAATTTTTTTTGGAACACGAAAAGGCTTACGAAGTTATGGATTTACTGATGATATATTCTCATTTCACGTATAAAAATTCACGATTGGTGATTTACGACCTTAAAACTCTTTATGGGCAGCTAAAAAAAATACGTGTCTCATATTTTTCGATATAGAAGCCGTATGCAAAGTCTCAGGTAAATCGGTGAGTGACACTTCCGTAGGGTTACTTGTTAGTTCTGGTGGTCGTAAAAGAAAATTAAATCTTCAAAAAGCAAAGGAGACTACTGAATTTTCAAAAAAACGATTAGATGAGTATAATGTAGAAGCAGGCTAATCTTCACGGGGTATGAAAAAGGTTAGCAAAGTTTATTCGAAAGTCGGCGGGTAGAAAGTCAGTACCAGTTGGTTATGATAAACATGTTTCGGAAAAATCTAAAGAGCTAGCACAGTTGTACAAAGTAGATTCTCTAGAATTTGAGGTCAGCCCTTCAAAAGAAGATAAAGTTAAGAATAAAAGAAATAGTGTTATTAGAGAAAAAAGATCCGTAGTATGGGCTGATACTGAGAAACTTATAGAAACAATCATAGACAAACGTAAAATTATTGGAAACTATGAGATGAAGGTGATGGCAGATGGCGGTCAATCATTTTTCAAAATTAGCATGTCGATAATTCCTGAGAATTATTTAGATTTAGAGAGTACTGATAATTGTGATGAGGATGAAAACACAGAAGAAGAAGATAACTTTGAAATCGAATTATCATTGCCAAAAAAATTAAAACTATGTGATGATAAAAAAAGTTTGCTCGGAGTTCATAAATTATTTTTACTGTGTATAGTTCCTCAAATTAAAGAAACATATTCTAATATAAAAGTTTTATTCGACCTTATAAAACTGAATGAAATATATTGTAAATTTGTGTCAGACTTTAAAATTATTCTTACAATAAATGGTCAGCAGACGGCAACATCGACGTTCCCATGTCCATACTGTTTCATCACGCTTCAAGATTTGAAAGATTACGCAGATTTGAAAAATAAACAAAATAACATTGATGGGTTAAAAACTTATGGAGAGTTGAAAAAAGATAGCTACAAATTTAGTGAGATTTACAGTCAAGAAAAAAGGTTTGCTAAAATTTGTAACAGTACAATCAATCCACCATTATTCGAGGAAGATGACGACACAAGTGTCCTAAAGAAATGTGTGATACCAGAATTACACATAATGCAAGGTATAGTCAACCATCTTTTTTTTAATGGTTTAGTACACATGGTTGGTCGGCAAAAGGCATTATCTTGGCCTAAAAGTCTAAATATTGTTACTGAGAATTACCATGGCGAAGTATTTGATAAAAACGGTTGCAGACGACTTTTAAAAAATACTGATAAAATATTTGAATCTGAAATATGTAAAAATGGTGATAAACTTCGATTCATTCCAATTATTGAAACATTCAAAGCATTAAATAAAATAGTGGAATGCTGTTTTTCAACAAAAAAGATCGGTGAAAATTTACATGAACATATCGAAAAATTCAAAACAGTTTATCTGGCAACCGAAATATCGGAAACATTAAAAGTTCATGTACTAGTAAGTCATTTGGAACAGTGCTTCAAAATATTAAATACTTCAAGAGGATTAGGTAATTGGTCGGAGCAGGCTGGTGAGGCTATTCACCATGAGTTTTTGAAATATTGGCAACGTTATAATGTAAGATCACTAAATCATCCATCTTACTCAAAACGATTGCTGAGTGCTGCTGTGGAATTTTCATCTGAGCACATTTAAATTTATTTCAAATTTGTTATTTATTTTGTCATATATAATAGTTAATTGTTTGGTTTTCCTGCATAGGCAATGAATAATAATATTTCGAAGGTAGTGAAAAATTATTTTCAATATATGGTATTTGTTGGTTCGTAAAATAAAATTATTTAAGTGTATTGTAAATATATAGTGATGTAAAGTTATATATGCTATATGTATATTTATTCTTTAATAAATTCATCTGTGTACATGTATAATTTTGTTTTATTTTTTTTTACATTTGTATTATGAAAAAGAAAACAAATGAAAATTTTATGATTTTTTATAAAAATGTCTATATTTCGATAACAGGGTCAGCAAGGATTTTAGTTTTCACGGATTTTATTTCTAAAAATAATAACTAACAAAACGTCCTATCCAGATTTTTGTGCGTTTTTAGGTTAACTTTTTTCTCCTGCCCGGACAACGTGTAAGTGTAAACAATATGTTAAGTTTCAGGAAGCTGAGTAGCAATATATTTGCATCGTTTTTTTATTATTGATGTTTATATTAAAAAAATTATGGAAAATAAAAAAGGGAAATACTTTGTATTTATAAGTGTTGTATTTTTAATATACAATAAATCTAGTAGCAGTACATTCTTATTATACAATAAATCTGGTAGCAATACATTCTTCATTTTTTTTCACGTACAAACAAGGCGGTAATTTCGGTATCAAGTTTACATTGATCAATGTTAATGAAGTATTTTCTGAATTAATTTTATAGCAATAATAATGGTGATCGAAGTACAAAGTTTGAAATTCATTAATTTTATAATAAATATGAGACTGACCATTGATTGTTGCACAAAATATATTTGTTATTACTCCGAATTGAGGGCCTTCTTCGATTATTCTACAAACAATGACCATTCCCGTCATGAATTGTTTTCCACGAATTTTAATGTTTTTTAAGGTGTTGACAATGACGTTTTCTTCTAATTCTGGGATTAATATTTTTAATTCGGCGTATGCATTCTGTTTGTTGACTGGACCAAGTATAATTTCTCGAGCTAAATTTGATGATGTTTCTTTTCTATAGCATAGGTTCAATTGATGCCTTACGGCGATGGTA
The DNA here is from genome assembly GCA_036365515.1 of Torymus aiolomorphi. NCBI lineage: Eukaryota > Metazoa > Arthropoda > Insecta > Hymenoptera > Torymidae > Torymus > Torymus aiolomorphi. The sequence goes on from CM070873.1 coordinate 132,906,356, forward strand.
TGAGGCAAATTAATAAGACACGTGTTCCCCAGTGATAGATCTTTCAGTTCCTTATTTTTTCTCTCCCACTTTAATGTGGAATAGTGTACTGGAGGACGATTGAGAATTCTTTCGTAATGCGTCCAAATATGCATTTTCGGTTTGAGTTTACCAAAAACCTGCAAATATAACATATTGTGCTTATGTATCTGACATTGGACCTCTTCTACTTCTCTCTTATTCAAAGTGGGGGATGTAATAATGGATATTATTGTCCGCAGACAAACATATAATTTCCAATAATCGTTTTGAGCCGGTATTAAATCACCAATCATCAAATCGAGGTACCTTGCAAGACAGAGCATTTCTGCTGCCGATTGTTTTAATTTCAATTTCTGACCTCCTTTTTTGGACGCAATCCACTGCAAAGGCCTAGGTTTATTCGATTTCTCTGCTTCTCCATAGGGAAAACTTTGTATCCTACTGTTTATTACGTTTAAGGAGATGATTTTTTTACGTATTAAGACTTCCAGAACTTTGCTAATGTAATACGGAATTATACCTTGATATATATCGTGCATAATATCAGCAAATATATTTTCTGTGACGTGAAACTTATTTAAATTATTAAATACGCAATGCTCCTTTATGCCTGTGAGAACAACGTCGTTTTTTAAAACGTCTTTTTCGTAGAATTCGACAGTTCTGACCATATTTTTATTTTCCATTACCATTTGCTGACATTCTTGATACGTAGCCGAGCATATTCTACAGTATCGAGTTGCTGTGAAACTTTCAGAGAAGCCGCAAATGCGGTTTACTCCAAGGTTGCGATTTCAAATTGTTGACAGTAATTATAATTCCTTCTTGAGATAAAACGTTTAGTTCTTCAATTGTTTTATAAAAAACGCGATTATTTTTAAATTTCTTTAAATGCTTGGAGTGCACTATTATGGAGACAAAAATATTATCGACTTTGCCAGCTAAGTGTGGCTGTAGACACGCTAATGTAATGTAGACACCTCCTAATTTTTGCTCGCCAGAATGACTACCAAGCGCGTTGCCTACTTCAAATTTATCAAAATACAGAAAAATTGGTAAAACAATTTTTTCTTTATTTTGAGGGACATACTTCTCCAACCATAGGTTTCCTTGCAGAAAATGGGAGAGATTATTATCTTTTGCAGTTTGCAATTCTTGCATATAACACTTGATTGCTTCAAAAACTCCTGGCAATTTCAAAAATATTTTTAATGTGTTTTTCAAAGGCACGTGTGTAGCAAATACAACCTTTTTTTGGAGTACAGGTTGCTCATTATCTTGTAATTCAAAAAATATATCTTCTCCAATTTTGAAATTATCTGGTGGAGTATAAGCACATATTTCCTCATATAATTTAAGCCGCATATGTTCCGTCCAAAAATTTTTAAGTAAATCTTTGCTCTCTTCTAGGATATAGTGAATTTTAAAACAATTTTGTTAGCCAATAAGTAATTGAAATTCATTTTTAATTTGAAGTTGCATGTATGGAACGAAATTATTGGAAAGAAAGTCACTAAACATTAATATGACGTCGTTCACAGCTTTTTTTGACAATAAAGGATTATTATAAAGTGACAACGTAAATTTTAGCACTTCTAAATCTAATTGCTTTCTCAATGTGTTTATAGGGATGGTATGCAGCTTAGAAATATCCATATTAGAGTGGTTATATTTTTATGTACCAAATTATAAAAAATATATTTCGCAATACAAAAAAAAACAGATCTAGTCGTCCGCCTATCTAGAAATGTAGTTTTCTAGTATATATATATATATATATATACACACACCTCTACTTATGAAATCAGTCAAATCGTTTATTTTTTCAGTAGCAATCACATATACGTTTATTATAAGACTATAAATACAATAAATACACTTGAAAGTGATAATATCGTTATGTATGAAATCAATCTAGTCGCACATTAATCTAGTCATTTATGTCTAATCAGCAAAGCATTCATTTTTAACACCTACTATTAAATTTATATTCGAGTTTAAAAAAAAATAATGATACAAAAAGTAAATAATCATTAAATAATTATAGTTTGTTTTGATAAATTTTATGAAAGTATAAAAAAATATACTAGTTTAATTGTTCAATTATGGCTGTAACAGTTGCATGTAAACCTTTCACTTCAAGGCCATACACTTGTTTTTCCATCTGAGAGACTTTGTCCGCAGATAATTACATAAGGCCGAGGAATGAGAACGTGATTGCTATATAGTTTTAGTAAATTGTTGTGCGCCTTTCTTAACGTCTCCTGCAGTTTATCAGTTTCTTGAAAGATATATGTGAATTTAATATATTATAATATATATATTATAAGCAGAGGTGTGCCTGAATCGGCCGCAAAATTAACACGATTCAAATATGAAATTTTGCATATTATGATTGAAACTTTCTTAACTACAATTTGAATCATTTGAATCGAAAATGAATCGCGTCCAGACGATTCACTGTTTGGCACACCTCTGATTATAACATACACATAGTGCAATATATACATTTAGTCATCCATATTCTAGTCAAAAGTCATGAAAAAAATTTATCAATCGTTTCACAGGTACTGCACGTATTTACCGTAATTGTTTACGAAAAATACAAACCTGTAAATGAACAATGAAACTTTGTAATGTTTCGTGTTTTTGAGGGGTCCAGTTTTGTTTTGTTGCTGATTTTTAAGTTACTTTTGGTGTCCTCTTGAACAATAAGGGTAACAATATGAGTGCTGCAGTGTTATTGTGTTCTAAAATATTACCCAATAAGTGATTATTCAGATTTTAAGAACTAAAGAAATTCTATTTTTTTTTTTAATAATTTGAGTTACGTACCATTTTCCAATATAGTACCATTTTCCAATATAATACCGATTTCCAATAACTTATTTTTTATAACTACATCCCTCTTTTGTCCCTTAGCAAGTGGGATTATTTTAGGAGCTAATTTTATCCGATTTTCGCAAAAGATTTCGCTCGCTTTGTTAAAAAAAATTTTGAAATCTGCGTTAATCTGTAAAAAAGATAAGTATTAATTGTATATACGTGTGACCGATATATGCATAGCTATATGTCATATATGCAGAGCTATATAAGACTCAGGTAGTAAATAAATGGACTCTAACGAACTAATGTGTTTTCGACCTTTATTTCGCCGACGTTTCGGAAGTTTTATTTATTACTCCCCTCTTCAGGGCTACAAAGTAATTCAACAAATCGTTAAATAATGGACAAATTGTAAACTATTTACAAAAATTTATAAATAATAGAATACCATTAATTAAGGTTTCGTCTCATAGGAGTTCGTCAAAGTATTTAAAGAAATTAACAAAGTAGAAGTGGATAAAAGAAGGCCAATCTGTGAAAAAATGTACGGGTATTGAATTTAGTTAAAGTCTGTTGAAAATTGAAAAATTTTTTAATGTATGTGCAATTGTACTTACGCCAGACTCTGTCTTTTCCGTTCATCATTGTTCCGCTACTTATAATCTGAATTAATCAGCGTGCAGAACAATACTGAAGGGAAACCGCAAAAGTCTGACGAGATAAAGGAATTATTGACAGTGCGGAAGGTCGGGGGAGAGGAGAGAGTAGAGAGAGAAAGTAAGAAGGAAAACTATGGAAACGAATCTCATCAAATAAAATTTGAAATTGAATAAACGGAAAATTATAAGCAATTAGTTAGCCATTGCAAAATTGTTTTATAATATCTATTGTTTTCTTATATGAGTTTTTGAGGAAATTTAGATCTTGAATGCAGTTGAGAGTATTGTCGTGGTAGTAAATATTAAGCATTTCTGAAAACGAACGTTTATAAAAATTCTTCTCTGTATCTAAAATGTTCACTTTATCAAAGTCGATTTTGTGACCCGTATTTTCTATATGTGTCGCTAAAGCAGATTTTTCCGAGCATTGTTTCACGGCTCTGATATGTTCATTAGTCCGAGTCTTTAGTTTACGTTTGCTCATACCTATGTAAGAGGAAGTACAGTCCTGACATTTGATATGGTAAACAATGCCACTAGTGTGCATTTTATCTAAACGGTCTTTGCCTAAAGTTATTAGATTATTAAATTTGTTTACGGATTGGAATATGGGGATTATGTTATGTTTGTGTAAGATGTGGTTAATTTTTGGAGTGAGGTGTTTAATGAAGGGAAGGACTATTTTGTTTTTTTGAAATACGGAACGTGGAGTTTTTTCTTTAGTATGTATGCTGTTAGTGATAGTTGCGGTACGTTTCGAAATATATCTATTGATAATGTTAGGTGGATAGTTATTGCAAAGTAAGTAGTGTTTGACAGTTTTTAGGTTTTCTTTGTGGAACTGTGGATCTGAGAGTTTTATGGCTTTATCTACTAAAGTATATATTATGGCTATTTTTTGTGTATCAGGGTGGTGGGAAAGATAGTTTATATAGCGTCCAGAGGCTGTATTTTTTCTGAACCAGTTAGTCGTGATTTTATTTTTATTTCTAATGAGTGTCATATCTAAGAAATTAATACTATTATTGGATTCTCTTTCTATTGTAAATTGTAAATTGTTATTATAGTTATTAAAGGAGGACAGTATTTCTTCTATTTTTTTGTTTTTTACTATTAGTAAGCAATCATCTACGTATCTTTTATATAAAAGGATATCTTTACTGTAATTTTTTAAGCAATTAGTTTCTAAAATTTCCAGAGCTATATCAGCAAACCATGGACTAGTACAAAAACCCATAGGAGCGCCCATAATTTGTTTGTAGTATTTATTATTAAATTGGAGGAAAGTTGAGTCTAAAAGTAGTTTGATGCCTTCTAAGAATTCAATTTTGGAGAGATTTATTTTGTTTTTTAGGTATTTCCAACGGTTATCTATTGCAAGAAGGATTAAGTCGGTGGGAATGTTTGTAAAGAGAGAGACTACATCAAAAGAGGCAAGTTCAAAACCATCAGGAACTGTAATGTTATCGACTATTTCTTTAAGTTCTGTGCTATTTTTTATAGAGGATTTAGGACGAGGGAAGTGTTTATTAAAAAGGGTGGAGAGACTTTTATCGAAACTATATGTTGGGCTGCCTATTGCTGATACTATGATCCGAAGATATAAGACTCATTAAAGAGGACTTGAGATAACTGTAAAATATAAGAAAAATTAATCATTACCAATGTATAGGCAGATGGGTGACCCAAATTTGGCAGTTCTTGTACGATCTCATTTAAGTTATTTACAGTGTACATTCTTTCCGCTCGTCAACTCCATTAGAACACCATAACTGTAAAAATTCATCATCGATGAATTTTACCTGAATTTTTATTTTTTTCAAACCCTCTGACTCGTAATCATCTAAAAAAATATAAAATTATTACTTAATATTGTATTTCAATAGCAGTACAAAAGTAATACATTTCGATACTAGTGCGCGGGATGGACGATTCTTCGACTCGTGTAGGGGCAATCTCATGATCTATAGAATCATCTCCAACACGTGTATTGTACCGACCGATATATTTCGAAACAACCAGCGAAAAGTCCGATTTCACGCATGCAGTTAAGAAAAGTGATTTTTAATTGAAAAAGTTTTATTTAAAGTTCTGCAATTACCATTAGCATTAGACGTTCTTTTCCTTTTTTGAATTTTTAATCTGCCGATGGCAATTTCTTTCTCTCGTAATTTACTATAATAAGAATGTAAAGCTCCACCTGCACTTTTGTCCGGGGTAGCTGCTGCATAAAAACTATCCTTTAAGAACTTCGGAAACAACGCACACACTAATTTTGGCAACTCTTCAAATTGTTGTGATGATATGCTGTGAATAAATTATACAAAACTTAGTGATAGTAACATGTAGTATAGTCATAATAAAATACGATATAGTTCGGGAGTTTTATCAGAAAATTTCACAATATATTTAATTTATTTTTATGGCAAATGCACCTATTATTTATAGTTAAACAAAAATTGTCAGATTACATGTAGTACACATATATAGTAAGTATAATCAGTACTCAACTAAATAACACAGTTAGCTTGTAGCCTAATCTTATCTAATAGTTAATGTTCAAAATTTAATAGTTAAAAATGTTTCTATATTTTTTAATGACAAAGTTACTTTTTGGGAGGGTTAAAATTAGCATAAAATTATTGTTATGATAAAACCGATTTATATTTCTTGATAGTTTCTTAATTAAATCTATTATATTTTTTGGTATAATGCATACTTAGTGATACTTACTGATAATTATTTGCTCGATAAATTTCATGCTCAACAATCAATCGAGCAACTTTATTCTTTGAAAAATAAGTCTGTTTTTTCTTTTCTAATAATAATAATCTATTTTTTTCCACACTCTCAAAATCATAACAGGCAATCATAAAATTCCCATCATAAGTGGAATTTAAAACATGAAAAATATAATTTGAATTTCTGTTAGTTGCGTTACCTAAAAGGCGATATACTAGCGTGAGAATAACATTACGATATGTGTGACTTGAGTGATCCATTATTGCACGACGTAAGATTAGTGCCCGAGTGCAGCGACGGCCATAAGCACGGTGCAATAATGGGCTACTTAAGTTACGGATAGGCGTGACTTAAGTCCGGACTTAAGTCAAACAGTGCTATAAAATGTTTATGTTGCGTAAAAAGATCACACGAAAAATAGTTTTTTATATGATGTGTACAATACTTGCCTTAATGTAAGCTTTTTTATGCAAGTAAGTGTGTGCGAAATCAAACTGCGCACACAGCGCTAACAAGTTTCTACTTAAAACATAATTACCATTGAATGGTTCAACCGCTGCTCTGGGAGAGTGCTGTACAGGTTTTTGTGTTAAAAAGTTTGAGTCATCAACTAACACGTACTTTTCAGTTCCTTCTTGATAAGAAGCATTTGCATGTAATACAGTCTCAGCAGGAGCACTTGCACTTGTTGTGGTAAGTTCTAAGATGTCTGCATCATCATCAACATTTATAATATCTGCATTCCAAACAAGAAAAATATTACTTCAAATAATTAAAAAAATATTAGAGAAAAAGAATTATTTACAGTTCTTGTAGTAAAATATTCTATGATTACATTGTTTTTTACTCAAAGTTTATTAATTTTATTGTGTTATTATCAGAATTATTGACTTTGTAAACCAAAGATATGAAAGAATATTTCGATAACTAAGATAGTAAAATCAAGAAAATTGTTTAAAAATAAAAATTAATTATTTATTTTTAATCCAAATTATGTTATGAATTTAACTAATTACACGTTTACCAATAATATGCATTCCATAATTATAGTTTACTATGTTCATCATTCTGTTAAAAATTAAGAAAATATTTTAATATTTAAATCAATTACTTAAAATATGTTTCTTTACAGCTTAATGAAATTAAGAAAATTGTTGGAAACTAAATTTATATACCATACTTATTTAAATCATTTAATTGTAAACCAATGAAAAAGTTCTAATATCTTATTCAGTAAAATAAAATAATTAAAGTAAGTACGGAAATACATTTTGTCTTCAACAGTTCATGTAACTTCACTAAGATTTCATGAAAGGTATTTTAGTTCATTATTACAGATATTACCACCATTTTTTTGATGATGATTTTTTGTAATGAAAATTTCTATTAGATTCCACAAAACTAAAAATCTCATGAGCTTCATGAAATTAGAAGAAAATGCTGTAAACTAAAATTCATGTTTCTAACTCACTTTCATAATTTTATCACAAATTACTAAAAAAAGTTATAATGCCTGTAATAATGAACTGAAATACTTTTATTAAAAGCTTAGTGAAATCACAGGAACTGTTGAAAACTAAATTTTATGTATCGTACTCACTTGAAACATTTTATTGTCAAACGATGAAAAAATTCTAATATTAGATTTCATAAAATAAATCTTTCTTATAAGCTTAATAAAATTATATAAGTTGCTGTAAACTAAAATTCATGTTTTGAACTCATTTTCATGATTTTATCACAAATTACTAAAAAAAAATTATAATGCCTGTAATAATGAACTGAAATACTTTTATTAAAAGCTTATTGAAATCACAGGAACTGTTGAAAACTAGATTTTATGTATCGTACTCACTTGAAACCTGTTATTGTAAACCGATGAAAAAATTCTAATATTAGATTTCATAAACTAAATATTTCTTATACGCTTAATGAAATTAGATAAGTTGCTGTAAACTAAAATTTATATTTCGAATTCACTTTCATGATTTTATTACAAATTAACTTAAAAAGTTGTAATAATGAACTAAATTACTTTTGTTGAAAGTTTAATAAAAGTAAAGAAACTGTTGGTAACCTAAAATTCAACTTAAAACTTTTTATTATACCAACGAATATAGACGCATATAGAAGCGTACGTCAGATGGGGGGCGAGGACGAAAAAAAATTAGTTCCACCTTGACCGAGTGATGGCGCTAGCATTGACTTTGTATGCTTCTCTTCTCACTTCTGCGAATCGCGGCTCGGCGGCTCGGGCGCGCGCCGTCCGCGGCCCGCCGGCCCGCGCCGTTCACGATGATCCGGGCGCAAGCGCCGTAAAGCATGACTGCATGATGATTTGCAATTTTACATGTTATAAAATTTTTTTATAAATAACAATTTAATAATGATTAAATAAAATTTAATTTAAAAATAAATTATATTAAATATTATTAAAAGTTAATAAATTCTTACAATTATTTGATTAAAAAAATAATAATTGAAAGAAATAAAAAAAGATATAAATTGTTATACAAGAAAATAAATATTAATAATTAGTTATGTAGTCATATATGTACAGTTATTTAACTTGATATATCACTTGACATATCACTTTTCGACTGTATGCAACCATTATAATAATTTTCATATTCACTGTAAAATAATACATTGTGTATCAAGGGTGTACTCAATGTTGGATTTAGCAGACCGAGTATTTATAAGTACAAGTCGAAGGCAAGTTAGCACGAGTCTCTGCAAACTCGCGATATAAAAAAGCCCACCAATCCTTGGGTGCACATGATATTATGTTTTCTGACAGTTTTTAATTTTCGAGTAATTTATTCATCATAATCAACAATGTATCAATAAAGGTTTAAGAAGAAAGACGCGGGGGTATTATATCAAACAACTAAATTGTCAGATGGGTGATTTTAAAGAAATTTTTGAAATTTATACATATTGTTTTACATTTATATACATTTATATACACTTCCATAAAATTAAGAAAAAAAAGTCTTATATAGCGAAAATTTTAAAAAAATATATAAATGTATATAAATGTATATATCTGTAAAAAAACTAAATATATGTATATTTACAAAAATACAAATTTTCAATACAACTATTCAAAATGTAAGAAAAAATATATAAATGTAAATAAGTGAAAATTTTTGTAAAAAAAAACTTATATAAATGTATATAAACGTATATAAACGTAAAAAATGTTCTAATTACAACTTTTAAAAACACTTATTATATAAGTTTGTATACATTTTTTTACATTTATATACATTTTCTATTTCCATCGGGGATGTAACGCGTTCTTCGCATGAGCGATGCGAGTGAGAAAAGTCACGAGCTAAAAATCATATTACGCACCAGTTTCGAACCGTATTTCATACCACGAGAGCCGAATAATTATGTTAAAGTTATGATTTTGAGGTTACAGTGGTATAAAATGTTTAAAGTTTAGTATATAAAAATTTAAAAAAACGTGGCAAGAAGTCCATAATATTCTCATTAAATTATTTTAATATGATATGTGATATCGGTATTTCCAATACCATTTCCACCTAACGATTAAACTATAGAAAATGCGGTGATTAAGGGAATTAAGCCCTACGTCGACACATGATCTAAAAATTTTATGGGAATACATCTTTTACATTTTTCGGAATGTTTATCCTCTAGTTTAAAGTCTGTAAGTTTATGCAATTTGTTTTTAATTTTTATAGACGAGAATTTTTCTATTATTTATTTTTGAAAAGAATTTTTTTCGTGTTCTGAATAGCTCCCGTTTGTAATTGACAGTATCAGATTTGGAAAATATTTTAAACGACTTTATATCTAAGATATTCCTTGAAGGAAATGGCCACATTATATTTAATAAAATATCTATATAACATTTCATCATTCTGATAAAATACCTTCCCTGTGGATAAAAATATGCTGCAGCAATCTCAAAGTAATGGATCAGGCATACAAATAGGTAGTATCGATTTTTAAAATTGAAAAACACAAAAATCGACCCTGCGTTACCAAAATGATTGTTAATTCTACTTAAATTCATGGAATGTTCATTAATATGTTCTGCTCTCAGTTAATACGTGTTTGCATAAATAATTTTAACATATGTTTTACACATTATTTTAGTAATTTAATTTCATTAATTATTTAAAAACAATAGAAATAATATGCAAACTCGATATTATTCGATGGAAACCGAGCGGGAAGGTGGCAGATATTTTCCATCAGGATAGGATAGGAAACACAGGATTATTAGGTTAAGGAAGAAAGGGTGATGAATATTTTTAAATATTCCTAACATGCACTAAAAATTAAAATCTTTTGCCTGTAATCAGATATTTTTTCATTTCAATAATCTACAAAAAGAAATGCAAATTAGTTACCATGCGAAACTATTCACCACAATTTATTACAAAAGATAAAACAAAATTATAAATTATATTGCTTTATGCACGTTACTACAAGTAATTGTTATTAATTTCAAGTTTATATCTATTACGTGAATCAATACTGAATTCAAGTACTTTCTGATTATCTGAGCAAAGTATTATAATCTGAATCATTTATGAACGCAAATATGGATTATAAACAAAAAGACGATAATTGATATGGCATGACAGCGCTCATACCCTAAGAACTATAGAATAATTTAGTATAAATGCTGTCTTACAATTTAATATAGTATATACATGCAATATAAAAAAAAAAATCGTAGTGTATAAAAAGTGACATTATATTTTTAATAATTTTACTTCAATAATTTTACAAAATGAATTAATATTGTAAGTACGAAATGGAAATTACTATTATCAAATTAGCAATAAAAATGTTTATACAATTAAATACAACTAAACAAACTTTTTTTACATGAAGATCTATTATTTATAAATAAATTATCACACAGCATTGAAAAAAGTGAAAAATTTCTATGAAGAAAAATGAAATTGAAAATTAATAACTAGTATTTTACTTATTTGAAGATAATCATAAATATTATAATTAAAAATCATGCTTTATATTAATAAATGGCCATTAAATGTCACCTTTTATTGAATAACAAAAATAATTGTCTGTAAGGAAATAAACATATATTCATTTTAGCTTAAGACAATACAATAAGCGTAACAACTTGTTGAAATTTCATCATGAAAAAAAAATTATTTCCTTTGTGTTAAAAAATACATATTCTAATTTAGTTTCTCATTAAGTAATATAGACGTTAATAAAATCTAATATGTTCTTTTTTTACTCATGACTCAATTTCTGCAACTTAGCATTAGGCTTGTTACCAGCAAAATGTCTTTTTCTTGAACTTTTAGCATCTCGCAAATCATAATTTATCCATCTCACCTTATTAAAAATATGAACTCTAACAAAAAACACAATTGCAGCCTCACGATGCGATTTACAAGGTTCGTCAGTAATCCAAAACTGTGCATGATATTTAAGAATTTCAGCTGTGATTTTATCAATTAAAACTTTACTAACTTCTGTCTTGTAACTTACTTCAGAAAATAGTGTATCAAAAGTTTCAATAGCTGTTATAATGATTCTATAAAAAGCGTCAGAAGGAACGCAAACATTTCCAAGTTCATTGGTCACATTAAATACTTTATACGCTTTAAAAAAAAAGTAATAGATCATTGTTACTTTCCATGTTACAATTAACTCTAGTGAAAGAAGCTTTACAATCAGAACAATTAAATTTTGAAATACATTTCATAGCTATATATCCAGCAACATACTTTATGGCTCCCCGTAAAGGAGTACATGAATCTTGGCGATTGTGAGAATTTGTCAAAACACTATTCATTTTATCATAAGTTTCGGATGACAAGCTCCTATCTATATTATTCAAATTCTCACTCCCTTCATTTAATGAATTAGATACTTCTTGAAATTCATTATCATCAACATCACCTACAACTGTGTCTGAATCAGAGATCTCTTCAACAAAAGTATCTTCATTTTCATCGAAATGAACAGATTCATTTACTCCATCGAATGAAATTTCACTGCAAACGTCTTCAATATCATCGTTAATTAATTCATCATTTTCATTACTTGCATTTACTTCGATGATACTGTTGTCATTTGCAAGAAAATTACAAGTAATACGATCGGTATTATCGTCAATGTCTTCAGTAAACGCGGGCACAGGATTGGTCATATTTTCTAACGATTCTTGTAAATCAAGCTTAGTACTTTTCGTACAAATTGCTAGTAACGCTACTGTTTCGTCAGGTTCGCAGTTTGTTAATTTCGATGAAGACGTTAAATTTGCAGTAATACTATACTGTAAATTATGCCTCACTTGCATCGCAGTTGGATTTTGATTGTGACCAGAACGACTTCTTAAAACAGAAAATAAATTTTCTAACGGATCTCGATTTAAACGCGTCGTTAACAAATATACTCCCTGGTTTGATGCCATATCTTCCCATTGCAAAAGTATACTGTTAATCGTCAAATAAAAACCGTCAAAGCATGGCGGCTTACCGTTTTTATCAACGCATTTCCAGGTTTCGATCCAATTCAAAGAATCTTTCAAATACTGTACTACTTGAGGATTTAAGTTTGACAAAGGACGACGCAAAGGATTAACATCTCGAGAACTTCTACTATTTAAACAATCAAAAAGGTCGTTTACTTTTTTAATAAAATTTGCTGTTGCAATGCAATCGGGATGAATGAAAGGTTTTTCTGATGCGACCGCGCCTGCTAATAAAGCTGAAGAAACACTGTTACTAAAAATTTGAGCAGCAAGACTAACGTTCATTAACTGAAAAGCATTAGGATCTAGATGTCTGTCTGTTAGTTTAGGGGCAGATTTAGTTGAAAGATCTTTTTCACGATTTCTTAATTCCCGAATCGCATCCCATGACACGGGTTTCTCATTAATTTCAAATTGACGTTTGCGAAAAGTGTTACGAAGGCATTTAAGTAAATGGGGAGCATCAAAATTGAAGAAAATTTTACGATTGTTTCGTTCAAGAAATGGTTTATTTTTGGTTATTCCCAATTCTTTTATAGCCGATTGATATGGCGATCCTTGATCGCATACCATTGGTTTTAATAGAAAACCAGTACCTTCAACGTAATCTATTACATCTAAAATGATTTTGTGCAATAACTTTCCATTTACACTGTTATGGGGAACATAGTAGCAAATAGGCTGTCTCCAACCATTTTGCCTACCTCGTAACAAAAACTAAAACATGATTACCACGATTTGCATTGCGACCATGCTTTCCCATATCAGTGTAACCTTCAATCAAATCCTTTTTTGGGTTGTAATCTAACCACGTTTTTATGCTCATTTCATCCCACATTAATACGCACTCGCGCTCTTTTACTGTCATTGTGGTTGATTTTATTTTTAACAATTCAAATAACTTAATGTTATTTCCAGGCTCCAAATCAAGTTCATTAATCCATCGTCTTATCAAACTAATACATGGTAAGGCAAACTTCTTTTGGTCACGCAAATAACAATAAGCTTTTGGAGATTTATAAAATAAAATCACAGCAAATTCTTTTTCATCATTAGACCACTTTCTGACTTTGACATGATTCATTTGCATTTTAAAAAAGTTTAATACATTTGCATTAAGCTTTAAATACTCGTCATAAAAAGAAACTGCTTCCTTAGATTTTTCAATTTTACGTTCAAGATTTTTAATTTTTTTATCTTTATTACGAATATCTTTAGAAAGTTTAATAGCCTTTTGTTTATACACATCTCTTCGTACACTCATTGTTTTAGTCACATACTGTGCTTGTTTACATTGTTTATCTTTTTTGTTTAACTGCTCTTTTAAACTCGCAATTTCATGTTGCAATTTTTGAACTAAAGTTTCATACTTTTTAGTTTGAACATTTGCATTTAATGATTTTCCGGTAGAGCCACAATGAAAGTTCGACTTGCTTTGCATTCCTGAACAAGATGGCTCTACTGCATCAAAGTGTTGAGGAATGTTATGACTAGTTTCTATTAAAGAAGATGTTTCTAAATCAATTCCCACAAAGTTTTGTGGCATGTTGTTACTTCTTTCTCTTATAAAGGGTGTTTCTAAATCAATAACTGATCTGTCTTCAGACGTAGGAGGAAGATCAATTCCAGAGCCATCATGTTCTTCAACGTCACCGGAATCATTCGAATCAGTATCTGAAGCCTTTTGAATAGGTGTAGCTATATTTTTCAATTTCGTCATACCAGAACCGACCACAAAATCGTCAGCAGTAAAATGGTCATTGCAAAGTCGCTTGGCTTCCAGTTGTTTGTCATCCAATTTAAGAATATTGTCATTGCCTGAGTGAATGATCCAGTCTAGTTGTCTATGTAAACGAAATATATGATTGATAGAGGGAAAATTTAAGTCTTACAAGGAGTGTATCTCAGATCCGGATCATGGATTTTTCTCAAACTTTGAGATCTGTTTTTAGATGTTAAAATATGAAACGAACTGGAGTTAGACCCTCACGCTTTGATAAACTGAAGTTATGAACATTTTTAACTGCATTTAAGGAAATACTGAAAAAAAATGCTTGCTTTGTTTCAGCAAAACCCGTGAGCCGGAACCCTGAGCCTCTCCGAGTTAATAAGAGAGGAAAAGGATCCTCTAACAAAACTATCGGAATATATAATCTTTAAAAAGGCTATATCTAAGCCATCACCTTATAAAATTAATTGCACTTTTACTAAAATGAAAAGATAGGTTAATTCATATGTACAAATAAATACATAAATGCTTAAGGTGGTTCCGGAGCGATATATATCTATATAAATATAAAAATTTTTACGATGATTACTTCACATATTATAATTTGAGAAACAATATAGAATGAAACAATAATTCTTGAACAAACAAACAAAACATTTTCAAAGAAATTTAAATATTATTCAAGAAGATATCGACAATTGAAAAAGAAATCAACAAAACCCATAATTCTTTTTCATTTTTCATCCAATTTTAATTTGCAAGGTCTCATTTTATTCTTTGTTCAATTTCAGGGGACGTAGCAATATAAAAAATTCGAAAATTTTCAAAACTTGCAAAGTTATAAGCAATTGTTTGTAGATATGTGACTCACTTTTATAAAGTTTCTAGCATTTTAATACAATTTTCTATGATTCGCAACGATTTTATACAATTTCAGGGTATTTACTCCTGACTTAAGAAAAAATTCCCGTGTTTTTCCCTCTTTTTCCCGGTCAGTTTTTGTAATTTTCCCGATGTGAAACAAGCAATTTTTATTATAATTTTAAAGAGATCTTCACATTTATAAAAAGAAAAAAAAATGAAGAAGATAAGATAAAAAGTAACAATTTTTAATCACAACCGCTTCTCAAGAGAGCCTTATATTTTCTCCAGAGTGATATTCAAATGCGGCTCTCATACCGTCTTGTTCGAAGGGCGACATCGGTATACAAGAGGTGGTTGGTACTGTGCGACGTTTTTCAATCGGCCTTTATCAACGTTGGCATTATTCTTGTCACCGAATCGTAAAGATTGTAACCACCCAAAAACTAGCAATTTACTGTATAAAAACTATTTTCCGCCAAGAATTAGTTCATTTGTGAATTTTCTATCATGTATGTATGTATAAATATACGTTCGTATGTAATCAAGTTTATGGATTTTCTCAGAAAATTTTTCATAGATCATACGAATTTTGGCCCAGATACTCGTTTTATTATAAGTAACGGGTAGTCCTATACCGAGCCGAATCCATCGGAAAATAAAAAAATGCCCGAGCAAATAAAAATCTGAAAAATAGATTTTGAACATAATATTAAAAAAAATAACTTTCAGTCAAAAACAACAAATTCATCTGCTAAAATTAATTTAAAAATAGTACATGGTGCAACTAGAGAGGAAAGTTGACTTTTTTTAGCGAGGGTGATAATTGACGAGTGGTTCACGAGTGATCAAAATTATCATCCGAATTTGAAAAATTCAATTGCTCTAGGGCTTCATCAATACCAAATCAGAGAGTCGAAGTCGGACGGCAGCTTCGAGTCTGCGCAGTAGAGACTGTCACGGATTGGGCACTCGCGCTGCACACCGTAGCGCGCGCGTTCAAATGACGAGTGAATTTAAGCTAGAGTCGGGTGTTACGTAGATGTGTAATACAAGGCAAAAAAATTATTTCAATACTACAAGGCAAACAAATTATTTAAATAATTCTTAACACCAAGTAGGCGGGGGATGCGAGTTCAACGCGTGTACGGGAGCGCGTCAGACGTGCATATATGGCAAAATAATTATTTAAATAATTCTTAACTCCAAGTAGGCGGGGGATGCAAGTTCCACGCGTATACGGGAGCATCACCCACCTACTAGGGCTTGAGGATTATTTAAATAATTATTTTGCTATAATACACGTCTGCCTTATTATAGTATAAGCGTGGAACTCGCATCCCTTACCTATTTGGGGTTAAGAACTATTTAAAAAATTACTTTGCCATGTATGCACGTCTGACACGCTCCCGTATACGCGTGGAATTCGCATCCCGCTCCTACTTGGGATTAAGAATTATTCACATAATTATTTTGCCATATATACATGTCTGCCTTATTCCAGTATACGCGTGGAACTCGCATCCCTCGCCTATTTGGGGTTAAGAACTATTTAAAAAATTACTTTGCCATGTATGCACGTCTGACGCGCTCCCGTATATGCGTGGAATTCGCATCCCGCTCCTACTTGGGGTTCAGAATTGTTTACATAATTATTTTGCCATGTATACACGCCTGGCGTGCCTCCGTGCACGCGTGAAACTCGCCTCTTCGCCTACTTGGGGTTAAAAATGATTTAAATAATTATTTTGCCATGTATACGCGTTTGCCTTATTCCAGTATACGCGTGGAACTCGCATCCCCCGCCTACTTGGGGTTAAGAATGATTTAAATAATTATTTTGCCATGTATATCTTATTCCAGTATGCGCGTGGAACTCGCATCCCCCGCCTACTTGGGGTTAAGAACTATTTAAATAATTATTTTGCCTTGTATGTACGTCTGATGCGCTCCCGTATACGCGTGGAACTCATATCCCCCGCCTTCTTAGGTTTAAAAACGGTTTAAATAATTGTCTTGCTTATTGTTGCACGTCTACGTTATTCCCTAATACGCGTGCACCTCGCATACCCCGGCTATTGGGTTGAAAAATTATTTAAATAATCGTTTGGCTTAATTTTTCATGTCTACATGATTCCCTTATATGCGTGGACCTCATATCCTCCGCCTACTTGGGTTCTAAAATAATTTAAATATTCGTTTGGGTTATTTTGTCATCGTAACTCCCTCATACCATAAGTAAGTACTCAATCTTTATAATCAGTTATATTTTTAAAAGTAAATTCAGCTTGGAACGCGCAGTTTGAACGCGCACCACGATGCGCTCCATGATGCACCCCGCAGTGTAGATACTCCCTTATCACGTTGGCTGCATCGACAATTACTAAATATCTTACGCATGCATACGCGTGCATACGCGTGCACGTACTTATGTAACGGGGGCCTTAACAAACAGGCACGCTTTTTCCATCTAGATGAGTTTCGTGCGTAGGCGAGCGGATGTTTTATAAATTAAAAACCGCTGCCAATTCATTGGCACGTGGCTTCCTCAAAATTAATTTATTGATTCATTTAATTAATTTTTAAAGGCAAATTTGAAAATTTAACACAATAGAACACGAACTGAACGTGCAAATAAAATGTAAAAAAAGAGAAAACGCGATTAATATCGAAGTGCAGTCAAAAGTATTGTTAACCGTATTTCTCGGCTTCTAATTCGCCAGCATATTTAGCTAATTTCATGTATCGGCGAAGCGCGCTGTAAATTAACCTCAATAAAAAACAAAAGTAAGTGAAAAACGCGCTCGCATAGCACGTGTCATTTCCATTTTTTAGTATAGATATACCCGAAAAATTACGATTTGAAAAGAGGGCTAAATCAGTTTTAACCTCGAATATCTCTGAAATTCATAAACGAATTCTTTTACTCTAAAAACACATATAATAAATAATATACACTCTACATCTCCGCCAAATTTTAAAGAAATTAAAACAAGTTTTCTCTTGTTATCAGGCGACAAAGAAAATGACTTTGTAAAATAGGAAAATTTTGAATATCAAAAAGTAATTGTACGATCTTGATGAAAATTCACATACATAATATCTATATCACATACAAAATTGTCTAGAAATCTGGAGATGATTCATCGAACCGTTCTCGAAAAATTACGATTTAAAAAAAAATTTTTTTAATTTTTACCTCAAATATCTCTGAAATTTATGGACCAATTATTTTGCCCAAAGAACTCGATAACGAACACCTTTAGTCATATTTCTAGAGCAATTTAAAGAAACTTAAAATTTTAGTATTACAAAGCTTCCTCTAAGAGGAAGCAAAAATTAAAATACACAACGATGTCTGGCACTAATTCAGCGTAATAAAGTCTTAAGAAGCAGATTGAAAGTACAGATTTGTGAAAAAAAAACTGCTGACAATTCAGTAACTCGTGGATTCCACAAAATTAATCTACTTATCTCTCTTATTAATTTTTAATGCCCATATTTTAAATAATAGCACCAATTTAACGTCGAACGATAAATCCATTAAACAGCAAATCAGCGTTCAGGTTTCGTATAAAAAACGCGCCATATGATGGTCCAGAAGTCGTAGCGACAATGGTTAAGAAAAAAAAAAATTATTTTCATATGTCGTTTATATGAGCGTGTATGTAAAGGAATGTTATGTAGATACGTAAAAAACATTATTGAAAAATTGCAAATTAAATTTTCATCTCGATTGTCTCATAAAATTACAAAAATCATAAAATTTAAAAACGTTAAACCAATTTCCCTCCATTGTTACTGTACAACAAAAACAACAACTTTTAAATATCAAATATGTCAAAAAGTAACACGATCTTGATAAAATTTGCACATCTATTAATTACATCATATATAAAATGAAATAAAAATTTTCAAGGATTCGAAAATTATCGTCATGTTAAATATACAATTCATATATAAAAAGAAAATGTTTGTTAACTGGTGACTGTTCCAATACTGGTATAGTCACCCTATACACACATACTGACAACAAAAATTTGTCAAATTTAAATGGTTTCAATTATTACAAAAAATAAGAAGAAAATAAATTTAGTAGCTAAATAATTAAAATTATTTTAAAGTTAATTTATTATTTAATTAATTTATTATTAGCTCAGAAATATAACCTATAATAATAATTTCAATAATTGTTTGCCAGGTCTCACCAAAAATAACTCTAAAGATTATCAATCAATGTTTGATAATAACAATTTCAATTTATTTAATATAAAACTATTCATTATAAAGAAGAAGTTAATCAAAACAATCTAACCGTTCTTCATCCTTTGGAAAGCGATGAAAAATCAGTGTAGGGTTTTTCGCCTTCGTGTTTGTGCATCCTTCATACGCACAACGTGCTCGAGATGGTGCCATGACTCAAATTTCTCAAAAAACTAATATAAAAATACTTTAAAAGAAAGTCAAGACCCTTGAAAAGTGAAAGACGCCGTCGGAACTGCAACACTCCTGCCTCCGCTGGCAGAAAGACACTCCGGCCTTATTACACGCTTCCCGCGCGATTGGCGAAACAAAAACATTACATTACCCAGTTTCATAGAATAGTTTATATTATTTTAAATGCAGTAAAATCTTTTAAATAAATCAAAACAATAATAATTTGTAAAATAACATTTTATTTGAATTCATTAACAATTATTTTATTAGTCTGATATCTTATATACACGTGTATATCTATATATACTCTTCTTATACAGGCTTATATATCTATATATATTGGGCGGCAGTCAGCACCATCTCGCGGATGGATAACAGAACTAATCGGCTTGTTATCCAGTGACTTCGTCCAAAAGTTTCTTAAGCCGTACGCTTCTATATGCGTCTATATTCGTTGATTATACTAAGTACACAATCCATTGGCTAATCGACACTAGATAAGAACAATAAATTTCAACAACTTTTATACTTCTATTTATCTATATATTATTCTTATATTAATTCTATAAGCTGCAATGAATCATGATTACTAAAATATTTCACGTTGTAGAACCGTAGCTGATAAATTATTCAAACAATATCCAACTATACATAAGATATTAAAATAAAAATAAAATCAAACCATTCAATGCCTTTGAAGTCTGTACACACAAGGAAGCAGGGAGTAGTGGAAAATCGAAAAGATTCTCACTCATTTTAACATTTGTACATAAAGAATATAAAAATTATTAATGTGATATGGAAAAATGTGATTATACTTGAGAATGTGCATTAGGTTATGTGTCCATTATGTAGGTTAGGGTAAAACTGGTTAAATAAATAACTTAAGAACCATACATCTTTTTATTATGTAAATAATGTAAATAATATAATAAATAAATAAAGTAAGTAACTATACCTGTTTATTTACAAATATGCAGTTGTTTATTAATAAATGAGTCCGCTTCACTTATAGGATGTTTCTCTATGCAAATGTATAATCAGAGAATATAGAATGTATTATCATTCAGTATAGAAGGCCAGATCGGCCGTTTTCGTGAAGCCAAAAATAAGCGTTAGTTCAGCCCCCATGAGGCAGGCGGCATTACATTCGCCTATGCTTAAGCATATACTTATTACGTTATTCCAAGGGTCGCGATACGAAAATCGTATGAGGTTTATGGAAATAAAGCATAGAGTGCGTAATAGGTTTTTCGTATGTCATCTACCGAAGAATTACAATGAATCGACCTCTAGATGGCATGGATGTTGTGTTTTTTTTACATGGATTGTAGATATACGATATTTACTACAAAACATTGGATTTTAAGCAACGACAAAGAATGAGAAATTCTCATCATTCAAGTCGATACGTTTTTCTCAAAAAATTTCTTTCCGTGCAGTCACTAGTGTAAGAGCCAAACAAGGAAAGTTGAGCACCTAAAAACCACATATAACTAATAAATAGATGACTCAGACAACATTTCCACACCCAAGAAACAGTCTGCAGCAGTGCCCGTCGTTTACACTACTCTCGCTGCCACAGATACCTGCAACAAGCGAAAGTACCATCAGCTCACCCATCAGAGAGGTTAGGAATGAGAAAATGCTTACTAAATCTGCTCTCGCCGCTGACCCACTGCCATCCCATCTCCGACGAATCATCGACAATCGACGAACACGATGAAAGGGCGAACACGATTCACCAGAGCGGCATACCACAGCAGCCACAGTCATCGCTGGGGACGCCGGGAGCCAGACGATTCGATTATTGACAACACACACCATAGACACATGTGTGCCACGGCTTACGGCACGCCGCACTACTCAGTAGTAGCAGAAAGCGCGCGCGATCATATATATATATAGATATATCTTATACCTCGCTGTCGCACGAGTCGCATGTGTTTTTCCGCTGTTCTTGGTGTGCGAACGCAGCCTAGCCGAGCAGCGGTGCTAGACAAAAAATTTTCCCCACGAGTGCTAGCTGACTTCAGAGCGGTTAGGTTCGGGAGTGCGCGCCAAAAAAATGCGTTTCGGAACACGCGCCGTACGGCGCATGCTCAGTGGGTCAGCTGTCAGTCTGTTGCATCAAAAAAAATTTACATGAATAAAACAAACGCAATGTTAAACAATAGTCAGATGAGTATATTATTTTTCTATTAATTTTGTTTATTTACGAACAAAATGCTTTGTGTTTGTGTTTATTTATGTTTCAGGAATAATTGCAGAAGTAGCAGATGGAATCAATAATCTTATAAATTTTGTCCATTTGGTCTGTATATATTTTTATTAATTAACATAAATTATATCATAATATTAACGTTCATTATCCAAGATGAGAGATTTTGGTTTTTAAATTTTTATAATTATTTTCATAGCTTTGAGATATGTCAAAGAAGTTTGGAAACTCCTATAATGTTGTGATTACATTATCTCTTGAACAACTTTGCTTATAAACACTTTCAATCCATAATGCTGTAATTTATTTCAAAGTTGCTGCTCTTCATCGACTCTGTTATGAATATGGTTGTGTTAACAGTATTTTGCCTTTAAAAGGTATAAATCTCCTTTTATCTAATTAAGATGGTAGTATTGCTGTTATTAATAAATCTTTCAATCAAGAAAAATACATTTCTCAGTAATAAAAAATGATTTTATTAAAACGAATCTACTATTTAAGATTAACAAGTGCAATCTAATATTTAAGATTAACAAGTTCATTTCTTTAACGATACTGTTTATATGTTATTTGATTTATCGTGTGATACCTTTCTTTTATATTTTTATACTGTTTTGTGGATCAAATAGAGACCCATTTTCTACATCATAATGGGTCTTTATTGATCCACAAAATATACTGCATTTTATCAAAGAAAAATTTCTTTTAAAAAATTTTGATTATTTAAACAGTGGCTCATGTGGTTAAGCAGCCGACCAGCCGTCTATCAGATGTACTAGAAATCAGAGAAGAACTAACAATTTAGTCTCAGATGTGAGATTACATAAATAGTAATGTTTTTCATAAATTATAGTAAAGATGTCTGAAAATGTTATTATTATTTAACTACATCATAAACAATATACTATTTAATAAAAAAAATATGAAACTATGTAATGCTTTCTTAAAATTTTTATTTAGCAAGTTTGTTTTGTCATGATAGAAATAATTTTCTTAGTGGTATCTAAAATCTCTTACGTAAGAGCTAAAAGTAAAACAATTATTCATTTTTATATCTTTATTTTCGCATCATCATGAAACTATGAAAAAGTTTCTATCGTACATCTTTATTTCACTCATTTTTTGTTGTCCTTTCTATCATTTTTATTAAATTTTTTCTTGTAATAATCTAATTTAACTAAGTCACGCTCCAACTGAAAAGCATATTAATTTTTCCCTTCAAATCCATTTTCTTACATTTCTCCATCTCTTTCTTGACATCTAGTTCCTCCCATAAATTTTCCTTTTTCAATTCAGCAATTAATCGTTTTGACATATTTAAACAAGAAAGAAACCCTGTAAAAAATAATTATTATTGTCATATCTTATTAAGAAACAATGAAAATGGGTAGCGCATAAATTATGATCTACAAACCTACGTTAATGAAGTATATAAAAGTATATAAAACGAGCTAATACAATTAACCTTACAGCTTTACGCACAATATTAAAAATTGGATTTATGTAATGTCAATAATGAAATGGGGAATTTTATTATATTTCAATATTTGTTTTTTCTTTTTTTTTAAACGTATTATATGACAACACAAAGAGCTTCAAATATAATCTAAACTTTTAAATAGATTATTTATAATGCAATACATATTAACTTATAGAAATACTTCATTATTATTATCTTATATATTCCTTAGTTGTAAAAAGAAATGAAAAGAATAAAATAAAAATGTAATAAATTTTTTAGAGTATGATTTTTGACCTTCCAATTATTGAATGTTGTAAAGTTGACACAATGAAAAAAAAAATTGTTATATTAATGATCATAATTAAATGATAATAACAACAATTTCATATACATTAAAATATTGTTATTTAAATTAAATTTATTAAAACTATGAAGTAAAATACGGTGTAGTAGATTCTGCAAGAATAATTGATACGAGACTTTTGTATTCTTTATTATTATTCTATAATAATAATAATAATATTAATAATAGGAATGCGTCACAAATATCACAAGAATTGCGAGGCTCAAATGTAGTTATTTTTCTAGTCTGGAATTATGTAATTTTCTTGAAATATTTAATGAAAAAAATGCAGATATATGGTTATATTCCGAGAAAACGAATTAATAGCCTTTTTCCTTGTGTTCAGACAAGAAAGCACCTTATTATTTTTTTATGTAATTAAAAGATGGAGAACTACTTGAAAGTGAAAAAAATCCCATAAAATCGATTTTAAAAAATTTGTCACTTATACAGTTATTCCATGAAGCCACCGATTTTAACTGCCAAAATTTAAATATTAATTTTCATTTTCTAAAATAAATTCTTATACTTAATTATTAATAGTGATAGTGCATATACATAATTAAAAATGGTACTCACAGACACAGATGTGTTCGTCAAACAGAACGAAGTGTCTGCCTCGAAGAGATACAACGTTATGAATTTCAAGCCAGAAATTTATCGTGGAGACTGTAACGTATGTAACTCGAAATTGTTTACTGATTCTTTTGATCTCTTATATTTTCAGTAAACATCTTGATCCACCAGTCAAGTCAGCGCACCAAGTCAGTTGAGTCAAATATGAAGTTAGCAATTGTATATCGAAAAACGCATGGTTTATCTGCATTTATATAATTAAAAAATGAACAATAAATGATGCGTTATACATTATTAATATATTTATGTACACAGAAAAACATACCATATCCACATAGCATGAAAAGTTTTGGTGAAACCTTTCAAGAAATATTTCATGGAAAGCTTGCCACAACCTTGCAGCAATATTACAGAAACCTCTCAAAAATATTTTCAGTAAGATTTCAGAAAACCTTACAGAAACATTTTAGAAACTTTTCAATGAATGTTAAAAGTTGACAATCAAAATATATTTCATGAAATAATATTGCAAGCTTTTCTAAAGCTTTCATGAAATCTTTCTTACAACGTCTCTGAAAAGAAACGTGTAATATTTCATGAAATATTATGGAAAGGTGTTGAAAAAATTTCTCAAAATATGTTTTTATTCCTACAGAACCATTCAAGAAACATTCTTAAAACCTTGCTAAGATATTTCACGAAAGGTTATAAGGAAATCTACTCCCCTCTTCAGGGCTACAAGATATGTAAAAATGGTAAATGTACAACGTCATGATATTTTTTTAAATAAGAAAAACAAGTCGGAGAATTCCATAAAATTTTTTACCATAAACAATTATTCAGTCATTATTAAAACATTCGGTCCTGCCGCACATACATCCACGAGAACTACACCAAACTTTGAGGAAAACGTTAAGAAAATTCAAAATTTAAAAAATAATATTGTATTGAATTAAGAATAAAATAGATATCAAACTGTAACTTACTACCAACTTATGCGTAATTCTCTCATGATTACTATCGGATAAGGCGAGTGCCATCTCCGATAAATAAACTAACAATGAGAGGCATATGTGACTTGTTAAACGGGGAACAATAGGCGATTTTGGAAAAACTGTTGGGGATCAAGGGTAGGGAGGCAAGAGCTGGAAGTGGGAGAAACGGCACACGGAGCTGTTCGAGTGATATAGGAGAGCACGAAACGAGGAAGTGGGCAGAGCTAAGCCTATACAGCGAGAGAGTCCTCGCTAAGTAAACGTGCTCGTGTGTGCCACTTCCACGTTCACGTGCGCTCCCAATCATTCGGCAGGCTCATGGACGTATAGAATGGGGAAAAGGAGTATGGAAAGGCGAATGCACCGACACACAGCACCGAGCTAAGAATTGCAATGCAGTCTGATCAATTTCACAGTGTCTTTATATGATTTTTTAGAAATTGGGTGTCTTCTATGCGGTTAAGAGTATTGCTGTGATAGTAGATGTTAAGCATTTCCGAAAAAGAGCGTCTAAAAAAGTTAGATTCTTTGTCAAGGATTTTGGCTTTTTCGAAGTCTATATTGTGTCCTGTTTCTGACACATGCATGGCTAAGGCAGAAGTATTAACGCAATTTTTACGTCTCTATTGTGTTCATTAATACGTAAATTCATTTTTCTTTTGCTCATTCCAATATAAGTTGAAGAGCAGTTATGGCAATCTATTTTATAAACAATACCACTGGTGTCAAGCTTACGGAGGTGGTCCTTTCCTAAGGTTATTATGCAGTTGAATTTATTAATGGTACTATTGATTGGGATAATATTATTTTGGAAAAGGATATGATTAATTTTAGGAGTCAGATGTTTAATAAACGGTAAAAGTATTTTTGGCTTTAACAAAGTAGCGCGTGAGATTCTATTAGTGATAGTGTTATTATTATGACTGTTACGGATGTATTCGAGTCTAATCCCGAAGTATTTGTTTATTATTTCGCGTGGATAGTTATTGCATAGAAGATAGTGGAAAGAAAGGTCGAGATTACTACGGTGGAATTGTGGGTCGGAGAGTTTTATGGACTTGTCAACAAGGTTGTAGATAATGGCTATTTTTTGAGAGTGGGGGTGGTGGGAAAAATAATTAATGTAGCGTCCGGATGCTGTGTTTTTTCTGTACCAGTTGGTGACGATTCTATTGTCGCGTGATCTTATTAATTCTATGTCCAAAAAACAGATGCTGTTGTTATGTTCGCGTTCGATGGTGAATTGGAGGTGACCATTATATCCATTAAAGGAGGAAAGAATCTCTTCCGTTTTGTCTTTTTAGGAATAAGAATGCAATCGTCCACATATCTTCTATACAGCAATAACTCATTATTATAACTATTAAGACAAGTAGTTTCAAGTGACTCAAGAGTAATGTCAGCAAACCAAGGGCTAGTGCAAAAACCCATAGGGGTACCCATGATTTGTTTATAAATTCTATTATTGAACTGTAAATATGTTGAATCCAAAAGAAGTTTTATACCATGCATAAATTCTAATTTAGAGAGGTTGATATTATTGTTCAAGTATATCCATTTTTTGGCGACAGCTTGTAAAACAAGATCAGCTGGGATGTTGGTAAACAAGGACACTACGTCAAAAGAAACTAACTCATACTCATCTGTAATTTTTAAATTGTCGGTTATTTCTTTTAATTCAAAGCTGTTTTTAATTGAGGATTTCGGGCGTGGAAAATATTTATTAAACAGAAGGGAGAGGCTTTTATCTAAGGCATAAGTAGGACTACCTACGGCTGACACAATGATTCTTATTGGATTGCCTTCTTTATGGATCTTTACTAAGGCGTAAGCTCTAGCAAGATTAGTGACGTTAATATCTGCCCGTAACACGTGTGAGAAACATTCGTCTGTATCTAAAACACCTTTGTTTTTCCAGTCTTTAATTAGAGTTTTGATATTTTTCTGTAGTGAATTTAGAGGGGATCTATTAATTTTGCAATAAAAATTTGTGTCAGATAACGCTCTATGTTCGAGTATGTTAAGGCAGTAGAAAGCAATTTGAGAAATCTTGAGAACAATAAAGAAGAAATCAGAGATAACTTACTTTCTACTTTTAATAACTTTATCAAAGGTAGTAAACGCTTACATCTTAGTCACAGTGATAGAATAATCAAAGATAATTTCATTAAAACCAAACGTTTTTTAAAAAATAATACCAGTATTTTCGTCACGAAAGCGGACAAGGGTAATGTTACAGTAGTGATGGAAAAAGATGCTTACATAGAGAAAGTGGAATCGGCGTTATCTGACACAAATTTTTATTGCAAAATTAATAGATCCCCTCTAAATTCACTACAGAAAAATATCAAAACTCTAATTAAAGACTGGAAAAACAAAGGTGTTTTAGATACAGACGAATGTTTCTCACACGTGTTACGGGCAGATATTAACGTCACTAATCTTGCTAGAGCTTACGCCTTAGTAAAGATCCATAAAGAAGGCAATCCAATAAGAATCATTGTGTCAGCCGTAGGTAGTCCTACTTATGCCTTAGATAAAAGCCTCTCCCTTCTGTTTAATAAATATTTTCCACGCCCGAAATCCTCAATTAAAAACAGCTTTGAATTAAAAGAAATAACCGACAATTTAAAAATTACAGATGAGTATGAGTTAGTTTCTTTTGACGTAGTGTCCTTGTTTACCAACATCCCAGCTGATCTTGTTTTACAAGCTGTCGCCAAAAAATGGATATACTTGAACAATAATATCAACCTCTCTAAATTAGAATTTATGCATGGTATAAAACTTCTTTTGGATTCAACATATTTACAGTTCAATAATAGAATTTATAAACAAATCATGGGTACCCCTATGGGTTTTTGCACTAGCCCTTGGTTTGCTGACATTACTCTTGAGTCACTTGAAACTACTTGTCTTAATAGTTATAATAATGAGTTATTGCTGTATAGAAGATATGTGGACGATTGCATTCTTATTCCTAAAAAGACAAAACGGAAGAGATTCTTTCCTCCTTTAATGGATATAATGGTCACCTCCAATTCACCATCGAACGCGAACATAACAACAGCATCTGTTTTTTGGACATAGAATTAATAAGATCACGCGACAATAGAATCGTCACCAACTGGTACAGAAAAAACACAGCATCCGGACGCTACATTAATTATTTTTCCCACCACCCCCACTCTCAAAAAATAGCCATTATCTACAACCTTGTTGACAAGTCCATAAAACTCTCCGACCCACAATTCCACCGTAGTAATCTCGACCTTTCTTTCCACTATCTTCTATGCAATAACTATCCACGCGAAATAATAAACAAATACTTCGGGATTAGACTCGAATACATCCGTAACAGTCATAATAATAACACTATCACTAATAGAATCTCACGCGCTACTTTGTTAAAGCCAAAAATACTTTTACCGTTTATTAAACATCTGACTCCTAAAATTAATCATATCCTTTTCCAAAATAATATTATCCCAATCAATAGTACCATTAATAAATTCAACTGCATAATAACCTTAGGAAAGGACCACCTCCGTAAGCTTGACACCAGTGGTATTGTTTATAAAATAGATTGCCATAACTGCTCTTCAACTTATATTGGAATGAGCAAAAGAAAAATGAATTTACGTATTAATGAACACAATAGAGACGTAAAAATTGCGTTAATACTTCTGCCTTAGCCATGCATGTGTCAGAAACAGGACACAATATAGACTTCGAAAAAGCCAAAATCCTTGACAAAGAATCTAACTTTTTTAGACGCTCTTTTTCGGAAATGCTTAACATCTACTATCACAGCAATACTCTTAACCGCATAGAAGACACCCAATTTCTAAAAAATCATATAAAGACACTGTGAAATTGATCAGACTGCATTGCAATTCTTAGCTCGGTGCTGTGTGTCGGTGCATTCGCCTTTCCATACTCCTTTTCCCCATTCTATACGTCCATGAGCCTGCCGAATGATTGGGAGCGCACGTGAACGTGGAAGTGGCACACACGAGCACGTTTACTTAGCGAGGACTCTCTCGCTGTATAGGCTTAGCTCTGCCCACTTCCTCGTTTCGTGCTCTCCTATATCACTCGAACAGCTCCGTGTGCCGTTTCTCCCACTTCCAGCTCTTGCCTCCCTACCCTTGATCCCCAACAGTTTTTCCAAAATCGCCTATTGTTCCCCCGTTTAACAAGTCACATATGCCTCTCATTGTTAGTTTATTTATCGGAGATGGCACTCGCCTTATCCGATAGTAATCATGAGAGAATTACGCATAAGTTGGTAGTAAGTTACAGTTTGATATCTATTTTATTCTTAATTCAATACAATATTATTTTTTAAATTTTGAATTTTCTTAACGTTTTCCTCAAAGTTTGGTGTAGTTCTCGTGGATGTATGTGCGGCAGGACCGAATGTTTTAATAATGACTGAATAATTGTTTATGGTAAAAAATTTTATGGAATTCTCCGACTTGTTTTTCTTATTTAAAAAATATCATGACGTTGTACATTTACCATTTTTACATATCTTGTAGCCCTGAAGAGGGGAGTAGATTTCCTTATAACCTTTCGTGAAATATCTTAGCAAGGTTTTAAGAATGTTTCTTGAATGGTTCTGTAGGAATAAAAACATATTTTGAGAAATTTTTTCAACACCTTTCCATAATATTTCATGAAATATTACACGTTTCTTTTCAGAGACGTTGTAAGAAAGATTTCATGAAAGCTTTAGAAAAGCTTGCAATATTATTTCATGAAATATATTTTGATTGTCAACTTTTAACATTCATTGAAAAGTTTCTAAAATGTTTCTGTAAGGTTTTCTGAAATCTTACTGAAAATATTTTTGAGAGGTTTCTGTAATATTGCTGCAAGGTTGTGGCAAGCTTTCCATGAAATATTTCTTGAAAGGTTTCACCAAAACTTTTCATGCTATGTGGATATGGTATGTTTTTCTGTGTACATAAATATATTAATAATGTATAACGCATCATTTATTGTTCATTTTTTAATTATATAAATGCAGATAAACCATGCGTTTTTCGATATACAATTGCTAACTTCATATTTGACTCAACTGACTTGGTGCGCTGACTTGACTGGTGGATCAAGATGTTTACTGAAAATATAAGAGATCAAAAGAATCAGTAAACAATTTCGAGTTACATACGTTACAGTCTCCACGATAAATTTCTGGCTTGAAATTCATAACGTTGTATCTCTTCGAGGCAGACACTTCGTTCTGTTTGACGAACACATCTGTGTCTGTGAGTACCATTTTTAATTATGTATATGCACTATCACTATTAATAATTAAGTATAAGAATTTATTTTAGAAAATGAAAATTAATATTTAAATTTTGGCAGTTAAAATCGGTGGCTTCATGGAATAACTGTATAAGTGACAAATTTTTTAAAATCGATTTTATGGGATTTTTTTCACTTTCAAGTAGTTCTCCATCTTTTAATTACATAAAAAAATAATAAGGTGCTTTCTTGTCTGAACACAAGGAAAAAGGCTATTAATTCGTTTTCTCGGAATATAACCATATATCTGCATTTTTTTCATTAAATATTTCAAGAAAATTACATAATTCCAGACTAGAAAAATAACTACATTTGAGCCTCGCAATTCTTGTGATATTTGTGACGCATTCCTATTATTAATATTATTATTATTATTATAGAATAATAATAAAGAATACAAAAGTCTCGTATCAATTATTCTTGCAGAATCTACTACACCGTATTTTACTTCATAGTTTTAATAAATTTAATTTAAATAACAATATTTTAATGTATATGAAATTGTTGTTATTATCATTTAATTATGATCATTAATATAACAATTTTTTTTTTCATTGTGTCAACTTTACAACATTCAATAATTGGAAGGTCAAAAATCATACTCTAAAAAATTTATTACATTTTTATTTTATTCTTTTCATTTCTTTTTACAACTAAGGAATATATAAGATAATAATAATGAAGTATTTCTATAAGTTAATATGTATTGCATTATAAATAATCTATTTAAAAGTTTAGATTATATTTGAAGCTCTTTGTGTTGTCATATAATACGTTTAAAAAAAAAGAAAAAAACAAATATTGAAATATAATAAAATTCCCCATTTCATTATTGACATTACATAAATCCAATTTTTAATATTGTGCGTAAAGCTGTAAGGTTAATTGTATTAGCTCGTTTTATATACTTTTATATACTTCATTAACGTAGGTTTGTAGATCATAATTTATGCGCTACCCATTTTCATTGTTTCTTAATAAGATATGACAATAATAATTATTTTTTACAGGGTTTCTTTCTTGTTTAAATATGTCAAAACGATTAATTGCTGAATTGAAAAAGGAAAATTTATGGGAGGAACTAGATGTCAAGAAAGAGATGGAGAAATGTAAGAAAATGGATTTGAAGGGAAAAATTAATATGCTTTTCAGTTGGAGCGTGACTTAGTTAAATTAGATTATTACAAGAAAAAATTTAATAAAAATGATAGAAAGGACAACAAAAAATGAGTGAAATAAAGATGTACGATAGAAACTTTTTCATAGTTTCATGATGATGCGAAAATAAAGATATAAAAATGAATAATTGTTTTACTTTTAGCTCTTACGTAAGAGATTTTAGATACCACTAAGAAAATTATTTCTATCATGACAAAACAAACTTGCTAAATAAAAATTTTAAGAAAGCATTACATAGTTTCATATTTTTTTATTAAATAGTATATTGTTTATGATGTAGTTAAATAATAATAACATTTTCAGACATCTTTACTATAATTTATGAAAAACATTACTATTTATGTAATCTCACATCTGAGACTAAATTGTTAGTTCTTCTCTGATTTCTAGTACATCTGATAGACGGCTGGTCGGCTGCTTAACCACATGAGCCACTGTTTAAATAATCAAAATTTTTTAAAAGAAATTTTTCTTTGATAAAATGCAGTATATTTTGTGGATCAATAAAGACCCATTATGATGTACAAAATGGGTCTCTATTTGATCCACAAAACAGTATAAAAATATAAAAGAAAGGTATCACACGATAAATCAAATAACATATAAACAGTATCGTTAAAGAAATGAACTTGTTAATCTTAAATATTAGATTGCACTTGTTAATCTTAAATAGTAGATTCGTTTTAATAAAATCATTTTTTATTACTGAGAAATGTATTTTTCTTGATTGAAAGATTTATTAATAACAGCAATACTACCATCTTAATTAGATAAAAGGAGATTTATACCTTTTAAAGGCAAAATACTGTTAACACAACCATATTCATAACAGAGTCGATGAAGAGCAGCAACTTTGAAATAAATTACAGCATTATGGATTGAAAGTGTTTATAAGCAAAGTTGTTCAAGAGATAATGTAATCACAACATTATAGGAGTTTCCAAACTTCTTTGACATATCTCAAAGCTATGAAAATAATTATAAAAATTTAAAAACCAAAATCTCTCATCTTGGATAATGAACGTTAATATTATGATATAATTTATGTTAATTAATAAAAATATATACAGACCAAATGGACAAAATTTATAAGATTATTGATTCCATCTGCTACTTCTGCAATTATTCCTGAAACATAAATAAACACAAACACAAAGCATTTTGTTCGTAAATAAACAAAATTAATAGAAAAATAATATACTCATCTGACTATTGTTTAACATTGCGTTTGTTTTATTCATGTAAATTTTTTTTGATGCAACAGACTGACAGCTGACCCACTGAGCATGCGCCGTACGGCGCGTGTTCCGAAACGCATTTTTTTGGCGCGCACTCCCGAACCTAACCGCTCTGAAGTCAGCTAGCACTCGTGGGGAAAATTTTTTGTCTAGCACCGCTGTAGCCGAGGCACGGTAGTAATACATAGGTCCGGAAAGTGTGTACTACCGTAAGCCGAGGTACCTAGCGTAGCCGTTACGACTGCTGCAGTATATAAGTATTCATGCACGCAGGTCGCAGGGCTAAGCCAGATTGCCGTTGCCGAATGCATCAGTATTGAGCATTCTCCTTCTGTTTTTCTCCTTTTCGCGGCATTAGTGTATATATATGCATATGTGCGGAAGTATTTTTTTGTAATTGAGATTGTATAGGTATATGTAGTTAGAAACACCCGTGAGTCCGTGAGCAGCTAGTTTTTTACTATTATTATTGTATATTTAATTTTTTTTTTATTATAAATATCGGAAGTATTGCAATTTTCGCTTTTATAAAAATACAAGGTTCTCCTGAGTATTGCGGTCGTGCCTATAATGTAAAAACGAAGTTTTTATACATAGGGAGGGGGCGGGCAACGAGCGAAGCGAGGAGCAGGTGTGTGTGGGGGCGGGAGGGATGGCGTGCCGAAGGCATGCTGGGGGGCGCAGCCCCCCTAGTTTTCTTTTGTATTTATAATTACGTCTATTGCAGATATTGGAATCAAATTCAAATCTATTTTTAAATTATTCATAATATCTTTATATTTATTTTTAATTTTTGATCCTATTTTAATGTTTTCTCCAAAATTTAAACAAATTATTTTTGGTGTATTATTTTCATTGAATGTAATATGTTTTAAAATACTGCAAGCTCCATTAACCAAGCCGTCTTCAACATCAATATTTGTTGTGATCATATATTTTATTCCAATTTTCAACATTATTTCAGCGCTTAGTTCTCCGCATTCTTGTATCTTTTTATTTTGAAATGATTGTAAAAGATACTGTTTGGTTTTTTCAGAAACAGAGTCAGGTACAGAATCTATTGATTTTGATTTGTAAGTTATGCCTGGATGATTGTTGATTTTTTTTGCATTATATTCGTCAACAAACTTATTTTCACCAAATAATCTAATAGCTTCTTCAGGAATATTGTTTTCATCAGTTATTCTTGAGTTAAACAATGATATAGCATTTTCTGTTATGTTTTTTGTAGCTAAATTGTTCAAAGCCTTTATAAAATTTGTGTCGTTTTGTTGACGCATTATTTTAGTTAATTGATAGTAATTAAATTCTTCCCACAAAATATTTTCAGAAAAAATACTTAGTTCTAATGTATTTGGAGTTGTATATATTGGCCGATCCATTACTGGGTGTAATTGATATAAGTCACCAACTAAAATTACTTATATTCCTCCAAAACTTTTATTAACACCAAATATTTGCCTTAATCTTGTATCTATACGTATCAACATATTACTTCCAACCATAGAAATTTCATCAATTAATTTGAAATATAACATATTTTCAATAAAGAAACGTTCACACCGTTTACTCAGTTTCTCCATAAAAAGCGTCGACTTCCGTTTATTGATAATCTTAAGAGTCCGAATAACTATTTCTTGAGATTCTCAAGAAATGGAAGTTGACGCTATTTCCTGATATTCTCAAGAAATGGAAGTTGATTCTATTTTTTGAGACTAAGTTGTACACCGTTAATACTTGGCACATCAAAGTTTGTTATAGAAAATAGTTTATAAAATATTTGATTACTTATGAATTTATTTTTCAATATGGTATTAACCTATAAATTAATAATTTGTAATATAAAATATTTTCAATATAGAAACATCCACACTGTTTACTCAGTTTCTCAATAAACAGCATCGACTTCCGTTTTTTGATAATCTTAATAGTCCAAATCGCTAATTCTTGAGATTCTCAAGAAATGGAAGTTGACGCTATTTCCTGATATTCTGAAGAAATGGAAGTTGACGCCTTTTTTTAGACTAATTTGTTCAACAAAAATATTTGAAAAATGAAAGTTAAAATGTAGTTTATAAACTATTCTTTTCCATACCATACGTAATTCCACGCTATCCTACTTAGCAAACTTTACACTTACATCAGTTGATTATTTTACGCGCTAGGTGTATAATGTACTAATGTATTTATAACTGAACAATTATTTTTCATTATTTTCTTAATTTTTAAATGAATAATTTTAAATATAATATACTTTTAGCAATTTTCAAAAAGCAAACGTCGATACTGATTAATCACTTTTTCAAGAAACCGGGTTTTTTACTGTTTCTTGAGAATCTCAAGAAACAGTCCAAATCGCTGTTTCTTGAGATTCGCAAGAAATAGAAGCTGAAGCCATTTTTGGGGACTAAGTTATACATTGTTTATATTTGACAAATCAAAGTTAGTTATAGAATATAGTTTATAAACTATTTTGGTTACATATTAATTTATTTTGCAATATGGTATTAAGGAAATTGGATTGATAAATTTATATGTATCATGCGAATCTAAATAATAATAATAAATCAATTGAGACAACGATTAGTCTCAGATTTTCTGATCAGCCAATCTGATACAACATGAGAGCTAACACATATTCTGATGTAGGGGCGAATAGGTGCAACAAAGAATCAATATGGCCGACGAAGGCACGCCTTACCGACGGCGAAGCCCGTCGAAGCGAGCAGTGCAAGATCGAGACAGCGAACAAACGTGAGCAGCGGACGACGAAGGTGCTTTGCGTTCAAGCGCTCGTTGTGTTTCACTATGTACTGCTTTTCTTATAGTCTTCATCCCGTCAAGCTTCTCCCTCTCGCCGAATAACAGACTTAACTGGTAAAAAAATCAGCAGGTACCATCACATTGCAAGGAAATCATCTCCTGCATCTGAGAGTGTAGTCATAAACCGAAATAGATCTCAAAAACGTGCTCAGCCGGTCGAAAAACCCACAGATACCCTGAGATTGTAAGTCCTAATTCTGGCATCAAAATTAGAGAAATTATTTTGCTATTATATTGATGAGTTTAAAGTAATATTTAAACAATTAGTTAGTTAACTAATAATTTCCTACTTATTACGTATTCCCTTTATTAATAAATTATAAGTTATCTAGTTAGTATAAACAGATAATTTTCAGTATGATTATTTATAAATTAACCGATTGTTATTAACTGATGCCAATAATTTTTTAGTTTATTTAATTATTAAATTTGACTAATAGAATCATTAACAAATAACTAAAACGGAAATTTTGTAAAACTCAAAATGAGAGAATGTTTAGCACGCGAGTATTTAGTAGAGATAGAAACGCTTTAACGATGATATAGGATATAGTTTAGTTGTAGCATAGAATCAAAACACGGCCGGCCGACGGTTGATATAAACACGAATTCGCGCGGCGGGCGACATCGTGTGACGTCACGATGCCGACCATCCATGAACACGCTGCATGCATGTATATGTGTTTAATCCATCTTCCTGCGTGGAGAGCGAGGAATAATAATGTATAAAATCGGTGTAATGCGTGGCACCTAGATCGCACATGAGGTATATGATGGGTGGCGCTAGCGAGAACGATTGATTGCGCGATATGCGAGATCAGTCCGCTTTGCAGAACGCCCTGGCCCACACCTGGGAAACCCTTTCTCTCGTACGTGTATGACTTGACTCACATATCAAGGTACACGTACGAAGTGAAGTTATCCTGATATGAGTGAGACAAATCCCACATTGCGGAAAATCGTTGATTAAATTGATTATATGCCCACAGCTCCGAATAATAAAGACAGAAGCTATTCCAATTTTTTTACCTTAAATCTGCTGAATTTTTTCATTGTCCTGATTATATTCCGAACCAAAAGAAAACCAGTTTCTTTCCCCGATCCCGGACCATACATGAAAATATTCAGTTTCCTAATTAAAGAGAAATAACCGCTACAAGTTAATTCTTAATTAAATAACGAGCTTTCAATTAAAGATTAATAGTTAATCCTTAATTAAGTTAAAATCATTTATTTTGATATCAATGTAGTGCTTCATTCTTGTATAAATAAAAATTGGATTTTTGTTTTTAAAGACGTTAGAATGAGCAAAGGGATTGAAAGCTTTAATGAGGAAAAGCATTAATCGAAAATGAAAAATTGATATTATTTTTTCATTAGATTTTATGCGATTAGGTCGTGAAAAATAATAATGTTTAATGAAAGTTATCTTAATGGGAAATCTGTGTATACAGTTCGTTAAATCAAGCCGACAAAGAATAAAATACGTAACATTGGCTTCGTTATTCGCAACCACTACTGCCATCTGCCGTTCTCTACAAAAACGTCAATATGCGCAGTATGATACTACGCACATTCGGCCTGCGCTCATGAATTGGTGCCGTAACGCCGCGATAATGCGCGATTCTTTGGCTCGCCTTACCTAAGTACAATAATACACATTCTTACTTATTAATACATGAATATATTAATAATAATAATAATATAACTACATATTATGCACTTTAACAACTATAGATATACATAATATAGATAATTTAAAAATACTTATCTTGGGTTTAGACATCGTATTCTCTAATTCTGCCAAAAATAGTCCGAAGACGATTTTTCTTAATTTACATTTACACTAGTACTTTACGTAACAAGCGTAATAAATAAGAATGAGGAGAAGTAGTCCAGCAATAGACAGAAAAATTGAGGAGATAGATGCTACGCATCCGCGGAGGACGAGTTAACCGCGGCAGTTCCTTCTTCTGTCCGGACTCACGCGTATAATGTTAATAAAACAGCTAAGCGCCATAGAACGAAGATCAAATACGACGAGCCGAGCATCCCGGCGGCAGGCGGCGAGCGAGCTCGGCCGCACATATGTACATAGGTATTTAGACTTGCTAGCCCATGACATTTGATGTAAATAACGCGGTAATTGTATGGTAAATTCTGTATTACTGCGGATTACTTTTACGACATACTCGGATACTGCTTATCATAGACAGCGGCAACCGAAAACAGCTCAGAGTAAATGTCTTTTAGCATAATAATGTCAGTCTTTTTTTATAAATATTAAAAATAAGGATAATAAATGGTTGAATTTATGTTAGGTAATTATAGTGAATCCATTCCCAAACTTGAACCCTACCGTTGTAATTTCCGGTTCTCAGTGACCGAGAAGCAGGAAAGGCCGTACTCGGATGGTTTCGGTAGTTTCAGGAGCCTCGCGGACTATTCCAAAGACCAAATAAGTATTGGACATATGACAAGTTAATTATCATTGCGTTATTACGTTATATTTACCAATTTCAACATTAATAATCGTCGCCTGATTAAATATATCATTTTTTCCCACTTTTCGGTAACCGAGATTTGGGAAGTCACACGAAATCGATACCAGTTATGTTCTACTTTACTCGCACAGGCATTTAGACTTGCTAGCGCATGCCATTACATGTAAAAGACGGGGTAATTGTACGGTAAATTCTGTATTACTGCGGTTTACGTTGACGAGAAACTAGGATACTGCTTATCATAGGCAGCGGGAACCGAAAATCGCTCAGAGTAAATGTCTTTTAGCAATAGTATGAGTCAATTTTTATAAATATTAAGAATAATAATAACAATAAATGTTTTAATTTATGTTAGGTAATCAATAATTAGTCAATTCCCAGACCTGAACCGTACCATTTGCAATTTCCGGTTCTCGGCGACCGAAAAGCAGGAAATGTCTTGCTCGGTTGGTTTAGGTAGTTTGAGAAGCCTTGCGGACTATTCCGAAGACCAAATAAATATTGGACATGTGCCAAGTTAATTATCATTGCGTGAGTACGATATATTTACCTATTTCATCATTAATAAACGTCGCCTGATTAAATATATCATTTTTCCCCCCTTCTCGGTAACCGATATTTGGGAAGTCACACGAAATCGATCCAGTTATGTTCTACTTTACTCGCACAGGCATTTAGAGTTGGTAGCGTATGCCATTACATGTAAAAGACGCGGTAATTGTATGGTAAATTCTGTATTACTGCGGTTTACGTGAGGAGCAACTCGGATACTGCTTATCATAGACAATGGGAATCGAAAGAAAGTCAGAGTCAATGTCTTTTAGCAATAGTATCAGTCAATTTTTATAAATATTAAGAATAGTAATAAAAATAAATGTTTTAATTTATCTAAGCTAATGAATAATCAGTCTATTCACAGACCTGAACCCTACCGTTGTAATTTCCGGTCCTCGGTGACCGAGAAGCAGGAAAGTCCGTACTCGGTTGGTTCGATATTTACAGAAGCCAGGCGTACTATTCCAAATACCAAATGAGTATTTGAGAAGTTACAAGTTAATAATCAATTCATCACTACGTTCAGTTCCTCACTTTCATTATAAAAATCGTCACCTGATTACATGTATCATTTTTTTCCACTTCTCAGTAACCGAGATTTGGGAAGTCACACGAAATCGATCCAGTTATGTTCTACTTTACTCGCACAGGTATTTAGACTTGTAGCATATGCCATTACATGTAAGAGACGCGGTAATTGTATGGTAAATTCTGTATTACTGCGGTTTACTTTGACGACATAATCGGATACTGCTTGTCATAGGCAGCGGGAACCGAAAATCGCTCAGAGTAAATGTCTTTTAGCAATAGTATGAGTCAATTTTTATAAATATTAAGAATAATAATAAAAATAAATGTTTTAATTTATGTTAGGTAATCAATAATTAGTCAATTCCCAGACCTGAACCGTACCATTTGCAATTTCCGGTTCTCGGCGACCGAAAAGCAGGAAATGTCGTGCTCTGTTGGTTTAGGTAGTTTGAGAAGCCTTGCGGACTATTCCGAAGACCAAATAAGTATTGGACATGTGCCAAATTAATTATCATTGGGTTATTACGATATATTTACCAATTTCATCATTAATAATTGTCGCCTGATTAAATATATCATTTTTCCCCCCTTCACGGTAACGGATATTTGGGAAGTCACACGAAATCGATCCAGTTATGTTCTACTTTACTCGCACAGGCATTTAGACTTGCTAGCGTATGCCATTACATGTAAAAGACGTGGTATTCGGATGATAAATTCTGTATTACTGCGGTTTACGTGATGAGAAACTCGGATACTGCTTATCATAGACAATGGGAATCGAAAGCAGGTCAGAGTCAATGTCTTCTATCAATAGTATCAATGGGAAATATATGTGTACAGTTCGGAGTTCGTTAATTCAAGCCGACAAAGAATAAAATATGTATCATTGGCTTTGTTATTCGCAACTACTACTGCCATCTGCCGTTCTCTACAAAAACATCAATATGCGCAGTACGATACTGCGCACATACGGCCTGTGCTCATGAATTGACGCGGTAACGCCGCGATACTGCGCGATTCTTTGGCTCGCCTTACCTAAGTACAATAATACACACTCTTACTTATTAATACATGAATGTATTAATAATAAGAATATAACTATTATTCACTTTAACAACTATAGAAATACATATTATAGATAATTTAAAACTACTTATATTGGGTTTAGACATCGTATTCTCTAATTCTCTCAAAAATAAGCCGAAGTAGATTTTTCTTACTTTTCATTTTCACTAGTACACTACGTAAATCAAACAAGTGTAATAAATAAGAATGAGGAGAAGTGGTCCAGCAATAGACAGAAAAATTGGGGGGATAGATGCTACTCATATCGCCGAGGACGAGTCAACCGCGGCAGCTTCTTCTTCTGTCCGCAGTCACACGTATAATGTTAATCAAACAGCTAAGCGCCATAGTAAGAAGTTCAAATACGACGAGCCCTCATCCTGTCGGTAGACGGCGAGCGAGCTCGGGCGTACCGAGAATTATTCTCTAAAACTGTTAAGAGTGGGAACCTACGTTTCGCATATTCCAACGCTTTTACTCGCTAAGTCGATTTACTTTTTTCGCTCTTCTCGCATCGTTGTGACGATGAGATTAGCACTATTTATTCGGTTACAATTATCTAAATAATTAAATATTATTATGATTATTATAAATATTATTTAATTTGCTTCAACAACTTTACAAAATTACATTATTCGTTGGATAGAGTTTTTTAGATTAATATTTCTCTAAATGAATTTTTTCTAATTATGTAGTATTTCATAATACATTTCAATATTAATTAAATTTACTCTTACCATTGTGATTCATTAATACACATCCATCGATCACGTTGTTTACGTTTCAAGCCATTCGAAAAGTCTAGGGACTTTTTCAAACGGGGGGTCTGAAGTTGCCGTAGACCTGACTTGTTGTTCTTTAACGCATAGCCTAATTAGCACATTTTTAATATTATTTTAAAAATAGAAAAATACCTCAAATTACATTCAAAGTACGGTTATTTCGTATCAATTTAAACCAAATACATGAGAAAAAAAGATCTGCTGAAAAAACATAACCTGTCAACTTTGCACCTTGAACTGCACTTTCAAC
Organism: Torymus aiolomorphi; assembly: GCA_036365515.1. NCBI lineage: Eukaryota > Metazoa > Arthropoda > Insecta > Hymenoptera > Torymidae > Torymus > Torymus aiolomorphi. The sequence continues at coordinate 132,947,976 of CM070873.1, forward strand.
ATCAATATAAATAATAATTACCAAATCTATCAACAAAAATAAGCATACCATTAGAAAGCTCTTGCTCCGCTCTTTCAAATGCTCTACTACTTTTTTCAAAATCGAGATTGTTAAACTTGACATTAATGCATTTCCATTAACATTTGTACGCACTGGAGTTTACTAGTCGAGTGGTCACGGTTGGAGACGCCCAAAGTAGTAGAGCCTAACGCGTGGATTTCTTGCTCCGTTTTGTATTTCGTAAGACCATCGATTCCGATCCGTGTAAAAATAAGGCTGGGTTGAGTCTGATAACGATCAATGTAACGGCGAGTCCAAAACTATTACACTATGTAACAAGGGAGAAAAGTCGCTCTTCATTTTCGGAGGTGGGTTCACTCCCATATGTAACAAGTTTTGGACAAGAAAATCTCTTTGGTGAAACTTCATATCACAAACTCATTATTAGAAAGTTTAATAAAACTTCCGGCGAAGTTTAGCTAAACTTTATAAAAACTTTTAATAAAAAAAAACCTTCAACCTTTTAAACCTTTAACTTCGTCTAAACTTTCAATAAAATTTATATTAACTTTGTCTAATCTTTGCATAAACTTGGACTGAACTTTATCCAAACTTTGTATAAACTTTGTATAACGCTCCAAGTCTGGCTTAAAGTCTGGGCTAAAATCTGGGTTGATGTATGGTTTCGAGCCAGACTTTTAGCAAGACTTCGAGCGTTATATAAAGTTAAGGCACAGTTTAGATAAAGTTCAGTCAAAGTTTAGGCAAAGTTTACACAAAGTTTAGATAAAATTTGGACAAAGTGTAAGCAACGTTTGTACAAAGTTACAAGGTCTTGATGAAAGTTTCGCTTAAAGTGTCGCTCGAAGTTTCGATAGAAGTCTAGATCATTCAAGCCGAACATCAACACAGACTTTAATCCAGACTTTAAGCCAGCCTTCGAACGTTGTACAAAGTACAAAGTACTAAAAGCGAAAATCTTCAGGCATCTGCGTCATTAAGAAAACCACCGAGACGCGTTGGGGAGAACTAACAGCAGAAACTTTGAGCTCTTTTAAAAAGGGCGTACGAATGTTCCGGACTCATCGGAACATTCGTACTCACCGGACTTTACTAGTCGAGCGGTACCGCCGAGAGACGCCCAAGGTAGTAGAACCTATAGCGTGGATTCCTTGCTCTTTTTGTATTGCATAAGACCATTTTCAGCTCTACATGAACAGCCACACGCCATCGCGTGGCTCCAGTACGATGTTATTGGCACACTCGAAGTGCTTTTGTTGTACCTTTGCCATCTGAGAAGGCGACATTCTGCACATAGAAGAGTCATTTTGAATGTTGACGAGTATCATCCGACAGAACGGACAGCAGAAATTTCGAGCTTTTTCAAGAATGGCATACGAATGTTCCGGAATCACCGGAACATTCATACGCACCCGAGTTCATTAGTCGAGCGGACTCGCCGTGAGACTCCCAAAATAGTAGAATCTATCGCGTGGATTTCTTGCTCCTTTTTGTACTGCGTAAGACCATTTTCATCTCTGCATGAACAGCCGCACGCGGTCGCGTGCCTCGAGTACGCAGTAATTGGCACACTCGAAATGCATTTGCACAGACTTTACCATATCCAAAAGCGAGATTCTCCACGCATTAGCGCCATTAGGTAAACCACCGATTCCCGTTGGGAATATCTAACAGCAGAAATTTCGAGCTCTTTTAAAAATGGTGTACGAATGTTCCGGTCTCACCGGAACATTCGTAGGCACTCGCGTGGATTTCTTGCCCCATTCGTATCGCGTAAGACCATTTTTAGGACTGCATGAACAGCCGCACATGGTCGCGTGCCAAGAGTACGCTTTTATTGGCACGCTCGAAGAGATTTTGCATAGTCTTTGCCATATATGAAGAGAGATTCTTCACGCATCAGAACAATTAGGAAAACCCACTGGTCTCGTTCGGGAGATCTAACAGCAGAAATTTCGAGCTCTTTCATAAATAGTGTACGAATGTTCCGGAATCATCGGAACATTCGTACGCACTCGAGTTTACTATTCGAGCGGATTCGCTGAGAGACGCCAAAAGTAGTTAGTGGAACCTATCGCGTGGATTTCTTGCTTCTTTTTGTATTGCGTAAGACCATTTTCAGCTCTGCTTGAACAGCCGCACGCGGTCGCGTGCCTCGAGTACGTAGTTATTGGCACCCTCTAAATGCTTTTACACAGTCTTTACCTGTTTGGGAATTCAGCTAATTTGAATTCCCGCGGTTAATCACAGCTCGGCTCAACTCACTGTGCAGCCACGGAGCGGCAGCACCTCGCGGCGTCTCGGCGTAACAGCTGAGACGCTACACTGACTAATGTGGTATATGCGCGATATCTCGGTCTTTCTCGCTCTCTCACATGCAAATGTGAGATAGGTGTTAATTTGAGTCGCGAAGTGACAAACTCAAGACCGAGAAGAAGGAAGTCGTTCATGGTCTCTCTCTCTGCTATCGGATCGGCACGAGGCGAGGAAGAAGACGGAAGTGCTCATTCATTCTGTCTTAGTCAGGACGGCGTGCTCGCCACGAGGCCGCATGGCCGACTCACACGGCATTTTCGCTCACTCTGGTCAAACTCTTCCTCTGAAACGGTCGGCCTCGTGAAGAACATCAGTGTGCACGTTGGGAAACTCTCACACGGAATCTCTCAGGCAGCAGTGTCTCTCACACGGAACTTCTCACACGGCGGTGACGCCCATGCGGCATCTCCTCGTGTAGCAGTGCTGCTCGCCCGGCGTCTCATCACATGGCATTTCTCACCGGCTCGCTGCATCTAGTTGGCCATGAGGCGACCGCGGCACCTCTCAACCACCATTACGCAACACTCAACTGCTGCTTTCTCAACTATGGTTTTCATCGGGCTGCCCTCCTCGGCTGCTCGCATCCTCGCACTCATCTCAATGGCTTCCTCACGTGATCATCTCAACTTACGGCTTTTCTCAACTGCACATCATCGTAGCAGAGTCACCATCACAGGAACAACTCATCAGCGTAGACTATTAATATAATAACTACGTATGAGAAGTGACTCTCAACGAAAGGTATACTCGCAGTAATTTAGAGCTACCAAACGGCATCTTCTCAACGGCGCCCGATGCTTCGAGCACACCACGAGGCAGTAGCTCACGCAACCTATACTGCATGTTGGCGACTGTTATCAGCGAGGAAACCTAACTGGAATTCTCAACTGGAATTTTCTCATCTGGCGCAACTCACCTGCTGCTGCATCATCGGATTCTCTCACGCATTCCAGAGGAATACAATCACTGCAAACCCAGGTAACCACTCACACATGTGGCCATTTTATGCAAAAGTGCGCTGCTACACGGAAGCTTAAGCAAGCTGTAAAGCGGGAATTACTCAGCCACGATTAGATCAATAATATCTAATCGTGGCATCTCATTTAAAACTCAACCACCATAAAATCAATAATACTTTATTGTGGTGCTTATTGTATGGTTATAACTCTCATCAGTGATTGGCAACGTGTCTCAGCCGACTCACCCACACTCACACAGTAAAACTCAAACACTCAAATTGTAACACTCACACACTCGCCCAATTATTGTAAGACTCATACACTCAAATTGTAATACTCAAACACTCAACGAATAATATTGTAACAGTTATACACACATTTTATATCGACTTTAATTAATTCTTACAACCAACTTCTCAATCAATTTTATCTGCGTCTTCATGTAATTTTGTAATAGTAATTTATAGTTTATAGTTATTGTGAATATATTATAGTTTTAACTTACCAAATTGTTTTGGCTCAATTTATTTTGTAAACACCCACAACATGTCCTCAGCATAAATTATGGCATTCTCAAACATTACCATATCTGAAAGCGAGATTCTTCACGCATTAGCGCCATTAGGAAAACTACCGAGTCTCGTTCGGGAGATCTGACAGCAGAAATTTCGAGCTCTTTCAAAAAGGGTGTACGAATGTTCTGCAATCACCGGAACATTCGTACGCACTCGAGTTTACTAGTCGAGCGGATTCGCTTAGAGACGCCAAAAGTACTTAGTGGAACCTATCGCGTGGACTTCTTGCTTCTTTTTGTATTGCGTAAGACCATTTTCAGCTCTGCATGAACAGCCGCACGCGGTCGCGTGCCTCGAGTACACTGTTATTGTGCACACACGAAATGCTTTTGTTGTGCCTTTGGAATCTGAGAAGGCGGCATTCTGCACGTAGAAGAGTTATTTCCAAAGTTGACGAGTATGATCAGACAGATCGGACAGCAAAAATTTCGAGCTTTTTCAAGAATGGCGTACGAATGTTCCAGACTCACCGGAATATTCATACGCACTGGAGTATACTAGTCCAGCGGTCCCGCCGAGAGACGCCCAAAGTATTGTAGTAGAACCTATCGCGTGGATTTCTTGCTCCTTTTTGTATTGGGTAAGACCATTTTCATTTCCGCATGAACAGCCGCACGCGGTCGCGTGCCTCGTGTACGCAGTTATTGGCATACTCGAAATGCTTTTGCACAGTCTTTACCATATCCGAAAGCGAGCTTCTTCACGCATTAGCGCCATTTGGTAAACCACAGAGTCGCGTTGGGAAGACCTAACAGCAGAAATTTCGAGCTCTTTTATAAATGGTGTACGAATGTTCCGGTCTTACCGAAACATTCATACGCGCTCGAGTTTACTAGTCGAGCGGTCTCGTTGAGAGACGGCCAAAGTACGTAGTGGAACCTATCGCGTGGATTTCTTGCTCCATTCGGATAACGTAAGACCATTTTTAGGTCTGCATGAACAGCCGCACACGGTCGCGTGTCTCGAGTACGCTTTTATTGGCACGCTCGAAGAGATTTTGCATTTTCTTTGCCATATCTGAAGAGAGATTCTTCACGCATCAGAGCAAATAGGAAAACCCACTGGTCTCTTTCGGGAGATCTAACAGCAGTTATTTCGAGCTCTTTCAAAAAGGGTGTACGAATGTACCGGTCTCTCGCAAACATTCGTACGCACTCGAGTTTATTAGTCGATCGGTCTCGCTGAGAGACGCCCAAAGTACTTAGAGGAACCTATCGCGTGCATTTCTTGCTCCTTTTTGTATTGCGTAAGACAATTTCCAGCTCTGCATGAACAGCCACACGCGGTCGCGTGCCCCGAGTACGCAGTTATTGGTACACTCGAAATTCTTTTGCACGGTCTTTACCATACCTGAAAACGAGATTCTTTACGCATTAGCGCCATTAAGAGAATCACCGAGTCTCGTTCGGGAGATTTAACAGCCGAAATTTCGAGCTCTTTTAAAAAGGGTGTACGAATTTACTAGTCGAGCGGACTCGCAGAGACTCGCCCAAAGTAGTATAACCTATAGCGTAGATTTCTTGCTCATTTTTGTATTGCGTAAGACCATTTTGAGCTCTGCATGAACAACCGCACGCGGTCGCGTGCCTCGAGTACACAGTTATTGGCACACTCGAAATGCTTTTGCACAGTCTTTACCATATCCGAAAGCGAGATTCTTCACGCATTAGCGCCATTAGGTAAACCACCGAGTCGCGTTGGGAAGATCTAACAGCAGAAATTTCGAGCTCTTTTAAGAATGGTGTACGAATGTTCCGGTCTGACCGGAACATTCGTACGCACTCGAGTTTACTAGTCGAGCGGTCTCGCTGAGAAACGCCCAAAGTACTTAGTGGAACCTATCGCGTGGATATCTTGCTCCATTCGTATCGCGTAAGACCGTTTTTAGTTCTTCATGAACATCCGCACACGGTCCCGTGCCTCGAGTACGCTTTTATTGGCACGCTCGAAGAGATTTTGCTTAGTCTTTACCATATCTGAAGAGAGATTCTTCACGCATTGGAGCAATTGGGAAAACCCACGAGTCTCGTTCGGGAGATCTAACAGCAGATATTTCGAGATCTTTCAAAAAGGGTGTACGAATGTTCCGGAACCACTGGTACATTCGTACGCACTCGGCTTTACTAGCCGAGCGGTCTCGCTGAGAGACGCCCAAAGTACTTAGTGGAACCTATTGCGTGGATTTCTTGCTCCATTCGTATCGCGTAAGACAATTTTTAAGTCTTCATGAACATCCGCACACGGTCGGGTGCCTCGAGTACGCTTTTATTGGCACGCCCGAAGAGATTTTGCATAGTCTTTGCCATATCTAAAGAGAGATTCTTCACGCATCAGAGCAATTTGGAAACCCCACTGGTCTCGTTCGGGAGATCGAACAGCAGAAATTTCGAGCTCTTTCAAAAATAGTGTACGAATGTTCCGGACTCACCGGAACATTCGTAGGCACTGGAGTTTACTAGTCGAGCGGTCCCACCGAGAGACGCCCAAAGTAGTAGAACCTATCGCGTGGATTCCTTGCTCCTTTTTGTATTGCGTAAGACTATTTTCAGCTCTGCATGAACAGCCGCACGCGGTCGCGTGCCTTGAGTATGCTGTTTTTGGCACACTCGAAGTGGTTTTGTTGTGCCTTTGCCATCTGAGAAGGCGACAGAAAGTTGACGAGTATGATCAGACAGATCGGACAGCAGAAATTTTGATCTTTCTCAAGAATGGCGTACGAATGTTCCGGAATCAACAGAACATTCGTACGCACTCAAGTTTACTAGTCGAGCGGTCTCGCCGAGAGACGACCAATGTAGTGGAATCTATCGCGTACAGTAGATCCTTTACGTGAAATTCTCTTTTTCGGTTTACCCTCTATCGCAGATAGGATTTGTTTTTCCTTCAATGTCATTACAGTTGTCTGATTTTGAAATTTTATTTTAAAAATCAGCCGTCGAGATATGCAAATTATTATCTTCAAAATGTATAATATTATATGTGTATAACTGTAGGTTTTGCCCTACTTCAAAGTCCTGATACTTCTTGAACTTTTTATATAATTGTCCTACGATATTAAGACCCACGCAGATCTATTCATCAATGAATAAAGAAATTGTGTTTTGATACAGCATCTAGATCTCCATAATTCCGTTCAGGTAATGATACACATTTAATTTTTATTTTCGACCTAAGCTGTTTCTCTTATTTGGGCCCACTTGAACTTTTCGAGGGATTATCCTGAGGACGTGGGAGCGACAGGAATCGAATAAAAGTACAAAAAGAAATTGACTTCTACGCAAACATTGCAATGAAGCTGCTAGATGGAATTAACTGGTAAATACGTATCGTATGGACCTTTTTTAAAGTACTGACACTTTTTGAATTTTTTATATAATTATCCTACTTTAATGAGACTTACGATGATCGATTCGTCAATGAATAACTAAATTGTGTTTTCATAGACCATCTTGACCTGCGAAATCGTGTTTAAGTAAGGATACATTCTTAACTCTTATTCGCATCGTTAGCTATTTCTCGCGACTGGGACCTTTTAAACTTTTCGAGGGATTATCCTAAGGATATGGGAACGGCAGAAATCAAGCAAATATAAACAAACAAAATGACTTCTAGCAAACATTACAATAGAACTGCTAGATGGACTTAACAGGTATTTGCATTTCTTATGGCCGTGTTTCAAAGTCCTCATACTTGTTGAACTTTTTATATAATTGTCCTACGATAATGAGACGCACGACGGTCGATTCGTCAATGAATAACTAAATTGTGTTTTCACAGAGCATCTTGACCGCGGAAATCGCAAATTAATGTCTACACTACAGGGTTGCGAGTACTTAATTCCCGGAGGCCGTAAATTCCTCTTCAAGTCCGAAATTCCGACGTGTTTTCGGACTTGATCGAAATCAAGTTCGAAATCACCTTGGAATTCCGGACTTGAGAGTGGTCAAGTCCGAAATAACGTCGGAATTCCGGACTTGATGGGTGTCAATTCCGAAAATACTTCGGAATTCCGGACTTGAGGAGGATGAAGTCCAGAAGTCCGACGTGTTTTCGGACTTGAGGAGGATGAAGTCCGGAATTCCGAAGTGCTTTCGGAATTGACTGCCATCAAGTCCGGAATTCCGACATGATTTCGGACTTGATTCCGATCAAGTCCGAAAACACGGTACATTTCCGGAATTCAGGATGCAACGAGTCCAAATTCCGAATAATTGTCTTTAGACTTTTCTGAGACGTACAAAGCTAACAAATCTTATCACAACAACGCTCAACGAAAGACAAGTTTAAGAAGTAACTTTTTAATATTTTATTCAACTCACTGCCGTATAATTAAATGCCCTGTTAATTACACAATCTTTAACTAATTAATTAAAACTTTTACAGGTACTTTCATACATTTGGTATTAATTTAATTAAATCTCATGATACCTTAGAGGTTTTTTGACCCGCTGAACACGTTTTCTATGACTATTTCGGTGTACGATAAAATCCTCATGCACAGGAGATGATTTTCTCATAAATCATAACATCAAGTGCACATTTCACGGTACCTGAGGGGTTTTTCGACATGCTGAACACGTTTTCGATGACTATGTCGGTGTACGACGAAATCCTCATGCCCAGAAGATGATTTTGTCGCGTATCATAGCATCTAGTGCGCATTTCACGGCACCTGGGGGATTTTTCGACCCGTTGAACACGTTTTTGATGACTATTTGGGTGTACAACTAATCCCTCGTGTCTAGGAGATCATTTTCTCGCCATTTAGCATCTAGTAAAAATTTCATGGTACCGGGGGGGTTTTTCGACCCGCTAGGCACAGTCTTGTCAACTATTTTGATCTACTCGCGTTCATAGCATCTAGTGCGGATTTCAGGGTACCTGGGGTTTTTTTTTGACCCGTTGAACACGTTTTTGATGACTATTTGGGTGTACAACTAAACCCTCATGCCTAGGAAATCATTTTCTCGACATTTAGCATCTAGTACATATTTCATGGTACCTGGGGGGTTTTTCGACCCGCGGAACACGTTCTTCACGACTATTTTGCTATGCGAGGAAATCCTCGTACCCAGGAGACGATTTTCCCGCAAATCATAGCATCTAATGCACTTTTAACGGTACCTGGGGGATTTTTCGACTTGTTGCACACGTTTTTGATGACTATTTGGGTGTACAGCTAAACCCTCGTGTCTAGGAGATCATTTTCTCGCCATTTAGCATCTAGTATATATTTCATGGTACCTGGGGAGTTTTTCGACCCGCTGAACACGTTCCTGACGACAATTTTACTCTCTAACGAAATCCTCATCCCCAGGAGATGATGTTCGCGCAAATCCTCGCATCTACTGCCCATTTAATGGTACCGGGGGGGTTATTCGACCCGCTGAACACGTTTTTGTTAACTATTTCGGTGTACAATTAAACTCTTATGCCTAGGAGATGTTTTTCTCGCAATTTAGCATTTAGTAACAATTTCATGGTACCGCCGGGGGGGGGGGGGGGTTCGACCCGCTGGGCAGAGTCTGGTCAACTATTTTGATCTACTCGCGTTTATAGCATCTAGTGCGGATTTCAGGGTACCTGGGCTTTTTTTTTGACCCGCTGAACACGTTCTTCACGACTATTTTACTCTACGATGAAATCCTCGTGCCTAGAAGATGATTTTCTTGCAAATTCTCGCACATTTCACGGTACCTGGGAGATTTTCCGACCTGTTGAACACGTTTCTGTGGATTATTTCGGTATACTACAACAGTCTTATACCCAAGAGACGATTTCGTTGCGCATCATAGCATGCAGCGCAAATGAAATTGTACCTGGTTTTTCGAAGTCCAAAGCTATTATAACCATGTGATGCTAAACAAAACTCGTATAGACATCAGCCGAAAAAGTAGATGGGGTCAATCTCCATACGTCGGCTGAGGGGAACGAGGTACCAACTTGGGCGAGATTGTGGGAAGCTACCAACTCGCATGTTTGGCTTTTTAATTTTTTAACAAGCTTTTGGAGAGGCCAACAAATATTCCATACAAAAGCTGTTAGGGGGTGCCTTAGTCACAAAAGACAACAAATTGAGTTGGGTTTAGATGTACCGACTGATACATAAAAGAATTAAAAAACCGCTGCCAATACATTGGCACTTAGCTTCCTCAAAATAATGTATTTATTCATTTTTTTTTAATTTTTATAACAATAATTAATTGTATCATACCCAATTTTCTTTATGAATATTCGTAATAAATTAATATATATATTTCGAAAATTCATTCTTGTTACTCTTTTTCTCGTGCGACAACCCGATATTTTTATAAATCAATTTTTTCAAAATATTATCACATTTTCAATTAGTTTTATTTTGAACCTCAAATACCTTTCGTCGTAATAGTTTGATTTTATTGGGCAACGAATTCAGTTTGAAGATATAAAAAAAATATATCTCTCCCAAATTTTAGGACTATTGGTTGATTTTCTTAATATTGTTATCGCGTGACAACAAAACTCCTACTTTTTTATAAAACATTGTTTCTTTAAAAAACAAATAAAGATAATCTTTTGAAATTTCAACCAAATATATTCTTCAATGAGTATAATAAGTGGCTAAGACTTGAAGTCGATAAATCAATTATTATTTGAAAAATTTATTAAATAATTTTGAGCACATTTTCGTTAATAATAAATGACAGAGTGAAGATAATTTAAATATTAAAAAAAGAGAATGTACATAATTTAAATACCTTTCAATAAAAATTTATGATGTTAAGTAATAATATCTGTAACATATTAAACAAGTGGCCGACAACGGTTGCGTTTACCCTATTATTATAGTATCATCAACAAAATGCTTAATTAAATTTTTTTTTTTTTTTCAAATAACTTGTGAATAATATAATAACTGTTTTATACACAAAACACAAATAATACAAATTAAACACAATTATAATCGTTAATATAGTGAAGATTATGTTAATGATTATGATAAAATTATGATAAAATTAGTTTAAGATTATGTTAAGATTATGTGACAAAATGGTATATGTTGTGTGCACACCATTATTTTTTAATAAACTTTCGCTGAATGTGCATAACTTGTCCACTCTTCTACAACTTGTTCTATACAAAAAATTTCGATATTTTGAGTAAAAAATAAAGATAATTTTTGCTTCCTCCTAGAGGAAGCTTTATGATAGTAAAAAAAAAAGTTTATGAGATAATGTGTTAGAAATGTTATTTAGCAAATTTGGAATCGAAATACACTATTTTTAGAAAATGTCCGTATGGATGTGTGTGTGTGTGTGTGTGTGTGTGTGTGTGTGTGTGTGTGTGTGTGTGTGTATGTGTGTATGTATGTCCGTATACGCTGATATTTCATGATCTACTCGACCGACTTTAACGGGAGAGTGATAATTTTTTCAGATTTCGCTTCCACAATTGGGGTCAATATTCTATTTTTGTAAAATTTAATTTTTTTTTTATAGCCATTTTTTAATTTTCAAAATTTGTATTTTTGATTTTTTAAATATTTAGAACAAATATTGTTTATATATCATGAATTCTCTGTATGTAGGATAAAATTATCTACAATTAAAAAAAAAAATAAGTCGGTAGCTATATTTCGTCATAAGTTATCGATGAAAACGTAATTTTGTGTAAATAGGTTATATTTCGAAATTAAAAAAAGATATTAACATGAATATTTTTTTGATACTAAAGGATATTAAGCACTATAACTTACTAAATTTTTAGGTTTTTTTATTCATTATTTTTTCAGAAAAAAAAAAAAATTTATAAAAAAAAGTGATTTTTTTTGTCGTTCAATAACTATAGTAAAATTGGCTTAATCAAATTGAAATTCTTTGTAGGGGTAGATTTTGTATACTAATCGAGTGACTTCCTTGGGCAAAAGGATTGATCCATAAATTTCGGAGATGTTTGAGGTTAAACTTTATTTCAATTTTTTTTTTAATCGTAATTTCTCGAGAACGGCTCTATGTATCTAAATGGGGTGGATAGCATTCGAAAGAGAATTAAATTACCTATATTTTCTAAAAAAATTAATTCTCTAGCTATCACGGTTCTTTTGTTATTAACAAAAACGTAAAAATTGAAAAATGAAAAAAAATGAGTTTTATGTGTTCAACTATTACAAGAGTAAAATTATCTTATCCGCTTCAAAATTCATTGTAGAGGTATATTATTGATAGTTCTCAAATGAGTTCTTTTGGCAAAATGATTTGTTCATAAATTTCAGAAATATTTGAGGTAAACACAATCAAAGAACAACTTTAACATATTATTTTTATTTCGAACCAATGTACGACGAGAAGTCGTTGACAGTGGACATGAAGAAGAAAAATTTGATGAAGAATAGATTGTTTTCCATTCATATAAGAATTAAAATCACAAACAAATATATTGCAAATAGAACCTTAATGAATAGCCATGAAAAAATTACAAGTTAATATTTTCCATAAAATTTTTCCAATTTTTTTCGTGAAAAATTTAGTTTTCGAATTTTAATTTAATAAAAGGAATCAAAAAATTATTTTGACGAAGCTACGTGCCAATGAATTGGCTGCGGTTTTTGAAATTTCAACCAAATATATTCTTCAATGAGTAAAATAAGTGGTTAAAACTTGATCGCGCTGTACATTACTCTCAATAAAAAACAAAAGAAAGTGAACAATACGCACGCATAGCACGTATTATTTCCATTTTCTAGTATAGATATGTCCAAAAAATTACGATTTAAAAAGAAGGCAAAATCAGTTTTAACCTCGAATATCTCTGAAATTCATAAACGAATTCTTTTACTCTAAAAATGCCTATAATAAATAATATACACTCTACATCTCCGCCAAATTAAAAAAAAAATAAAACAAGTTTTCTCTAGTTATCAGACGACAAATAAAATAACTTTGTAAAATATGAAAATTTTGAATATCAAAAAGTAATCGTACGATCTTGATGAGAATTCACATACATAATATCTATATCGCATACAAAATTGTCTAGAAATCTGTAGCTGATTCATAGAACCGTTCTCGAGAAATTACGATTTAAAAAAAAGTTTAAAAAATTTTAACCTCAAATATCACTGAAATTTATGGACCAATTATTTTGCCCAAAGAACTCGACCAAGAGCTATCCAAAATCTACCTCCACAAGGAAATTTGAAGAAATTACGACAATTTTCCCTCCGGAATCGTTGGACATACAAAACTCATTTTTCTCATTTTTCAGGTTTTACGTTTGTTTTAATAACCAAAGAATCGTGATAGCTAGAAACTTTTTCTTTAGAAGATATAGGTATTTTAATTCTCTTTTAAATGCTATCTATCCCATTCTGATACATACAGCCGTTCTCGAGAAATTACGATTCGAAAAAGAGGTTACAAAAATTTTAACCTCAAAAATCTCTGAAATTTATGAACCAATCATCTATCCCAAAGAAAGGTGCAGGTGGTAATTAAAAATCTACCTCTACAAGGAATTTTGAAGCGATTAACACAATTTTACTTCCGTAAATTGTCGCCACCTAAAACACGTATTTTCATTTTTTAATTTTTTTCTCAAAAACTAACCAACAGAATGGATCCAACTTTTTACAGATTATAGCTATTCATAATCTCTATTATCATGATTTTTCTCAAAAAAATTGACCATTTAGTTTGGGAGTTATAAGCATTTAAAAAAAAAACACGTTTTTGTTAATAACAAAATAACCGTGATAGCTAGAGAAATTTTTTTTTTAAATATAGGTTTTTTTATGCTCTTCCGAACGCTACCCATCCGATTATAAAATTTAAATCCAATCATTAAAAAAAAACAAAAATAAATTTTTCGAAAATGAAAAATTAGACATAAAACAAAAACGAATCAGTTAGCCGTACAAAATTATTTTTTTCCCGAATTCGGCATCAAAAAACAAAAAAAATGAGACTCGTCCGGTTAAAATCGACCGCGTAGATCCGAAAATAAAGCGGTATACATAAATACACACACACACATACACACACACACACACACACATCCATACAGAGACTTTCTAAAATCATATGACACAAACTTCTAATACCTTTATTCATATTTCTAAAGCAATTTAAAGAAAATTAGAATTTTACTATTACAAAGCTTCCTTTATGAGGAAGCAAAATAAGTTGTACACCCAAATAGTCATCAAAAACGTGTGCAGCAAGTCGAAAAATCCCCCAGGTACCGTTAAACGTGCATTAGATGCTATAATTTGCGGGAAAATCATCTCCTGGGCACGAGAATTTCGTCGCAGAGCAAAATAGTCGTGAAGAACGTGTTCCGCGGGTCGAAAAACCCCCTAGGTACCATGAAATATGTACTAGATACTAAATGGCGAGAAAATGATCTCCTGGCATGAGGGTTTAGTTGTACACCCAAATAGTCATCAAAAACGTGTTCAACGGGTCGAAAAACCCCCAGGTGCCGTGAAATCCGCACTAGATGCTATGATACATGAGAAAATCATTTTCTACGGATGAAGATATCGTCGTACACCAAAACAGTCATCGGAAACGTGTTCAGAGGGTCGAAAAATCCCCCTGGTACCGTGAAATATGCAGTAGATGCCAGGATTTGCGAGAAAATCATTTTCTGGGCATGAGGATTTCGTCGTACACCGACATAGTTATCGAAAACGTGTTCAGCATGTCGAAAAACCCCCCAGGTACCATGAAATGTGCACTTCATGTTATGATTTACAAGAAAATCATCTCCTGTGCATGAGGATTTCTTCGTTCACCGAAATAGTCATCGAAATCGTGTTCAGCGGGTCAAAAAACCTCTAAGGTATTATGAGATTTAATTAAATTAATGCCAAATGCATGAAAGTACCTGTAAAAGTTTTAATTAATTAGTTAAAGATAGTATAATTAACACGGCATTTAATTATATGGCAGTGAGTTGAATAAAATATTAAAAAGTTACTTCTTAACCTTAAGTCTTTCGTTGAGCGTTGTTGTGATAAGATCTGTTAGCTTTGTACGTCTCAGAAAAGTCTAAAGTAAATAATTATTCGGAATTCGGACTCGTTGCATTCTGAATTCCGGAAATGCACCGTGTTTTCGGACTTGATCGGAATCAAGATACGAAATCATGTCGGAATTCCGGACTTTATGGCAGTCAATTCCGAAAGCTTTTCGGAATTCCGGACTTCATCCTCCCCAAGTCCGAAAACACGTCAGAATTCCGGACAGAATCCTCCTCAAGTCCAGAATTCCGATGTGTTTTCGGACTTGACCTCTCTCAAGTCCGGAATTCCAAGGTGATTTCGGACTTGATTCCAATCAAGTCCGAAAACACGTCGGAATTTCGGAATTCAGGATGCATGAAGTGCAAAATCTGCAACCCTGCTACACTACCCTGGTGGAAATCCAAAACATTTTATAACCAATATCTGACCATTTATATTAGAAATTGGCCATTATAAAATAGGAATTTCTGTTGCCCACTTTCTAGCTCTCGATGAAATACTTTTTCTCCCATTATTTCTCTATCTAATAGATTGAAAAATAGAATTTAGTTTTTCGAAGACAAGCACAACCTTGTTCTTAAGTATTTTAAAGATATTAAAACTGATCAGTTTTTATATACTGAAAATGGCTACTAGAAGGCTTGCTGCTATGATAAGGAGTGACAGGGACAGAATCAGGTGGAGAAAAAAGAGTTTTGCTGAATTATTCATAGAATGAGTATAATAAACGAATTATTAGTTCATGTTATTTATTTATATTTGGAAAGACATCCTATGCAGTTTAATGCTCTTTTATCAAAGATAAAATTCGTAAGTAAATCAAATACGACTATTTTAGTTTTACCTCAATCTAAGTAAGAAATAGGCAAAAAATAGAAGAAAAAGCGTTTCATCATAGTCATTTATTAGCCAGTTTTACTAGCTATTTTCTAACTTCTTGGCCATTTCGTATAGATAAATTTCTACTAGATAATGACTTATATTGAAGCGTCTTTAGCACACCGGACGGCCCGATTAGCAGCGTCTCTCAGAATCGCCAGAAAAGGGACCAAAATCGGCGTGCACGAGAATTAAACGATCTCCCTGTCCTCTCCGACAAATTTTTATGTAAAACGGCAATTTACACAAGTTTGTTTGTAAAGCAGCGATTTTACACAAATTCTTATGTCGAATTCTTACACAATGTTTGTGTACATCATTTACACAAATTTTTGTGTTAAATAGGAACATTCATATTTTACATAAACTTTGTGTTAAATAGGCACATCATTTTTAAGAGTGCAGTAAGTACTGTTACGTAAAAACAAGTCTCTTTGATGCAATA
Organism: Torymus aiolomorphi; assembly: GCA_036365515.1. Lineage (NCBI taxonomy): Eukaryota > Metazoa > Arthropoda > Insecta > Hymenoptera > Torymidae > Torymus > Torymus aiolomorphi. Next base: position 132,964,176 of record CM070873.1, read on the forward strand.
GCAAACTAATTAAACGTCAATATTTTTCATGAAAATTGACAATCTACTGTATTTGGGTTCGCTCTTTGAGAGGTCTTTTAAGTTACGAATAATGAATAGCTTCAACTACTCATTTATATTCAGTTATATTAATTTCAATGGGCTAGATTACCATGAGGAATCGAGCAGCTAGAGGGGAATATCTGTTGAGCATGCGCTCCCGGTTGAAAATACCTAGCTGGAATACCAGCTGGAATTCCAGCTGTACCTACAGTTTTTGAATAAATTACAGATAGTGTTCCAACTGAGATTACCGCTGAGATTTCCAGTAAATATTCGAATAGAATAATTAAAAATTAGATATTTATTAGATAAAAATTAAATATTGCACCTAAACCCCCCTTTGCATGCTTTACGACACCTAGACGTAAAAGAATACGAAGCATACCACCTGTACTCCGTCACCGGCCACCCCGAACACCTAGAGACCCTATTGGATGCGCTACGACACCTAGACGTAAAAAACTACGGAGCGCGCTACCTAGACTCCATGATCGGCCACCCCGAACATCTAGATCTCTCATTGGATGCGCTATGACACCTCGATGTAAAAAACTACGGAGCGCACCATCTAAACTCCATCATCGGCCACCCTGAACATCTAGACCTCCCATTGGATGTGCTATGACACCTCGACGTAAAAAACTACGGAGCGCACGAACTAGACTCCATCATCGACCACCCCAAACATCTAGACCCCCATTTGATACGCTACGACACCTAGACGTAAAAACCTACGGAGCGCACCACCTAGACTCCGTTATCGGCCACCTCGAACATCTAGATCTCTCATTGGCTGCGCTACGACACCTCGACGTAAAGAAGCTACGGAGCGCACCATTTAAGCTCCATCATCGGCCACCCCAAATATCTAGACCTCTCATTGGATGGGCTACGACACCTCGACGTAAAAAACTACAGAGCGCACGACCTAGACGCCCTCATCGGCCACCACAAACACCTAGACCCCCCATTTGATGCGCTACGATACCTAGACGTAAAAAACTACGGAGCGCACCACCTAGAGTCCGTTACCGGCCACCCCGAACACCTAAAGCCCCCATTGGATATGCTACGACACGTAGACGTAAAAGACTACGGAGCGCACCACATAGACTCCATCATCGGCCACCGCGAACATCTAGATTTCTCATTGGATGGGCTACGACACCTCGACGTAAAAAAGCTACGGTCCGCACGACCTAGACTCCATCATTGGCCACCCCAAACACCTAGACACCCCATTTGATGCAATACGACACCTAGACGTAAAAAACTACGGAGCACCCGATCTAGACGCCATCATCGGTCACTCCGAACACCTAGACCTCCCATTTGATGCCCTATGAGACCTAGACATAAAAAACTACGGAGCGCACGATCTAGACTCCATCATCGGTCATTCCGAACACCTAGACCCCCCATTTGATGCACTACGACACCTAGACGTAAAAAACTACGGAGCGCATGACCTAGACTCCATCATCGATCACTCCGAAAATCTAGACACCACATTGGATGTACTATGACACCTAGACTCCGTCATCGGCCACCCTGAACATCTAGATTTCTCATTGGATGCGCTACGACACCTCGACGTAAAAAAACTACGGAGCGCACGACCTAGACTCCATCATCGGCCACCCCAAACACCTAGACCCCCCATTTGATGCACTACGACACCTAGACCTTAAAAACTACGGAGCGCGCGACCTAGACTCCATCATCGGTCACTCCGAACATCTAGACACTCCATTGGATGTGCTACGATATCTAGACGTAAAAAACTACGGAGCTCATGACCTAGACTCCGTCATCAGCCACCCCGAACATCTAGATCTCTCATTGGATGCGCTACGACACCTAGACGTAAAAAAATACACAGCGTATGACCTAGACTCCATCATCGGTCACTCCGAACATCTAGACACCCCATTGGATGTGCTATGACACCTAAACGTTAAAAAATACGGAGCGCACGACCTAGACTTCGTCATCGGCCACCCCGAACATCTAGATCTCTCATTGGATGCGCTACGACACCTCGACGTAAAAAAAATACGGAGCGCATGAACTAGACTCCATCATCGGCCACCCCAAACACCTAAACCCCCCATTTGATGCACTACGACACCTAGACGTTAAAAACTACGACGCGCATGACCTAGAGTCCCTCATCGGTCACTCCGAACATCTAGACACCCCATTGGATGTGCTACGACACCTAGACGTAAAAAAATGCGGAGCGCACGACCTATACTCCATCATCGGCCACCCCGACATCTAGATCTCTCATTGGTTGCGCTACGACACCTCGACGTAAAAAAACTACGGAGCGCATGACCTAGACTTCATCATCGGCCACCCCAAACACCTAGATGCCGCATTTGATGCACTACGACACCTAGACGTAAGAAACTACGGAGTACACGACCTAGACTCCATCATTGGTCACTCAGAACATCTAGACACCCCATTGGATGTGCTACGACACCTAGACGTAAAAACGACAGAGTACACCCCCAAACTTACAACGGGCTGTTACATCGAACGTTATTGTGCGTTTAGGTATACGGTATGACACTTGGACGATATTCAATCGTTGCCTGCCGCTGCGCTGCGCTGGTCGCCGCGCACCGGCGAATCGAGCGAATATATTGGCGACATCTCTGAACGACGAACATAAGATCGTTATGTAAACAGAGCAAGTAACCTCTTCTTTCTGACACGGCGACAAGTTGCGCGTTTCATTACATTCCTCTATTCCAACCCTACCGAACGTTTGAAGCCTCGTCCACATTTCTTTCCGTTTGCATCGGAAGATTAATGATTTTGTATATTTATTTAAAGGTAAAGCATTTACCGAATCTATACCAAAAACGCCTATTCCCAATTCTTTTTTTCTGTTTTTTCCGATAATGCATAAATAAAGTTCGAAAAATTATTTTTTCCGTGAAAAAAATTTCATAACTTCGTTAATACTAATCCTATCGCAGAATAGATGTGACCAATCGATAGACGAGCTCAAAAAACTTAAAATGCCGCCTATCCGGTATTGATATTTCAATTCAATCGTTAATTACAATGTTTTAAAAGCGGTGCATTGGCGGATTGTCACTTGGTATAGCTTACCATATACCTCAAAGTCTGGCATAATGTCCCACTTAAAGTCTTATCCAAAGACTCTAAAAGTCTAACTTAAAACCTTCCTGAAAGTATAGCATAAAGTCTACCTTAATGTATGCATGGATGTATCGTTTAAAGTCTCGCTCTATTTCAAATTAAAAGTCTGTCTGTAAATCTGGCATAAAGTCTGTCGAAAGTCTTGCTTAAAGTGTTGCTTAAAATATCGCAAAAAGTCTCGCTAAAAGTCTCTCTAAAAGTCTCGCTGAAAGCCTCGCTAAAACTCTCTCTAAATGTGTCGCTAAAAGCCTGGTTTAAAGTTTCTCTTAAAGTCTAGCATAAAGTCAGGCTTAAAGTATGGCTTACAATATTGCTCAAAGTCTGGCATAATGTCCCACTTAAAGTCTTACCCAAAGTCTCTAAAAGTCTAAAGTCTAACTTAAAGTCTTGTTGAAAATATAGCATAAAATCTACCTCAATGTATTCCTGGATGTATCGTTTAAAGTCTCGCTTTATGTCAAACTAAAAGTCTGCCTGTAAGTCTGGCATAAAGTCTATCTGAAAGTCTGGCTTAAAGTCTGGTTTAAAGTCTGGCATAAAGCTCGCAAAAAGTCTGGCATAAAGTCTCGCAAAAAGTCTCGCTAAAAGTCTCTCTAAAAGTCTCGTTGAAAATCTCGCTAAAAGTTTCGCTAAAACTCTCTCTAATGTGTTGCTAAAAGTTTGGCTTAAAGTTTCTCTTAAAGTCTAGCATAAAGTCTGTCTTAAAGTATGGCTTACTATATAGCTCAAAGTGTGGCATAATGTGGCACTTAAAGTCTTACCCAAAGTCTCTAAAAGTATAATTTAAAGTCTTGTTGAAAGTATAGCATAAATTCTACCTCAATGTATTCCTAGTTGTATCGTTTCAAGTCTCGCTCAATGTCAAATTAAAAGTCTGGCTTTAATAAAGTCTGTCTGAAATCTGGCTTAAAGTCTGGCATAAAGTCTGACATAAAGGCTGGCATAAAGTCTGGCATAAAGTCTGGCTTAACGTCTGCCATAAAGTCTTTCAAATAGTCTCGCTAAATGTCTCTCTAAAAGTCTCGCTAAACGTCTCGCTAAAAGTCTTGCTGAAACTGTCTTTAAATGTCTCGCTAAAACTCTGGCTTAAAGTTTCTCTTAAAGTTTAGCGTAAAGTTTGGCTTAAAGTATGGGTTAAAATATAGCTCAAAGTCTGGCATAATATACCACTTAAAGTTTATCCAAAGTCTCTAAAGGTCTAACTCAATGTATTCCTGGATGTATCGTTGAAAGTCTCTCTCATTGCCAAATTAAAAGTTTGTCTGTAAGTCTGGCATAAAGTCTGTCTGAAAGTCTGGCTTAAAGCCTGGCTTAAAGTCTGGCATAAAGTCTGGCGTATCGACTGGCATAAAGTCTGGCTTGAAGTCTGGCATAAAGTCTGGCATAAATTCGTGCATAAAGTTTATGTTTTGTAAAAGTTTATGTACTATTAATTGAAAATTTTGGGAATAAATTAATTTGCTTACTTCTAAAAGGTACTGTACTACGAATATTAATATTATAATTTATAATTAATAAATAATAATAACAGCAATTAATTTATTCTCTTGGTTTACCTCGGAATTGGCGATGCAGCTTTTATGGTGCATACTTAACATTTTATTTCTCATCTATCACTTACGGTTCATGAAGATCATATCTAATCAATATTAAATAATGGTATGATAAATGTGCTAGGGTTAAACTTTCTGATAATAATCTGTTTTCATTGCTTGTTTATTTATTTCTTTTAAAAGTACGTTTATACTGTGAAACATTAAATTGGTTTTTACTTTTTATAAGTTTCGCTTTAAGCTTTAATTTTCATTGTTTGATCATTATTATTATTTTAACATCATAACATCATCGATGATTACTACTATTACAGAGCGTGAATATCAGTAAATCAGCGCAGAGAAGAAATTACTGGCATTGCAGGTAATGACGAGAAGGTCGAGGAGCAGTGTATTTGATAGTTTCGCGGTAGAGACACACGATTGTCGTCCCGGGATTGCAGCCTTATTCAGAGCTTATTTTTGGTATTCTCATATCTTCCACCTAGTTACAGTACATCATGAACAAATAATCATGCGCATCATCACGCCTTTTTGTGATAACAGGCTCTATCCGCTACCGCGCGCCATGCCTTTGACGCCGTAACTGTATCGCCGTCAGTCGTTTACAATAGAATTAATTTTTTTATGTTCTAGTCCGTCGCCATCAACTTCAATGTCGTCTTTATCTAGCATTTATTTAATTTTGATTCTTAACGAATATTTATAGGATTATCATTTTCACCAACATTCGTCTTCATAAAATTATCTACATGTAGTTGATGAGCGTTCAACACAGTATTTATGTCATGCATGTCATTCTCATCAGTTGCTGTTTGATTATGTTCCTAATTTTCTCTTCTTTAGCAGCGTCTATTGTTAAATCGGTCAATGCTCGTTCCTTTTTCTGAACACATTATACACACGGGTGGCGGTACTGTAAGAACAGCAGCTTTTACTTCGGTAACCGTGGTTTCATTCAAGGTTTCAGATGCTGGTATTTCTTGCAAAATCTTATTGCTAATTGGTTTCTTTCAAGGTTTCAGATGCTGGTATTTCAATTCTTATTTCTAATTGGGTTTTTACAAGGTTTCTGCTGGTATTTATTGCGAATCATTATTGCTAATTAAATTTTGCAATAATGATTCGCAATAAATACCAGCAGAAACCTTGAAAGAAACCACCGTTACCGAAGTAAAACCAACTGTACTACTGTAACCAGCCTAAATAATAATGATAATAATAATCATAATAATAAAAAAAAATTCTAAAATAAGGTTAAATTATGTGGCAAGTATACATGCATGATTAAATTTTTTTCTTTAGCCAAGACGGCCCCAAGTCGTTATTTAGTAATTTGTGCACGCTGGACCTTCAGTAACCAGAAAAATTCTGTGTGAGGTCATTGTGTGAGGTCATGACAGCCTCAGAGTGACCTTACTCTTAGCTGAGGGCTTGACTGACGGCCTTCGAAAATCTACGCACAAGTTCCTCTATTATATGTATAGCTACGTTTGACCCGCACGAACTTAACGCAGACTCGGCCAAAAAATGTTACATTTTTAATAAGTTTTTCGAAACATTGCGTGACTTTCAATAAGTTTGTCCAAACGTCTACTAAATTGTAGCAAAGTTTCTCAAACCTTCACCTTTATTTTATAAGTTATTCCGAACATTTGATTAACGTTGTAAAAGCTCATGAAAAAGTTAGGTTCAATTTGTCTAAGTTTTCCCTAACGTTTGCGATTAATTGGAAAAGGGTTTCTAAATACTAGTAGGGCTTCGCAATATTCGTCCAACACGTCTGTAAAACTTTGTAATTTATTCTCCAAACTTTACCTTCATTTCGTCAAAGTTTTTTTCAAACGTTTCCTAAAATTTTTAATAATATTTCAAAAATTTATCTTTATATTGTAAAAGTTATCTAAATGTCGACTAGACCTTTTTAAAGTTTAAAATTTAAATAAAAAAAAAATTTAAGTTTCTAATAATATTTCATAATATTTCTAATAATAAATCATAATATTTCTAATAATATTTCTAATAATAAATCATGTCATAGTACTTCTAATAATAAATCATATCATAATATTTCTAATAATAAATCATAATATTTAAAAAATTTATTTTTATCTTGTAAAAGTTACCTAAATGTCAGCAAAACTTTTTTAAAGTTCATGAAAACGTAAGTTAAACTTTGGAAAATTATTCTCGAACGTCTGATAAACTTTGTTATACATTCTAAACGTATCCCTAATAGTATTGCGGTAAGTCTTGCTTAAGGTTTCGCTTTAAATCTCGCTGAAAGTCTCGCTCAAAGTCCCGCTAAAAGTCCCGCACAAATTTCGCTCAAAGTCTCGCTTCATGTCTTAAGGTAGTTCACCCTGTAGAAATAGCAGTTTTAGTTTTTGTATTTTTCAAATAATGTTTTATTAAGTTGATAATCCAAGAGTAAGTACATGTAACAAATATATACTAGAAGGAACATAAGACAATTTCTTTCAGATAAATTCAGGCAATAGTCACTATGCTATTGTTACAATTAAAGACAAAAACTTTAATAAGTTCTCTAATTGTTTTATTTTTTATCCGAACTTAACGAAATAGAGCTTATTTTGTTCCTTAAGAAATTTCAGGGGGAGTATCGGTGGGAAAATTTATCATACGAGTTACCAGTACGGCGCAATATCAATTTGTTTAAGAAAAGCAAGTCAAGTTTTAGAGTGTTTAAGATGAACAAATTGATGTTGCGCTGTACTGGTAACTCGTATCATAAATTTTTCGACCGATACTCCCCCTGAAACTTCTTAACGAACCAAATAAGCTTTATTTCGTTAAGATCGCATAAAAAATTTACAAATTAGAGAACTTATTGAAGTTTTTGTCTTTAATTGTAATAACAGCATTGTGACTATTGCCTAAATTTGTCTGAAAATAATTGTCTTATGTTCCTTCTAGTATATATTTGTTACATGTACTTACTCTTGGATCATCAACTTAATAAAACATTATTGAAAAAATAAAAAACTAAAACTGCTGTTTCGACCGGGTGAACTACCTTAAGGTCTCTATGATAAACGTTTAGTGTTGAAGAAAAAATAAGTTTATTAACTTTATTGCCAGATCATTGGAGTTTAATCATTATCAAAATGAAAGTTGATACAAAAAGTTTTTTTGATGGAAATTGATTAATTTTATAATAAAACAAAGTTCTTGATTTTTCAATTTCTATCATAAATTTTGATGATAATTGGAAAAATCGTATTTTTCTGAATTGGCACAATTTTGACATAAAAACAAAACAGCAATTTTCCATTTTAAGGTGGTTACGTCCTACTAAGGGCGCCAGCGGGTGATAAACGTGAAAATTGAAAAATCATCAATGAAAATTGAAAGCACTATACACATCAAATTTCGCTCTGAAAAGTTGGAATGATCTTGCGAGTTGTATACGTACAAAATTGCTTTGCCTCGCGATTATGAAAAGAGTTTTGAACCAATTGGTTTGAAAAAATTCAGAGATACTCTACAACATATCTGTTACGGAACTTATTCCGTAACAGCAGCTTCTCTTAAGAAGCAGATTTTGGAAAAAGTAAGTAGGAACTAAAATAAGATAGAAAAGTTCATAACTCACAAACAAATTATAATAATGCAGAATATAATGCATTCATAATGCATAATTCATAATTATAATAGATTATAATAGATATCATTTTTAAACATTTTAATTCATTTTGTTAGTTGGTTTTTTAAAAATTAAAAAAAAATCATCGAATGCCTACTCAATGACGTTTCCTCATCCCACACCACCTAGCGGTAGATAGTGTATCGGTAGGTAGCGGTAGCGGAGTTATGAGTTTTAAAAAAAAAACACGTTTTTGTTTTTGATGATAACTAAAGAACCGTGATAGATAGAAAATTAATTTTTTTAGAAAATATAGGTATTTTAATTCTCTTTCGAATGCCACCCACCCCATTCAAATACATATAGCCGTTCTCGAGAAATTACGATTTTAAAAAAATGTCAAAAAGTTTTTAACCACAAATATCTCTGAAATTTATGGACCAATCATTTTGTCCAAAGAACTCGACCGAGAACTATAAAAAATCTACATCTAAAAGGAATTTTGAAGACATTAAGTCAATTTTACTTTTGTAATCGTTGGACATACAAAACTGATTTTTTTCATTTTTCAATTTTTTACTCAAAATCTAGCCTACAGAATGTATCCAAATTTTAAAAGATTATAGCTATTTATATTCTGTATTACCATGATATTTCTCAAAAAAATTGACTGTTAAGTTCAGGAGTTATAAGCTTCTAAAAGAAAAAACACGTTTTGTTAATAACAAAAGAACGGTGATAGCTAGAAACTTTTTTTTTTTTAGAAAATATAGGTATCTTAATTTTCTTTCGAACGCTGCCAATCAGATTCGAATAACTCGATCCTATCATTAAAAAAAATAAAAAAACAGTTTTGAGAAAATCGAAAATTTGAAAAAAAAACAAAAACGCATCGCCCCAATCAAAAAAAGGATTTTTGACCCGCCATCACGCAAAAAAACAAAAAAAATGAGACCTAGGAGCTGAGACCTAGGCGTACACACACACACACATACACACACACACACACACACACACGCACGCACACACACACACACACATACACACATACACATCCATACAGACATTTTTCAAAAACCATGTATTTTGATTCCTAACACCTCGGAACACAATTATAACATGTTTTTACAACAACTCAAAAATTTACTATCATAAAGCTTCCTCTAGGAGGAAGCAATCATTGATGCCAAAAAATATTAAAAATCTGAAAAATTTACTAAACTCATTTTTTTGATTGAGTACAACAGATATGTTGTAGAATATCTTAATTTTTTCAAGCCAACCCGTTCAAAACTCTCTTCAGAATCACATGGTAAAGCAATTTTGGACATATACGACTCCCAGGATCATTCCAGCTATCTGAAAGGAAATTTGGTACACATGGGTGCGTAAAATAGTTATTTATCTAGTCTACTTTTAGGAAAGTAAACTTTAATTATCTAATTATATTGCCTTCAATTTTAATTGATTATTTTTCAATTTTCACGTTAAACCCCCGCTAGCCCCCTTAAGTGATGTCAATTCCTTGAACTCGTGAAAAGTGCAAATAATAATTAAGAATTATTTCTTTTGCTTCCTCATAGATTGAGCTTCATGACGCTGAAAAAAAGTTTTCAAGATAATGTTTTGAGTCATTTGGAGTCAAAATATACTATTTCTAAAAATGTCCGTCCATCCGTCCGTGTCTGTGTGCCTGTGTGTCTGTCTGTCTGTCTGTCCGTGTGGGTGTCTGTGTGTGTGTGTTTCTCTGTGTGCGTGCGTGCGTGTGTGTTGTGTATGTGTGTGTGCGTGCGTGTATGTGTGCGTGCGTGTGTGCGTGTGTGTGTGTGCGCGTGCGCGTGTGCGTGTGCGTGTGCGTGTGTGTGTGGCGCAGTGACCTTCAATTTTTATCCAATCGTTTTCGGACAGCGCTTAAAATTTCTCTTTTTTTCAAGATTTTTGGAAAATAATAATATTATAAGTTTTTCGAATAATTTTTTTTTTATATCGATTTTTTAATTTTTGAAAAAAATAATTGTCATTTTTTTTAATGATAACATTCCAATATTCGAATCGTATGGGAAGCATTCGAAAGAGCATTAAAATACCTATATTTTCTAAAGAAAATTCTCTAGCTATCACGATTCTTTTGTTTTTAACAAAAACTTTTTTTTTTAATCTTATAAATTCCAAACTAAACGGTCAATTTTTTTTTTATAATCATGATAATGTAGAATATAAATAGCTATAATCTGTACTAATTTGAATCTATTCTGTTGATTAGTTTTTGCGAAAAAAATTGATAACCGAAAAAATGAGCTTTGTATGTCGCAAGATAACTGGAGTAAAATTGGCTTAAACGCTTTAGGGTGAATTTTGGATAGCTCTCGGTCGAATTCTTTGGGCAAAATGATTGTTCCATAAATTTCAGAGATATTTCAGGTTAAAAATTTTTTAAGTTTTTTTTTTTCAAATCGCAATTTCTCGAAAGCGGCTCGATTTATCAGCTCCACACTGATAGGCAATTTTGTACGTGATATATATAATATGTCTGCGAATTTTCAGTAAGATTGTACGATTCCTTTTTGAAATATTTTATATTGAAAATTTTCGTATTTTGCAAACATTCTTTCTTTGTCGCCTGATAACTAGAGAAGAAAAAATCATGTTGAAATTTTGTGAAAATGTAGATTCTATATATTTATTGTATAAGTTCTTTAGGTAAAAGAATTGTGTCATGATTTTTAGAGATATTTAAGCTTAAAACTTTTTTACGTTTTTGATAATCGTCATTTCTAAATGAAGACTCTATGTAGAAGCTTGAAATTTATAGACTATTTTGTTTGCGATATAGGCAACCACTTATTATATATATGTTATACATTATATATTATACGTGTTAACCCTTTGAGGGGCAATGGGACGTTGACGTAAGCTCAACGTCGGAGAGCATGAGGATTAACGTTAGGTTTAGATTAAATAGATATGTTAAAACAAAGTTACAGTTAAAATATAACATACTTTCAAATGGTAGAGCAGTGAATTACACACAAAAAAAGGTAATTAAATAAACAGTAAAAAAAAAGATATAAGTAAAAAAAAAAATGAGGTGCGCGGTGATTCGCGGTCGCGTAGTTTTCGCGGGCTCGCAAGACTCTCACCAGGGTGTTTCTGGAGTGTCTTGGTGACACCGAGCGTGGCTCGAGGTGTCACCCCCTTTTTGCCTTTGCGCGGACGGACGTCCGCACTGGGCGAGGATCAGGACACTACATGCGCCGATAGCGATGCAGTCGCTGTTGGCGAGGAGGCGAGAGCCTGGCGAGGACCCGGAGGTCCTTCTCCGGCGGAGCGCGGAGGCCGAGTGCTGCTCCGAAATTTCGGATTCAAGAAAATACCTGGGTGCGGTTACGGGGCGATCGACGGCGCTCGCTGATTGGCTGCCGCCGGGCGGCGTAAAAGATGTTCAGATCGGCTGCAGCTTGGGCCGCGCTCGCGGGCCGCTTGGTCCCCACCCCCGCTTAGAGGGTGCGGCCCGTCGGCCAAGTCGTTGCGCGAGCTTCTCCGAAGCTCGCGGTGCCGATCGATACTCGACGTTCGTGGAAAAAAATCGAGAGAAAAAAAAAAGAAAAAAAAAGAAGGTAAGTCCGCGATTGTCGTGGACGTCAATTCCCCCCATGGAATTCGCGACTTTTTCCCTGGGGCGCAATTTAAAGAAAAGAAAAGCACGATTTATAAAGAAAAATTAGTAGAAAATTTAGCCTATAAATTACTCGTGTCGCATTGCTCTACCGATAAAAGAATTAGGTTTTATTAAAAAAAATATCTTAAAACTATATTTACAATAATATGTTTCATGTGAATGTTGATTTTAAAATTTATACTTAATCTTAAGTTAAAGAAAAACAATGTGTGTAAATGTATGTTTGTGTAGCGTTTACTTTCATTTTACAATGATTAGTACGTGAAGAAGAAAAAAAGGAAATGCCTCTATACAATGATATAGGATAGGAGGAGAAAGAATGAATTTAATTATATATTCATTTTTCACTATTCAGTCTTTTATTATGGTAACACTGGTTGATGTGTGTCTTTACAGACGTTCAGTGCAAGTCACATCTTGGCCGCGTATCCACTATAATGTCACAAAGTCACAATCTCACAATCACGCACAGTCAATTCATATCGGTGCTCGGACGATGGTGTGGTGATTGCGAGCGGAGTAGATTCTGCTCGTTCTGCGCTCTTTTCCTTCAGGGCCTGCCGCGGTAGCGGTGAGGAGGCACGACGTCAGCGAAGTCGTCAGTGAGGGCTCGCCCAGCTGGGTGAGTGTGATTCATGAAGTACGGGCGGACGGCGCGTCGTCGGCAGACGACGGCGTATCGCCTCTCTCCGTCCCAGACTCGCAGCTCAGCTCGTGTCAGAGTGGCTGATGCAGCGGGCGCGTCATCTGGAGTGTTCCGGACTCGTGTCAGCCTTGGTGCTGATGCAGTACGTGGAGCTGGTGCATCGACGGTGTGCTCTGGACTCGTGTCAGCCCAGGCGCTGATGCAGTCCGCGGAGCGGACATCGTTGACAGTTGGAGAGGCGGCATTGTGCCTCGTGTCGTGGAGAAGACCTACTGAGCAGCGTCCACGGCCTCAGCAGGTCAATGTGCAGCGCCCTTTCCAAGGAGCTGATGTAAGTTGTTATTACGCCCTTTTTAAGGCGTAAGTAGGTGTCGTCGCTGTTCCTCTCTAGCAACGCGAAGGGCCCAGTCCACCGTGCGGCAAGTTGGGCTTCGGCTGCGTTGGAGAGAACGACGTTTCGAAGAGGGCGAGTTGTCCAACTCGATGCCGTGTCGTCGTCATGGCATTTACGGTCGCGTGAGCGCGGCTTGTCGCCGCCGCGCGCTCTCATGCGGTTCTGTGTCGTGCCCAGTGTATGGAGGCGAAATACCTTTCGCTGGGCCGTGGTTGGTGATGTCCCACGGGCATAAGTATGGCTTGGTGATGGGGCTGAAAGTCTATCTTGATGCACCTACGCATCGAGATAGTGAGGCGAGTATGACGGTGTCCCAGGGCGTTGTGAGCTGTTAGCCGGTGCTGTGCCTTTAGCAAGCGACTGTCCAGCCTTCGCTAGTTGGCAAGCAGCGCAATTAGCGACAACGCGTCAGGACGTAACTTCGCGCTTTTGACAAAAACTGTCTTACGCATATAGTCCGAAATGTCTCATCGGCGCCTGGATGGCACGCGAGAGATGCGTTGTGAAATTCGCGGTGGGGGGATCACGCTCGTGAACGTGATAAGTGCCATCGCTCAGCTGTAGTACCTGATAAGGCTGCAAGAAGCGTTCGGCATGCATCACGTCCACGAGGTAATTTATTCGTGCTGTTACGCTCGCGGTCTTGCGCGAGCATTTGCGCGAGGAGAATTTTGCACTGCTGCAAAGTTTGCTCTGTCGGTAATAGAGCTAATACGCGGGTCTCCGTGAAGAAAAAAAAAAGAAAATGTTTTTGCGCCGAGGCCATGCGAAAACGACACGTAATTTATTTTCACGGTAGTAAGTAAAGCAAGCATAAGCACCGTTGGATTTCTGTGCAGCGACGGACGTTTACGATTTGTACGCGATGATCACGGATAGGAAATTACTTTTACATTTCGCGCCGTAATTTTGTGCACTGTTCGCGGTTAAGAACAAATTTGGTACTTCTCTCATTTATATATTTTCTTATCACTTTACTTACTGCGTTTCGCGACTGTGAAGGACACCCGCGCGTTGTTGAAGATCCCGGTGCGTCGCGTCAGCGATGAAAGTTAGGAAGCGTTGCTGGACTACAGCAGCACGTAATCAAACGATCCTCGGCCGAGTGGATGTTGAGATGGGCGCCACTGGCTGTTTTGTGACTGCCAGAAGTCGATGTTGACGAGCACTATAGTCACGGGGCGTCGCGACAACCCCGAGTGGATGCGTGAGTCAGGTGAGCCCATCCGACCTCACACCCGTTTTAATTCGTGGACGCGAATTATTCGAGTGCCCCACGTTCGGACGACATTTGACGTAAGCTCAGTGTCGGAGAGCATGAGGATTAAGGGTAGGTTTAGATTAAATAAATATGTTACAACAAAGTTAAAGTTAAAGTATAACATACTTTTAAACGGTAGAGCAGTGAATTACACATAAAAAAAGGTAATTAAATAAACAGTAAAAAAAAGAGATATAAGTAAAAAAAAATGCAGTGCGCTGTTATTCGCTGTCGCGTAGTTTTCGCGGGCTCGCGAGACTCTCACCAGGGTGTTCTTGGAGTGTCTTGGTGACACCGAGTGTGGCTCGAAGTGTCACCCCCTTTTTGCCCTTGCGCGAACGGACGTCCGCACAGGGCGAGGCACAGTGGGCCAGAAAAGAAGAAAAAATTTCTAAGCCTTGCTTGAACTGGTTTTTGAGGATAAGATTTTTTATAATAGTGGATTTTTTTGTTTTGATGTGGAGAATAAGGATCCGGTGCCGATCGTATATTATTTTCCCTCTAAACCTCGTGGGATACGAAAATACTGGACTAAATCGGTTATTCACGATTGTTGTAATTCGTCGATGCTAAAATACTTATTGTACCTCTCAAAAATAATATTCTTGAACGTACCAGAAAGCATTTTAAAGCTTAAAAAAAGTACTTTAATATAATTCCTTATTCGTACAATTCTGACCAATTCTGCCAAAAGCGTTATACACAGAAAACAATAATTCTAACCACTAAAAAAAAAAAACATTTATGAATTTTTTTTTATTTTAGTTGTAAGAATTATTGTTGTCCGTGTATAACACTTTTGACAGAATTGGTCAGAATTGTACGAATAAGGAATTACATTAAAGTACTTTTTTTAAAGTACTTTAAAAAAAAAACATATTATCAATTTTTTTTTATTTTAGTGGTAAGAATTATTGTTGTCCGTGTATAACGCTTTTGACAGAATTGGTCAGAATTGTACGAATAAGAAATTATATTAAAGCACTTTTTTTAAGCTTTCAAATGCTTTCTGGTACGTTAAAGAATATTATTTTTGAGACGTACAATAAGTATTTTAGCATCGACGAATTACAACAATCGTCAATAGCCGATTTAGTCCAGTATTTTCGTATCCCACGAGATTTAGAGGAAAAATAATATACGATCGGCACCGGATCCTTATTCTCCACATCAAAACAAAAAAAAAATCCACTATTATAAAAAATCTTATCCTCGAAAATCAGTTCAAGCAAGGCTTAGAAATTTTTTCTTCTTTTCTGGCCCACTGTGCGAGGGTCAGGACATTCCATGCGCCGATAGCGATGCAGTCGCTGTTGGCGAGAAGGCGAGAGCCTGGCGAGGATCCGGAGGTCCTTCTCCGGCGGAGCGCGGAGGCCGAGTGCTGCTCCGAAATTTCGGTATCAACAAAATACCTCGGTGCGGTTACGGGTCGAGCGACGGCGCTCGCTGATTGGCTGCCGCCCGGCGGCGTAAAAGATGTGCAGATCGGCTGCAGCTTGGGCCGCGCTCGCGGGCTGTTTGGTCCCCACCCCTGCTTAGAGGGTGCGGCCCGTCGGTCAATTCGTGACGCGAGCTTCTCCGAAGCTCGCGGAGCCGATCGATACTCGACGTTCGGGGAAAAAAGTCGAGCGTAAAAAAAAAGAAAAGAAAGAAAGTAAGTCCGCGATTGTCGCGGACGTCAACGTATATGTCCCACCTACTTGATCTTAGTTTTTCTCATATTTCTAATATATTTTTGCAGTTTCTATGTAAAAATAAATGTTTTTTAGACTCCTGGATACCTAAGTTATCAAAAATTCATGAATGGTTGCAATAACTTATTTATTTATATGTTTCTTATAAACAATTGACGTGAAAATGCTTGGTTTTTTCAGGAAAAAATCGGTTTTTCTGTAACCTCAATAGCTGAAGCTCTGAAAATTTTTTACGTATTTTTCGTACATAGTTTCATAATACATATTTTTTTCAGAATTTTTCGTAGGCTAGTTTTAAAAAAAAAATTTTGGAAATTTCGAAAAATGAATAATTTTTCGACATTATTTATTATTAATTAATTTATGATTATTGTTTGTTATGACTGTTTTCGTGAAAATCTTTATTTAACTACATAACTTGATGTCATTGTAGTGTCAAAATCATAATTAGCTTATCCAAAAACCCCTATGTACTCATTTTTTTCGAATAATTCAAAAATTGCAAAGCTGGCTTAGAGAAGTCGCCAATTGGATCGACCATCTTGAATTTCGTAAAATTAATATCAGGGTCATAACCAGCGATCCCAAAAACCCCCGCATACCCATTTTTGTATAAATTACGCAATGAACTGCGAAGTCATTTTGAGGCAGTCGCCATATTGGATCCGCCATCTTGAATTTTATAATTCTGATATCAGAATCAAATTGAGCGACCCCAAAAACCTATAGATTACCTATGATTCTCTAATTTCATTCAGTAGAAAAATGTGCCCCTTAAAGGGTTAAAAATTGAATTTGGTTGAAATTTCAATGAATTTTCTTCATTTGTTTTTGAGAAAAAAATTATTTTATTAAAAAGTATAAAAAATGGAATTGATATTGTAACGCGTGCGCGAGTTAAGTAGTTCGGGATTCGAATTACCCGCGCCGCGTGTGCCACGAGCAACGAGAGAGACAGCGAGCGAGGAGCCGGCAGCCAGCCCGCCTGCCTGCCGCTCTTGTCCAACGTGTGCGAGAGAGAGAGAGAGAGAGAGAGAGCGCAACTACTATGCGAGCGACAGAGAGCGAGAGAGAGAGAGAGAGAGACGAGTGCACCGACTGCTCCTTCTAAACGTAAGTTTTCTGCTCTCATCTCTCGCGTTTAATGTAAAGGCTTGAACGGAAATCGATCCGTTCAAGCTTTCTGTTCCGTGTACGTGCGGTTGTGTAGTAAATAACCCGGAAAGCTGGGCCGAATTTAAGAGAATTTTAATCAACAGATACAGCGATAAGAGTTCGGAAGAACTATTATTTAATAAACTCAGTGTATGTTACCAAAAAGCGAATCAATCGTTTGAAAATTATGTAGACGAAATAAAATTACGATTAAATAGACTAAAGGAACACATTCAGTTAAATAATGAAGACAGACAGTTAGTTAATATGAAAATTTCATTTTATGAAAACGTCGCCAAAAACACTTTTATTAACGGAATAAAAGAACCCTACCATTCATTCTTAACACACTTTGAATTAAACGATATTGAAGATTGTTTAAATAAATATAGGAGATACGGTAATCATGAACAGCAAGCTAATTTTCTTTCGTATATGACGCAACACGAAAGTAAACCGAAAACGTATTTATTCAATGCGCCGAGTACCTCAAAATCTGCAATTTCATTTCAACCGCGATCCGCCATAGCGCAAACTTCATTTAGGCCTGCATTGACTAATTTTGAAAACAACAATCTTGGAAACAACAATCTTGGAAACAACAATTTTGAAAACAACAATTTTGGAAACAACAATTTTGGCAACAGTTTTAGGCAAAATAGTAACAATAATAATCGAGAAACGCGTCAAAATTTCCAACCAACGCCTATCTCTATAAGTACAAGAAACACCAACCAACCAAGTAGTAACCAAACGAATACACCAAATAATGTGCAAAATAACTCTGTGCCTAGAACCAACAACGTTTTCAGAAGTGCAGGACCTCCGAACTTTGTCTCAGAAGAACTTCATCATCAAGAAGTTCAACAAAATTTCGTAGAACAAGAATACGAATGCCAAGATGAACAGCCTCGAAATCTGGTAGATGAAACAGCTGAAATTGATAATACTGAACATTTTCAGTTGGATCCCAATACATCGGAAGAGACAATAATAAATCTTAATAACATCGGAAATTCACCAGAGTTGCCGCATATAATCACGCTTAAACCTCCGTTGAAAATTTTAATAGATTCTGGAGCATCGTCTTCAATTATTAACCCGAGTATTGCATTAAACTGTTTCCTAACTACCTTTTTTCACGCAATTTCGAAATCTCATCTCTACACAAAATCACTAAAGGAACACATGCATTAACCTTTTCTATTCTACAAGAATAAGGCGACGTAATGTCAATAACGTTTCTACTCGCACACTGGCACTCGACTTATGATTGCTTGATTGGCCAGAACGATCTTCAAAATTTAAAAGCAAATATCGATTACAGAAATCGAATATTTAGTACGAGTAAGTTCGAAATTAAATACAAAACAGGATGTGAGAATAAAGTAGCTGACGCTTTAAGCAGAATCGAGATAAACAATCAAGAAGAAGAAGATGAGGATTCTCTTTCTATGCTCCCACAAGCGTCCGATATCACCCCTCTGACCAACCAAGAGCTGACTCAAAGGTTCGATGACGAAGAAGACGTAACGATTCATACAGTCGAACAAAACCCAGTATTCTCACTACCTTTGTCAGATAAAAATATACACGCATTTAACTACGGCATAATAGTCAAAAAAGGAAACGATTACCAAGTCAAACCAACGAAGATAAATTAAAAATTCAATATTTGATAAAAATAAACAAAAATGACGCTGAAGCGCAGTTACTTAAATTTCTCAATGAAAATGTAAAACCGAATAAACAGTATGGGATTTATTTTGAAACACTAGAAGGTAAAGAAATGTTTATCAAAACACACCAACAGCAATGTGATAAGACCGCGCCGCGATATCAGAAACTCCTCGTAGAAAAACACAGGGTCCCTCATTTCTATGTATACGGGCAACCGCGTCGTTATAACCAAAGAGATGCAAAAAGGATCTTCCTTTTTACAGGAAAATGAAGAGCGGATTGATCATGATACTCCTGCTCATAGTAGCGAAGAGCGCTAAGATAGACAAGGATAGCACTCACTACGATCATCACCATGGAATTGGGAGAATAATTCAAAACTACCACGATGTGCAATTTCACATCAATATCACGACTTTGAAAGATACCTATAATCGTATCCTTGTTAGCTATAAGACTGTCTTCAGAATTGAAGTTAAAAGTCACGAAGGTATCATCGTCCAAATTGGAATCGAACTTATTAAAGCAAGCTGAATTACCCTGTGATGAAGCATACCAAAATTTACAGCAAATATCACCAGCGAACACTAGATTGAAAAGAGGGTTAATGAATGGGCTCGGCACGACGATTAAGTATATTTTTGGAAACCCAGACGCCAATGATTTGGATAGGATAAATAACTACTTGAATGTACTCAATAACCAACAACAGGAAGATATGATAGTTCTCAATAAATCAGTAACTATTATAAAAAAAATTATTAAAAACATGAATAGCAACACTGAAGTTATGAATCAAAATTTGTGGAATATTTCTAAAGCCATAAATCGACTAGACAAACAACTGAACTTTTTCGAAGCGTTCATAAATCTTATAATACAGGAACAAAATTTTTTAGATTTGCTCGGAAAAATAAAGCGTTCATTTATTTTTTCAGATCAAACATTTGATGTAGAAGTATTGAATTATAAACAAATTTCCGATATACTTACTCATCTATTAGGAACTTACTCGAAAAGAGAATTAATAATGTACTACTATAATCT
This sequence comes from Torymus aiolomorphi, assembly GCA_036365515.1. Lineage (NCBI taxonomy): Eukaryota > Metazoa > Arthropoda > Insecta > Hymenoptera > Torymidae > Torymus > Torymus aiolomorphi. The sequence goes on from CM070873.1 coordinate 132,984,114, forward strand.
GTTAGATTTTCGCTTCGTTCAAGGTTCAATCGTATGTATCCATGACCTTGTTATTTACACACTCAAAATTCCTACCCTAAACCCCATCGAATTCTCCCTATTCCAAAGACTTTCTACCATCAATGATAATAACCAAACGGAAATCGTCGCTTTTCCATGGAGGCTAATTGGATCTTTAATCAAACTATCAACTCAAAATTGCCAAGAAATTTACAAGCAGAGTTAATTTTGTCAAAAAATCGTCACGAGAGAAATTGAAGCCACTATCATTCAAATAAATACGCCTTTACTTCTAGCATATCCTTTGTCTGATAATTTAACGTTGATATCCAGTAATTACGAAACAACCATTACTCGTAATAATATCAAAATTAAGCATCGAGGAACCCGTTTGATCGAAGGAAACGATCTGCAAGTAGAAGAACATATACTCGACAAAAATTTGGGAGAAATAAGACAGCCAGATTTAATTTTACCTATGATTATTAAAGACGATCAAGTCAATGTTGAGTCTTTGAAAACATTAACAGTTCCAACACTAAGTATGCCTAAATTACAATCTTCAAGAATTGAGTTTCATCTGTCAATAACCAGCATCATTATCGGGATATTGATTATTGTAAGTTTGGTGATATATATGATAGGTAAAATGATGAATAATCGCAGAGTGATCCAAAATCAACCTATCCGCCAAGCCAATGACCAGGATGTCATTGAACTTCAGCGTGGAGGAGTAATGTAACACCCCTTGCGCTGACCGTCCACGAGCGACTGCTAGCCGTGCCAGCTTGCAGTTTCAAGTTATCAAGAGATAAGGAGAAGAAAGGAGTTGGCGATAGTAATATAATTTAGTCACGTTAGTCTCTGTCGGGTCCTCCAGTTGTAACAACGCGTTTTAATAAAGAGCACTCTTTTCTATTTATTGTGTGTGTGTGAATTTGTTTTATTATTCCATTCCCTGTGAATTGGAATTTACCTACATTCACCACTTTCACTTAACTCGCGCGTATTTTGTAGCAGTTTCGCCGGGTGCCGTAACGTTCGCGCGTTTGAATCATAACCGTTCGTGCGCGAACTAACTTATCGTTTTCACAGCACTAGCGTAGTGCTTTTGTACGTATTTGTGTTTTAATATACTGAGATATCTCGTTACTCGTTGCGTTTTATTTATACAACCCGTCTTTCTCCCGGATACCACCGCCTCCACGGGAAAACGACTCCGCCGGTAGTTTTCATATCTGAGCATAGCGGCCGCGCGCTTTACTCTTCGAGCGCGAGCTTTTCACTCAGCGATCCAATAAGTTGGAAAGCGAAGTTCGCGTGCGATCTTCGCGTTGTTTTCAGGATTTCAGGAGTAGATCCCCGGACAAGTCATTTTAGTCTCGTGTTCTAGGGCATCGCTGGCCTGTGGGCTTCTGGGATTTTCCCCCACTAGCCATCCTGTTACAATATATTAGTTTGAGGAAGCTACGTGCCAATGAATTGGCAGCGTTTTTTTTAGAAATCATTTTATCAATTTATGCCATTATGAGAAAGATTTTGGAATAAAAGTAAGGTCACATAATTTTTTTGCTACATCTCACGAAAAAAGTGTTCGTGATGGCATAAGGACAACGGTAAAACGACTTTTCAGAAAAGGTTCTCTACAAGGTACAGAAATTTTAAATGCCCAACAAATATTTGATTCTTTTCTAAATGTAAAACTGCCAAGACAGTGAAAAATACCAGACAATTTCATTACTTTAAGCCAATTAATGAACAAATGATTGAAGTGAAACTGTATTCGCTTGATAAAAATATGCTGATTGGAAATGTAGTTGAATAATAATTCATTCATGCAGATAATTGTACAGAGTAAAAAAATAAATTTATTAATTTTACGACTACATAAATTAACGATCTATAATGATACATCTATTTTTAACATGTTTAATATACATTTTTTCTATTAGTTATGAGAAGAATTTTTAGAAAGTTGTTACAAAATTATGTACATGGTACATGGTCGAATATAAAAGAGAAAACTAAATCCATAATAATATTTCTGCTCTTTTATTACAAATGTTAGGTTACACAATAACGGATAAGCTCCATAACCTCGAAATTGTAGTATTTTCTTTCAATTTTTGCTCATGTTCGAAGTATTGTAAAATTTTCAATTTTGTATCTTTTTGAACTTATTTTCTATACATGTTTTATATAAAAAGGTGTAAATATTGTACTACTGCTCGGCACAATTAAATAGATTAAAAATTGATGAAGATATGTAATTTGAAATATAGCATATTTTATATAATCTCAAAAGAAGAGATTTATTAACGCTTGAATTTTATATAAACAGGATCCGATGCCCATGCTAAGAATAATTATTCGTTATTGTACATAATATAAGCGATTGTAACTAATACCCAAAAAATAGCTTGAAAGTATCATTAAAATGGTAAAAATGTGACTTTAGGAATTTTTTAATTTGAATATGTATACGCAAAATTTTGATTTTCGAAACAAATCTATCTGTAAAGTTCAAGTTGAGAAGAAGAAAAAACCTCTGATAAATTGCAAATTGATATGAAAAAACTTTTTAAATAAAAGTTTGAAAAATATGAAGAAACGCTTAAAAGATGCCCTTTTTTGCACCTTTATGACGAACTACTGACATCAATTTTAGATATTGGACCCTAAAAATTTGCAGAGACTTTTTTTGGCAAGTTCTAAAAAATATATCAAGGCAGCCAAAATCAGCGAACCCTGTGTGCGCACTCTTTTAAAAAGATATTTTTTTGACCCATATGCATGTAACAATTTATGGTAGTTCGAGTGCGTGGTCCATAATGTACCGATACATGGTAAATAAAAGGGAAAAAAATAATAGGAGAAGCAAAAGGATTGATGTAAAAATAGTAATGTGGTCAGCTCGACGTGACGACACTATCAGTTTTCGTCACTAAACTGAAAAATGAAATTTCAAAATTCGTTTTATCGTACACGAAATAATCATTTGTTATGACCATTTGTCTAAATAAATCTATCAACAAACTCTTTTGATTCATATGCTCAACTTGTATGATATATGTGCGCAAATACATTTTTTAACATAAGTCAGGTTAAGGAATTGAAAAATCAAAGTATACAGGTAGCAATAGCTATCCTCGTGGTTCTGGGTACATGACACAGACAGCTGCTCCCGCGACCCGTAATATGGTTTAAACTTCTTAAATTAATTTACAGAAAAAAATTTATGTTGTAGCGTAGCGAATTCCCCACAGACCGCCAAAGTTAATTTAACAGAAAACCAAATTTATTCATAATGAGCGCCAGGCTCAGGATTCCGGCTACCTCCATGATAATGAGACACTCCCAGGCCGCACCAATCCGAAAGACAGCCTGAGGCGGCTATCGCTACGGCGATAGCTGAAAACGCAAAAACAGACAGTACAACTACACTCGTAAATAAAACTCCAATATTTAACTTCAACACAAACCAAACTAGATCATTTATTACCTCAATTTGCAATAAATTACAATCTGGCTTTAGTTACTGCTTTCGTCCCGCACGCAACCAAAATATAACAAAGAAACGCACCTACGCTGCCTATCAAGTTAAACTTCCCCCCAATGTACTATCTATTATCACCGATGGCACAACACCGCCATCTTATCAACGCCGGGCAACAAGTGAAGCCGCGTGTTCTATTCCCGCACTTCTCCTCGTTATAGACGCCACAAACGCACACACACGCAATTGACAAAACAATAAGGTCTGAAGGACAGAAAAAGGCCTCTTGGCGACAGCAACGTAAACCACTTACCGCAACACGGATTGGAAGATGAACGCGATGTCCACGTCTCTCTCTCTCTCTCTCTCTCTCTCTCTCTCTCTCTCTCTCTCTCTCTCTCTCTCTCTCTCTCTCTCTCTCTCTCTTTCTCTAAAAATTATGACAGGTTCTGCGTTTTCTTGTTTTATAAATTAAATTTTATAGATCTTTCTATGGCTTTACAGATTACCAGACAACGTATCATTGGAGGAAGGAGCACTTCTTGAACCATTCTCAGTTGGAGTACGTGCATGTAAAAGAGGAGGTGTAGGCATTGGATCAAATGTTTTAATTATCGGAGCAGGTCCCATTGGTCTTGTAACATTACTTGCAGCTAAAGCAATGGGTGCAAATCATATAGTTATTGCAGGTAACAGTTGAATATTTCTTTTTACAATATTTACTGTATACATAGAGTACGAATTTAACATTTTTATATCAAAACATAGTTTATCAAAAATATACTTCAAATACATCATTTGTATACCAAGCCATTTGTTTCTCATTTTTGTTAAGGGGACAAGCCATGATTAAATCTGAAAAAAATATCGATACATATTTTGATCAATAATAAATTACAGGTATAATCTTTAAGTTTAAAATTTTTCTATCAAAAAGTAATATTATTACGTATAATTTCCACCTATAGTTAGCTGATAGTATACATCTAGCTCTTACGTAGATTTTATTAATGGTTGATCCCTGATTTATTGATTGCCGCAGGTTTACTTTTCAACGACTGAATGAAATGACTTGAAATTCATGGCTTGATATTTGTTTTTACATGAGTTAAAGATTTTGTTTGCTACTTTTCCCTAACACTCATATTTAATATTTACTTTTCATGAGAAATCGCATTTTTTTGTATATTTTATCAAAAGTTCTGTAATTTATTGATTGCCGCAGGTTTACTTTTCAACGACTGAATGAAATGACTTGAAATTCATGGCTTGATATTTGTTTTTATATCACTTACAGGTTTTGTTTGCCACTTTTCCTTATAACTGATATTTAATATTTACTTTTCATGAGAAATCGCATTTTTTTGTATATTTTATCGTAAGTTCTGTAATTTATTGATTGCCGCAGGTTTGCTCTTCAACGATTGAATGAAATGCCTTGAAATTCAAGGCTTGATATTTGTTTTTACATCAGTTAAAGGTTTTGTTTGCTACTTTTCCTTAAAACTCATTTTTCATATTAACATTTCATGAAAAATCTCATTTTTTTTGTATATTTTATTGTAAGTCCTGTAATTTTTTTTTTTCTTTTTTTCTAAAGCTTTTTTTGGAAAAGTGGCAAACAAAAGCTGTAAACAATATAAAAACCGCTGCCAATTTATTGGCAAGATGACTCCTCAAACTAATTTATCGATTCCATTTTTAAAATTTAAAAAAAAAGTAAATTTTTTATAACAAAACTTTATTAATAAATAAAACTGTTTTCTTTGTGGTTCTTTGTTGTTTGTTAAACAATTTGGCTGAATATAAAAAATATCTTTTTTGTTTTTTCATTTATATATCCTATACAAATAATTAGTTATTGTTATAAAAAATTTTAAAGCAATACATTACTTTGAGAAAGAAAAGTATGTATTGGCAATAGTCTAATGAATATTTGTTTTGAAACAGGTATTTAACTACTATCCTGCTCGACTTAGTGGTTTAAAGTTAATCCATCATTGTAACAATCATATAAATATAATAACTAAGTTATACTTCTTAACAAAAGACAATGAATCGTTTTGAAATTTAACAGAGAGGTAGTTTTTTTCATATTTAAGAATCGATATTTTTATGAAATATTTTAATGAAATTTTTACGAAATTCAGATTTTGAAAATCAGTTATTATCGTTGCCCTAGTACACGTTGCCGCAGGACTCAATCTGAAATTACTTTCTCTGGGATATGTCCTAGTACACAATAATTATTTTATTTATATATGATATACAAATGAAATAGAACTATTGTATATTTTGCTCTAAAACTATATATTTGTATTTCGGGGCTAATTTGGAATGAGTAAAGAATTTTGACCTCTTGAAATTTTAACACAATCTTGTACTCGATAAGTGTAATAAGTGGTAAAAATTTTGAGTCAATCAATCGAATATTCTTTTTAAACATGCAAATATAAGAAATTTATAAAAAAATTTTAACCTCAAATATCTTTGGTCACAACGGTCAGATTCTTTTCGGCAAAGAACTGAATCCTTAGATATGAAAAACCTAATTCTTTGCCAAATTTCAAAACGATTCATTGACTTTTACTTCTGTTATCGTAAAGGAAAGAAAACGCACATTTTTTCAAAAATAATTATATTCTCGGAAACAAATCAATATAACCTCTTCAAATTTTAACATAATGTTGTACTCGATAAGTGTAATAAGTGGTAAAAATTTTGAGTATAAAAATGAAAAGGATTTTGAGATATTAATTAAAGAAATATAAACCATATTTTCATTAATATCAAATGACAGGATAGAGATAATTTAAATTAAAAAAAAAGAAATTGTAGGTATTTTAAAGGCCTTTTAATAAAAATTTAGTTTATTAAGTAATACTGGCTGAAACAAATTAAAAAATCAAAAAAACGAAAAATTCAAAAACGTTTTTTGGTTATTAAAAATAAAATCGGTAAAATCAAAAAGTAGGTTATGCTCTCTCTGTTCTTCTCCGAAACGAAGAGAATAAGCCTTTTCCGATGTAAATCGGTCGATCTGTTCAAAAGTTATCGCCTGCACACACACACGCACGCACGCGCGCACGCACGCACGCACGCACACCGTTGTTTTGATCAAAAACAACGGATTTTAGCGCCAAAAGTCTTAAAACATGTTTTTGAATATTTTTTGTTTCAAAAATTGTTCTCACCGTTACAAAGCTTCCTCTTTGAGAAAGCAAAAAGAATGCTCAGCTAAAATTTCAAGTTATTCCGTTCACTTGTTGAAAAATAAACCTGCGGCAAAGACCCTGTAAACATAAAAAGCAAGTTTTTCAGAAATCAAGTTTAAAATTTGAGTTTCTTATAACTTGGTATGCTTCTGAAAACTACTTACCAAAATTGTTTTCACCATTCTATATAATATTTTACCATTGATGAAAAATGAAAAATTGAATATCCATATAAAAGTTATTTTGGCACGGACCCTAATCATTTTATGTCCATCAAATAATTATCTGTAAAAGAAAACATTTCATCGGCTTAACAATATCTTCACATTATTTAGAATAATACATTACTATAGCCCTTAGCGTGTCTTAGGCTAATACTTTATTTGGTAATGCTGTAATGTAGAACTTCAAATCTATTTAAAATTGGTTTCTGATCCTAGGATAGTTTAAGGAAAGAAAAAATTGCAAATAAAAATTAATTGTGTGAAATCAATCTAAATTAATTTGATACTTCTCATTTCAAAAACAGATTTTTTAATACTTACACATTTTACACAAGCGCTGCAGGAACTATTCTCCAACTTGCTTACTTGATGTGTTCATATACTTATATAATGGCAATATCCGCATACAACACCCAGTACATAAATAGCTTCTGAACGTATTATCTTTTCATGACATATATATTCAATAGCTATAACTTGCAGTTTAATATATTTTTTGTTCTTTGTTGTTGCTTCGCTTGCAGATATATCAGAAATTTTACTTTACTTATATATACATATTCACACATAGGTTTACGAACCTGGACTTATGTTGACGAATTCTGACACGGAAAGAGACTTATGCAGACATTGTGGTACTTATGCAGACGTCAACATAAGTGGAGAGATTATTTCTTTAGTCAAGCGTGACTTATGCAGACAAATTCTTACACGGTACCGGACTTATGCAGACACCCTGCATAACTGGAACCCGACTTATGCAGACAAGTCTGCATAAGTACCTATATCACAAATATATATACATATGTATATACTAGGGGGGCTTCGCCCCCTGCTCGCTCCGCTCGCCAAACCCCATCTGTAATGTGTAATTGTTAAAAAAGAATATTATAGAAAAAGGTAACACAACTGGAAACTGAATTGTGTTTTTTAAATTTAGAAATATTTATTTTTCTCTGTTTAAAAAAATTCTTTTTTTTTGTACAAATTTGCTAGACATACATTAAAAATAAAATTGGAGAGCTAAACACAGAAGTAATCGAGACTGAAAAGACATAAATGAGATATAAATGTGATGTTATCTATTGATATAACAAAAGAATACATTATGTATGTTATTCATGTAGTTTATTTTCGGTCAGAATATCAAATCATATTATTTATGTAAAATTTGTATTAAGTATAATGAATAATAATTACAAAAATTTAGATCAAATAAATATGGAAAGTTAGTATTTAAGTTTTAATTATATATGAATTGATTATTTTAAAAAATACAATAATATGATATAAAAATAATTTTATAATTATAGTTGCAGATTATATTTTATATGAAGAAAAATATTTAAGGTACATTGAAAGTTTAGAAGAAAATAATAAATTGAAAAAATTAAATTCAGGGTTTATACAAAAAAAAAAAAAATAAAGAAAAAGAAACATAATATTTAAAAATTACGTAATGCTTTTAAGAATTTAGGTGAGTGATGTAGTTGTAAGGTTATTAATAATATGCAATAGTTTGTAAATTTTGTTTTATTTCATTTATAGGAATGTAACGTTTTTGTCTATACAGCATTTTTTGTAATGATTGAATATATATCTTATTGATTGTTTGCCAAAAAAAAGATTAATATGGGTTTTTTTCTTAGTATGTTTACATAAGAAGAAGGACTATCTTTTAATTTTGTAATTTTTTCTTAATTTTGGTGAAACCTGAAAATTGATGTCGTCGACTCTGTATGTACTACTTGTAAATATGATTTCATCATATATTATTTCAATATAGATAATATTAAAAAGTAATTGAATATTTATTCTTCTATTAGCGTTTAAATTATTTCTTTGATAAGTTATAATAACTGTAGATAATTAAGGCATTTTGTCATAATAATATTGAAAAAGTGAATGTAATGATTATTATATCTTGTCATTTCTTTAACATGGCGTATTTTTATCAGTATAAATTGTTTATAATACGAAATAGTGACCTATGGCCATCTGTTACTTATATACAGTATTGTGTTATCAAATATATAAGCACAAGTGTTTGTCTATGAGATCTGAGCAGTCCTTTATATACCATGGAGCAATAATTGTGTCAAAATCAATTATTCCAGACGACTATGATCTTTGCATATAGCCTAAAAATATTTTAAATTGTGAAAGTAAAAAGATAATCATGAATAAATTGTCTCACCATGTCGATCCGATGGTTTTTCCAATATTATTTCCATCTGGTGATTTAGGCTGGAGTATTGGATATAATAAAAAGCCAAAGGTTAATGTAAATAAAATTTATAATACAAACAGTTTGATTAATACTTCACAGTCTAATGACAACATTTATAATACAAACAATTCTATAAATATTTAAAAGTCTACCGAAAAATCAGTATGTCTTACTACTTTACAATATTATTCTTATAGATTATCATATAGACCAGAAACTAAAAATTTTTCACCTTTGTTATATGCTGGAAGATTAACACAACAATGTGTTTTACAAGCTCTTATTATGGTAGAAAGTAATAGGATGAATTTTTTCAGAAATAATCAACGACAACTTCGTATTGAATGTTATCAAGGATTATATGATCACGTCTTTAATCCAGCCTCAAATATTACTCAAAATTTTGAAAAAAAAAGAGATTAGGAAATCTTTTTATTTTACCAGCAACATATATTGGTAGTCCTAGGTACATGCAACAACATTACCAGGATACCATGGCAATAGTGAGAGCAACAACAAGGCCAGATTTATTAATTACTATCACATGTAATCTGAAATGGAAAGAACTAAAATTAGTTGTACAAAAATTTCCAAAAGGAACTTTACCTAATAACATTCCTAATATTACAGTTAGATTGTTTTATGCAAAATTTAAATGTATTTTAGATGATATAGTAAAAAATAAAATTTTTGGAAACGTGATCGCTTATGTTTATACTATTGAGTTTGAGAAAAGAGGTTTACCACATGCTCATCTTATAGTTACATGACATCCGAATAATAAAATAATGACTCCTAACAGAATTGATAAATATATCTCTGTAGAAATTCCAAATAATGATAATAAATTGATGCAAAAATTAGTAATTAAACATATGTTGCATGGACCTCATAAAAGTAAATCCCATTGTATTATTAAAGATAAACCTATATGTATAAAGAAATTTCCTAAACAATTTCGCGATTTTACAATTTTGAAAAAAAATGGTTATCCAGAATATCGACGACAAGATAATTCTGCAGATAATCATATATATAAAACACCTAGGGGGGCCGAGCTTCCTGCATGTCTTCGACATGCCAACCCCCTCCCTCCCGCCCCCACACCCACCTGCTAATCGCTTCGCTCGTCGCCCCCCTCTCCCTATGTAAAAACTTCGTTTTTACATAATAGGTAAGACCGCAATGCACAGAAGAACCTTATAATTTTATTATTGCAAAAATTGTAATACTTTATTTTTATCGTTTTTCTCATTAAAATAAACATAAATATATCTGCAATAAAATTTAAATAAAAATTATTCATTTACTTTTACACATTTATTTCCTTTTTATTTTGTAAAAGGTTTGCATTTTAGTTCTACATATATAGGTATATGTAAATAACTTTTTCTCTATTCCTCGAGCGAAAGTACGCGTTTTCGCCGTTTGTTTACACTAGAAGAAAAAGCACTTTTGACCACTGCGTGTGTCACTTGTTTCATGCGCAACCGAAAGCTCTGTGAGCAATGTTTTGAATAGCCTAACCCCATATACGATTCAGCGGATTGTGACTTTGCCGCGCGGAAGTCGCGAAAGTGTGCGATTTCGGCACGGAACTGTCTCGCATCGGGAGAGTGGTGCTCTCAAGAAGGATGGTCTACTATGAATTCATGTTTACTTATTTGGAAATATCCTCTCCCTCTCCCTATCTCTTTTTATCTCTCTCTATTTTAGCCTATTGGCGGAACACTATGATATTCGTACAAGTATTGTTATAAGTATTTTATTTACCACATCTTCTCTTATTTATTATTTCAAAGATTATCTTTTGAGTTTTATTTTGCATTGTTATGTTTTTGAAAATCTTTTATATCTCTTATGTATTTTACGACATAATGAACTAAATTATTATTGTATTCTATTGTAATTGACTGAAATTTATAATTTTATACCTAGCCGAATCCATCTCAAATCAGACAGCCCGCGTATGCCTATTTCACCTATCATGTTGAAATAAAAATATTTATGTTCTACTCGAAAAAATATTTTACACGTGTTTTTTTATTTTTTTGTTTCATCAAAATTTCATGCGTTCAGCGATACCGAAAAATTCCGAGAAAATTCTTTCATTGAGAAAAAAAATTTTCAATGTGATTTTCAGACTGCTATTGTTTCAGCAGTTTTTCAAGCTTTTAAACGTGTAACACATAATTTCACTCAGTTTTGAGCCCTCTTTAACGGCCTTAATGTCATTTTCAAAAAAAAAATAAAAAATCCACGAGCCATCCACTTTTTACTGAAAAATTCATTTTTTAGAGAAGTGCTTTTTTCTCGAAAACCCCATGTTTTTTTTGCACAATTTTTGTTGTCGTGATAGAGGACGGTAATGCCTAGCTAGACGTATTTGTGAGATTCGGTACTTTTTCCCTGGGATAGCGATCACTAATGAGATAACACACAAACAAATTTTTCACGCTTAACGCTTATATATAGTCAATGATATTAGAGTCAATGTAAAGGTATTTATCTTTGTGCGTATGTAATATACATGTACGTGCGCCTACTTATAGGAGTATATATACTAGTACATTTGTCCGCTAGATGGATATGGTTTGACTTAACATTTACAAAGAAAAGTTCGGTTTCTGCTATATATCACACATCTCGTCTTATTTAAAACCATCATCTTTTGGAAAATTATTACATATTTACACCTTATCAACTCAACTACGATGTCTCAATATTACTCAACAGAGAGAATCAAATGTGCAGACTTTTTAGACAAACACAAACAAATTATTTACAAATCTAGTTCCGTACGTTTAAAACAACTTGAGAATCTTGCTCATCCATTGAAGCACCTCTATACTCATTTACCTTTGACACCTTCTACATATCTGTGTCAACATTGTTACCATCGTGCTTTAGAATTGGTGAGTAGTACTGACAATGAATTTATAACGGATAATGAAGTTACCGATAACGTAGTTGATAGAGATGAAGATTTTTTACCAAGTACTCCAGAACGCATTGAAGAATTTAATAATGAAATAAGTACATCTTTCTTAGGTTCTGTATCGCCTCTTAAAAGAAAGAATCTTATACATGAAAAATCAATTGAAAATTACGTAACAAAGAAGAAAAAAAAATACTTTCAACATTGTCTAATACCCTTGATGTGAAGTTGAACAATGTTTATGACGTTTCTATAACAGCAAATGAATCAACTGTATGCCATTGTACAGAATGGATACAAAATCTTGGTCTAGCCTTGCAAAAGTGTTCTACGGTATCAGAAAAAATAAAAATTCTGACTTTGCTACCTTCATCCTTTACAAAACATGAAATTTTATCTTTATTTCCAGAAATAACAATGTATATGATCAACAAATCGAGAAATCTTGTTAAAGAAAAAGGAATTTATTCAGAACCAGATGCATATTCAGGCCATCCGATTGATGAAAACATGGAAAAAATTGTTATGGAATATTATTTAAATGATGATTTTAATTGTTCAAGACAAAGTCCTAATAAATGTGACGTTGTTACAATTAAAGTTAACAATAAAAAAGAGAAAAAAGTTAAGCGTTTTCTTACTCGAAGTTTAAAAGAGACGTATAAAGTATTTAAAAATGATTATCCAGAATTGAGAATTGGAAAATCGAAATTTTATAGTTTGCGACCAAAGTATGTCTTACTTAGCCCCATCAAAGAAGTTTGTCTCTATATCTATTGCGCAAATTATGATTTATTTCTTACGAGCTTAATTAATTTTAGAGGGAGTAACGTCACAGATTTGGATGAAAGTCGGTCACAAATAATAAATGCAACAATGTGTTCTGAGCCATCTGATTTATGTTATTTACAAGAATGTAAACTATGTCCAGGGATTAAGGGAATTACGTTTCATGTTTTAAAACTGCAAGATGTAAAAGGCACAGAAGAAATTACATATGCTTTGTGGGATAATAGAAACCTGATTAAAAAGACACTATCAATTTCTGCTTTTAAAGATGAACTTTCGGTTTGGACCATGAGGGTTAGTACTCACATGTATGTAAAAAATATACAACGCAAAGCTATAAAAACAGAAAGAGAAAGTGCTAAAAAAGACTCACATCATTTAGTTCTTCAAATAGACTTCGCTGAAAACTGGGCTGTGATTCATAATAAAGCTGTTCAAGGAAATCATTGGGTTAATGATCAAATTTCTATTTTCACAGCAGTCTCTTATCAAGGGGATTCGACACAAAGTTTCGCAGTTATAAGTGATGACCGAAAACATGATTCAGCGTATGCTTTGCTAGCAGTACAAAAAATTATAAAATTCTTGAAAGAAAATTGTTGTGATTCAATTAAAAAATTACCATCGTATCAGACGGCGCTGCGAGTCACTTTAAAAATGGTTTTCAATTAGATGAACTAAAACGAGCATCGTGTGATATAAAATGGTTGTTCTCTGCTACTGGGCACGGCAAAGGAGCTGTAGATGGTGTGGGTGGACTTATAAAGCATTATGCTACTTCGCATAATCTTCGAGAGCCCCTTGAAGAAGCTATTCAAAACGCAAATGATTTTGCAATACATGTTCAAAAATATACTGATGCTATTAAAATAATACATTTACAAGATGCTGAAATAGAACAATTCAGAAAAGAAAAAATATTGATTGGCTTACAACTCCAAAGTATCCTGAATTCAAAAACTCATATATGGGTTAAAAAACATGTGACGATAAAATACATTGTTTGACAGCAAAGACCGCTGATCGTCCGCTTACTGAATTAAGAACAATGAAGCAGAAAAACAAAGGTAGTAAAATAGGTATACAAATGAAAAAAGGTATAAAAATAAAAAATCAAAAAGAAGCAAATAACAAATAAATACATAGTTATGTGGACCTCTATATTACAAACACACAAACACAAATACCTTTACATTGACTCTAATATCATTGACTATATATAAGCATTAGGCGTGAAAAATTTGTTTGTGTGTTATCTCATTAGTGATCGCTATCCCAGGGAAAAAGTACCGAATCTCACAAATACGTCTAGCTAGGCATTACCGTCCTCTATCACGACAACAAAAATTGTGCAAAAAAAACATGGGGTTTTCGAGAAAAAGGCACTTCCCTAAAAATGAATTTTTCAGTAAAAAGTGCATAGCTCGTGGATTTTTTATTTTTTTGAAAATGACATTAAGGCCGTTAAAGAGGGCTCAACACTGAGTGAAATTGTGTGTTACACGCTTAAATGCTCGAAAAACTGCTGAAACAATAACAGTCTGAAAATCACATTGAAAATTTTTTTTCTCAATGAAAGAATTTTCTCGGAATTTTTCGGCATCGCTGAACGCATGAAATTTTGATGAAACAAAAAAATAAAAAAACACGTGTAAAATATTTTTTCGAGTAGAACATAAATATTTTTATTTCAACATGATAGGTGAAATAGGCATACGCGGGCTGTCTGATTTGAGATGGATTCGGCCACCTTTTAATGTATTTTCTAATTTTTGTCGAAAAGGCAGAATAAAGATTTATCTATTTATCTATCTATCTCTCTATCCCTCTTTCTCTTGACTCACATGAGCATGTAACAATCTGCTTATTCATGTATTTTCGATGACCGCCCCAACTCGCTACACTCGTGCTGCAAATGTTGGGCGGGCATCGAACACACATAAACGCGCGCATGGGAAAGACCAATTGTGATAGATAAAATAAAATTGAAAAATACAACCTGCAAACTATAAGAACGACGTGAAGTCGCTAACGCTACACTGAAAAAAATTTGGCACGGCGTCTGTTTCCATCACAGTTCGTCAGCGCCCCCTTCGCTGCGTGTGTCAGACCACCCACTTTTGGCACAGCGTTTGTCCCTAACGGGAGAGGAGCTGTGCCAGTACGGGGTGCGCGATGCTTTTACGGGACAGGAGCTGTGACAGTACGGGGCAGGAGATGTGCCGAACCGCGGTACAACATTCGACCCTACTTTCGGCATAGCGTATGTACTTATCGGATCAGCTGGAGTGCCAAATTTTTTTCAGTGTATCAAAGCATAGAGCGAAAGTAAAAGCATGGCTACGCAGAGTTGATGTCACTAGGAAAGACGATGATTTTTGTTTCTTCTTTATGAGGTATCAGCTCCAGGCAACGTCATCAGGAACAGTTCTTCTAATAAATCTTCGAATTAAATAATCATATTAATCTTCTTTAATCACTCATATTTATCACAAAACTTCTTCCAATCTAGCCATATTTCTATATATATATTATACATTTCTCCAAAGGGTTTTATAAAACCCGTTTTTTTAT
The DNA here is from genome assembly GCA_036365515.1 of Torymus aiolomorphi. Classification (NCBI taxonomy): domain Eukaryota; kingdom Metazoa; phylum Arthropoda; class Insecta; order Hymenoptera; family Torymidae; genus Torymus; species Torymus aiolomorphi. The sequence continues at coordinate 132,999,580 of CM070873.1, forward strand.
ATATAGGGGTTTATCGAGCCCGATTTTGATTATGCAGCCCGGGCTTCATAATATTTCTAAATATAGGGGTTTATACAGCCTGACCTAGAGTCTATAACCCCAGGGTCCATTATTTCTTTAGTCACTTGCCATAGGGAACTCTGGGCTGTAGGTACTAATATGCAGTCTTGGGCTACATAAACCCCGATAAGTGTATATATTTTATACACATATATATATATAATATATACACTTATCGGGGTTTATGTTTATATATATAGGGGGGCTTCGCCCCCTGCTCGCTCCGTTCGCCAACCCCCATTTTCAGAGAGAAATTTTATAATAATGAAGTAGAAACTATCAAATTTTGACAATATGAAATTTTGATGGGTAAAATATCGGAATTAAGACTAATCAAAGGTAAAGGATATACTATTTGTGTTCTTAATAATTGCTTCAGAGCAATGAAATATCGTTATATTAATTGAATAAATAGTGTAGATCAGATTAGGAGGTGATTTTCGGCAAATTCTTCCAGTTATGAAATGTGGTCACAAAAATAGTATAATTGAAGAAACAATTAAATTTTCTGCGTTATGGTCTCTTTTTAAAGTTTAAAATTAAATCAAATTATTCGTTCGGAAAATAAAGAATTTGCTTCACTATTGTTAGAATTGGGTGAAGGAAAAATTAATCCATTTATTATTCCAAATAAATGAAAAACGAATAATATTTGTAAAGAAATAGTAACATTAATATTAGAACTTCAATAGATCGTGTAATCTTAACCGCTCATAATAAAGATATTAAAATTATTAATAATAAAGTTTTAGAATTATTGAATAAAAAAGTACATACGTATTATAGTTTAGATTATGCAACTCATAAAGGAGTTGATCAAACAGACGAAAATATTCATTTAAATTATCCAATTGAAATGCTTAACAATATTAGAGAAGGTCTTCCACCTCATGAATTAAAATTGAAAGTAAATGCTATTGTTATATTAATTAGAAATATAAGTATTGTACAAGGAATGTGTAATGGTACACGTCTAAGAATAACTGGATTATATGCTCATAATGTTAAGGCAGAAATAATTACAGGCGAAAGAATTGGTGAAGAGGTTTTTATTCCACGAATAACATTAAATACTGCAGATTCATTTTCATTTCCTTTTATTCTTTACCGTAAACAATTTCCAATTGTATTAGCTTTTGCCATGACAATAAATAAATCTCGAGGACAGAGTTTCGATTTTATTGGAATTTTTATTAGACGACCACTATTTTCACATGGTCAGTTTTATGTTGCTTTATCCCGATGTCAAAATCCTAACAATATATTTATTGAAAATTGTTCAGAAAATTCTTTAATAAGAGATAACATTTTATGGAAAGAAATTTTTGTAATTTAATCTATAATTTACACTATAAGATTTGATAAGTGAAAATTTATGTCGTATTTGTATATGATCTCAATTTCTCCTAAGCTCAAGGAATTTATAACAATAATCATTTTAATTAAAATATTACCCTTTGTGAAAATATAAGACATGTTGTATCTTCTCATAAGTTTAATATCATAAATATTCTGAATATTGTTGTACATTTAATAAATAAATACTTCATAATTATTTAATATATTAATGTGAAATATTTGTTTATTCAATGTTATAAAGATGTGAATTAATTTTTATTATATTTTAAACTTTGCACAATTTTTATTTTAGAGAAATTACAATAATAAGTAATGAAAATTAATTCACATCTTACATGGTGGAGGAAGGAAGGGCTAGGTTAGAGTCAAGGAGGATTACGGAGGGATGACTCCCATGCTTTTTAGGGCTACTGGCGATGTATTCCATGGTTGTGTTTAGGTTCATTATATAAAAAGTTATTGTGTAATTGTTGGGTTTTAGGCAATAACACCTTTGTAAACTGCGAACTCTGGTAGAGAGGGGAAGGGCGCGGAGCGCTGAAGCGAGTGCCGGGCGAGCGCGTCGTCAGTCGGACTGGGTCCGTTGTCAGAGGAAGTCTTGTGTGTGTAAGAGAGGTGCGAAGCTTTGAATAAGCCCTAGTTTACTTCAATTGTATTGTGTTCCTCTTTATTGCGTAGTCATACCTACCAATATCCCAACAGGTTATGGGCCGGTAGGAAACGCTTCCATTGCGCAAATGCTTTTGGATTTGAGAAGTGCTATGACGGGAGGTGCTCGCGTGTGTGCGTTAAGTGAGACGGAAGAAAGGACTCAAGGGCAGGAGAGAGTATCTCCGTCTTCGCATTTCACATCATCACGCAGCCCCAGGAAGCAGCGACTGTATCAGGGCGGTTAATAGAGGCGAAAAAGGCGGCTGGTGGGCCAGGTGAAACGACCGATAAAGGTATGTAAGAATAGTGAGAAGTGAAGTGCGAAAGTGATTCGGTCGAAAAGGCGCGAAAACTAGGAGTCGTGAAAAGTAAGAAAAACTCGTGGAAAGTTAGAAATGAAAAGCGCGAATCGAAACGTGTGAAATTTCGAGTAGAGACGCGCGGAAAGATAGAAATGAAAAGCGCAAACTGAAAAGTGTAAAATTTTGAGTAGAAAGACACGCAGAAAGTGAGAACAGAAAAACGCGAGTCGAAACATGTAAAATTTCGTGGAAGTTCGAGGAGACAATGTAAGTCGCCTTAAAGGAGTAGAGATGATTTAAGCTGAATATTGTGACGAAATATTTAACAGCTAAAAACCGTGTTGTTGGTGAAGGCGCAGACGTAGAGGTCAGCGACGTCACGATTCGAATCGATAGAGATGAGAAAGAGATGCGAATATAGCTATATGAAAAATAAGAGATGAGGAAAAGATGAGAATTTAGTTAGTGAAAGTCGCGCGCAAAAGGAGACTGAGGAGAAATAAAGGAGGCATATAAATATGTATAAATAGACGTATATATACATATATGAAATTAATTGAAGTTAAAAAGGAAGTTAAGTAAAATATGATGATTATAAACTAAAGTAAATGTGTGTATTTTACAGGTTGGATTGAAGAGGTTCAACGGGTGTTCGGTGAGGTGTGGGTGCAGGAGCAGCTGCACTTGGAGTATCAAAATGAGAAAGTTTTTGTTGCTAGAGGGAACAAAAGAACATTATATTTCATGTTCTTTGATCAAAAAATCGTGAGAATAGATCACAAAATGAGCGATGACCTATATTTCTATGTAGAGTCAATCTGGCCAAAAGAGACAAAAGTTGTACCGTTTGTAATTCCCCAGTTGAAGGAATCAGGGAACGGACAAGAAACTGAGATGAGAGGAGATGTGGTTATAATGGAGGCCGTTCAGAGAATGCTTCAGAAACAAAAGCAGGAGATTAAACAGGAGATACAGGAAGATCTCAACCGATTCCATTTCGAAATTATTGCAGAACAGAGAGAGATGAATAAACAGCTAATAAAGGGTCTGGTTACTAATCTTGGACATATGCTGCAGGCATCAAATACAGGTGGAAGTATGAAACTGTCTACCATTCAAAATAGTGTGAAGGATTGGGAGACGGAACATGATAAACTGAGGAGACGGGTGAAAACCAGACCAATGGTGAGTAAAACAAATCTGTTTATTAAAACAAATATGAAAATAAAGGTGAGACAAACGAGACAAGAAAAATTAATGTAAAAGCGTTGGTAGATCAAAAAGTTTCGGAGAGAGTACATAGTTTGTTAAAGAAACAGACTAAAGTAAACAAGAGCACAAATTCAGGAGTAAATTTGACAGACAAATACAAGTAGAAAAATGTGTTTGAAAATAATTCTCACGTATAAATCAAATTTATAATGTACCTGAAATTAAGTTAGTTGACGACAAACACTAGGTGAGAAACATAGTAAGCGCATTAATGAGAAATATTAAGCAAAGATTCTTGATATAAAAGAGCCTAGAGAGATTCTAATTATATTAAAAGAATATAAAAGACTAGAGACAGGAGTTACAAGTGTGTCTGCTAGAAAAGAGTTGTATGAGAGGAGATTTAATCCTAAGAGAGAAATGGCTGCCAAGTTCTGGGACAAAATCGAGGAAAGTTCGAATATATGAGAATGTTCAAGATGCTGGTAAAATATCAGAAAAAGAAAAGAGAGATATCCTCGAGCATGCCATTGTTGATGCAGTGCCAGGCATTAAAGTTTTCAACAGTCTTAACAGACAAACAACTGGGCAAGATGTGTCCTATTTGCAACTAAAAGATTATTTTAATGGTTTTTGAATTTTTAATTGGACTTCAACGAGCCAATCTCCTATGCGTTAGTTGAATGTCTATTCTCAAATCGAGAAACGTAGCTTTAGTTTAAGCTTCCTCCTCTCTCGATAAGAATTTTTTGACAAACGGCAAATTTTTTTGACAAATTTTTTTGAAGTCTGACAAACTTTTTTTGAAGTTGACAAACGGCAAATTTTTTTGACAAATTTTTTTGAAGTCCGATTAAAAATTCAAAACTATTATGATAGCATCACGAGCGCTTACAACATATTTAGAATCAAATGGCATTCGGACACTAAAATGCTTTTCCTTGTATAATCTTAGTTCCAACCTTTTAACACTAGATGGCAACCAATTTTTCAAATCCACATATAAAATTACAACTTACACACTATAAGAATTCACAGTAATTTCATTATTTTGGATTCGAAGATATGTCTACTTGTGTCTTCCTGACGAGTCCACCAAGTACGATAAGGACGAAACTCCCCGATATTATATTTTATTCTGAAATTAAAAGTTATTCAATTAAAAAAAAAAAAAAAAAAAAAAATTCTCTTATGTGTGTCGCCGTTTCTCAAAAAATTCTTATCGAAAGAGGAGGAAGCTTAAACTAAAGCTACCTTTCTCGATTGGAGAATAGACATTCGACTAACGCATAGGAGATTGGCTCGTTGAAGTCCGATTAAAAATTCAAAACTATTAAGATAGCACCACGAGCGCTTACAAGATATTTAAAAGATTATTTGTTACAGGTTGAAAATACAATCAGGCCCAGGGAAGCACCAAAGGCAGACATGTTTGCGAGGCGAGGTCATCACAGAGACGACGGTCGAGGCCGTGGAGATATGAGAGGAACTAACCGTAACCAAACCAATGCATCAGAGACGAGATGCTACTCCTGTGGCCTTGTTGGTCACTTGATTCGGAGCTGTCCCACACCCGGGCAGCGGGTCTGCTATGTCTGTCATAAACCCGGCCAAGAGGCCAGAGACTGTACGAACCGAAAGAGAGAGGGAGAGCGACTTGAAGAAGTCTCTGAAAAACGAACAAGATGAGACTAGAGGCGGTCGGACATTGAAATCGAAGGAGAAAATCGTACTACAGGTGCATCCAATTCTACAGCACGTGGCAGAGCCAGCGCACGAGGCTCTGGAAGCAGAAGTCGTGGAGGCAGAGGTCGAGGCAGCCGTGCCTCGCGCAACAGGACTATGAGAGACACGAGAGACGAGTAAGGAGGAGAAGATGAGGACGAAGGTAACTCATTAGATTGGTGTTTAGTTACGAAAGATAAAAGCGATGTATTAGTGAAATTTATAGCTGACTTTGGAGCGACAGAGCATTTGAGTAGGTCAGAACTGATTTTTGAAAATTAGACGATAATGTCAATCACACTCTGAGATGTACCAATAAAGATAATTCTTTAAGAACACCAGGCTCGGGATCAGTTAAATTCAAAACAGACAGAGGAGGATAGTTTGCATTATAGGATGTTGTATATTTGAAAGAATTATCCGAAAATTTGTTGTCTCTGAGACAATGTGTTGATCAGGGATTGCAGATCTATTTAGATATTCAAAAGATTAATATCTATGATCCATTTACTAAAGAAAGATTATTATCAGGAGTTTATAGAAATCCCTTTTGGATTATAAAATTGTAAGTTATTAAAAACAAAGATGAGGTAAAAGAAAGATATAAGTAGAGCGCTTTGATTAGTACTAGAAGCAAAACTAAATTAAACTCGAATAAAGTTAGTCAACCGAGCGTGTTAGAAACAGATAAGAAAGATAATAAAACTGTAAAAGGATTAGACTTAGTGTCCGCCGGTGACAACAGAAAAATTCATAATGCAAATTTCGATTCAAAAGAAGTGGAATTTGAGGAAATTAAAGAGTTAAGCAAATAAAATTCAGATGAGATAGAAAGCAGTAAAGCAATGAAATGCTACAGGCGACTGGGGCCAAGTATCACGAAAATACTTATTAGAATTTGCGAAACAAAATCCGAATCTATTAATTGAAGAGAATGGAAAGTCTGAAAATAAAATCGAGAAATGTGAAGTTTGTCTGACAACAAAATGTGTTAAACTATCTTTCAGTAGCACACGGGTGAGAGCAGATAAACCTCTTCAAATGATACACACGGATACAATGGGACCAGTTAGCAATTCATCTCATCCTAGTGGTTATAAATTTGCAGTAACTTTTGTAGACGACTATTCTCGTGTTGCGTTAGCCTATCCAATGAAACTTAATTCAGAACATTTGAAAGCATGTGTTGCTAGTATAAGAAACTTTATGAGAGTAGACATGTGAAATTTCTAGAAAATAAATGTATAGGAAAATTAAAATCTGAGGTACGGAACTTGCGAATAAACAGGAGTTGAGTAGCCTTGAGAAAAGTAATAAATCTGAAAAGAAAGAAGTTCATTATACAATGTCGAGATCAGAGGGAGTATTTGAGTCAGATAGTGAATCAGAATCAGAAGTGAGTGAAAGAGATGTAGCGTATCATGCGTTACTGACTAAAATCCAGGGAGATCCGCAAACTTACCATGAAGCGATTAACTCAACAGAGGGAGAAAATAAGAAGTGGGCTGTAGAATCTGAATTAAATTCAATTAAAGATAAAGGAGTATTTGAGGTTGTGCAAAGAGAAAACTTGTTAAGGGGCAAAGCTAACAATAATATTCTAGACTCTAGGTGGATTTTTAAATAAAAAGGGGATGAGGCATGTAATACAAGATATAAAGCCAGATTAGTCATGAGGGGGTTTAAAGACAGAAATAATTATGAATTGATAGAAACACATTCGCCAGTCTCTAGATTGCTATTAGTTAGATGTTTATATTATGGTAAATTGATGAGTGTTGATGAAGGGACATAATAAGTGCAATTCGAACACACCTTAAATAGATTAAGTGAGTTATTCGTAGTTAAAATCTGGGTCAGCCAAAAGAATTCTTGGGAATTAAGACATAACGAGATTAGATTTGTCAAAAGTTGAAATTCAGTCATGGAAAGTATACAACAAACATGCTTAAGAAATTAGGAGATGAAAATGTTCACTCAGTAGCAGCACCCTTGGCAGAACGAGTGTTGCAGAATTTGTCAGGGACAAAATATTACGAGTTAATATAAGAGACTGAGTTGGAAGGACTGGTGACTCATTCGGATGCGAGTCTGACAAACAGCAAAACATTCTTACAACGTGTGGTTTGTAATTGACACCTATGGTGACGCTGTAGCAAGGAGAACGATTCAATAGACGAGTACTGCGCTGTTCTCATACAAAGCAGAATATGTAGCGTTGAGTGGGACTTGCCGAAATTCGATGGCATTACACTACTCAGTGAAACTATTATTAAATGAGATGGGTATTCTAAGAATGTGTTTTCTTCTAGGGATAATATGACAACACAGGATTTAGTGAGAAAATTTCATTAAAGATTAATATTCAAAATACTTAATAAGAATGATGTTTAATAATTTGTTCTGTTTACAGGAGAGAAAGAGAAATCGGACGATGAAGAGTGACTTGTCTCACAGCACCGTGAAGAAAATTGGGGAAGATGAGATCAGCCAAAACATAAGACAGAAGACAGGCAAAATTTCAGTATTAAGCGCGATATTAATTTAAAATTTATTAGAGAATGTTTGTAGTTACCACAGTACGTTATTAAGGTATAAAAGGATGTGACTGAGAGGGAGTGTTGGGTTTTAGGCAGTAACACCTTTGTAAACTGCGAAATCTGGTAGAGAGGGGAGGGGCGGGGAGCGCTGAAACGGGCGCCGGGCGAGCGCGCCGTCAGTCGGACTCGTTCCGTTGTTAGAGAAAGTCTTGTGTGTGTAAGAGAAGTACGAAGCTTTGAATAAAGCCCTAGTTTACTTCAATTGTATTGTATTCCTCTTTATTGCATCCTCCTACCTACCAATATCCCAACAGTAATTCTATATGATTTCGGTATGTCCCAAAATCATATATATAATTATTATTATTTCTTATATATAAAACCTAAGCTCAATAAAATCAAAAATTCAACGCGCCTATAACAGTACCTCAGTTGTGGTGTGGCAAGCTGTTCCAAATTTGCGAAATGTGGTAATAGTTGAAAACATAATTGTCTATGTTATTTCTAATAATAATTAGTATATTTTTGAGTTTTTTTACATGTTCGAATTCAAAGATTTAGTGACAGTTTTCTCTTTGATGGTTTTTCGATTATCATAAAAAACAATAGTCCGGTAGTAGTCCAGAGGTGGAGGTGACGGTGGAGGGGATGGTGGAGGGGACGGTATGTGGAGGGCGGTGGAGGGAGCGGTGGAGGTCGGTGGCGGGGACGGTGGCGGGCGGTGGAGGGCGGTGGAGGGGACGGTGAAGGGTGGTAGAGAAGACGGTGGTCTGACTGAGATTAATAAATAACGTGATTTTTGAACGAATTTAACGTTAAAAAGTGGAGGGGACGGTGGAGGGGCAGCAAATAGGTAAGCGGAGGGGACGGTGAAGGTGACGGTGGAGGGCGGTGGAGGTGACGGTGGAGGGCGGTGGAGCGCGGTGGAGGGGACGGTGGAGGGACTGCGTTCAGATATAGCAGTAACGCCTATATAATATAGGGCGATATATATATATATATATATATATATATATATATATATATATATATATATATATATATATATATATTCACATCTGGGACGCATTTTGAGGATTATATAAGCCATATATACCGAATTTTGAGGATTTTGTAGGCATTTTGAGCAGTCTCCTCAAAAGTCCAAAGCACTCGAGAGGCATTTTGAGGATTTTTCAGCGGTTTCCACAATAGTGTGTTAATACATCGATTTCGGAAATTCCGTGATATTTTTCCGTAAAAGCGGGCGCCGCAGGCGTCGTGGTGTTAGTCAATAACATTAGGGTCATTATTTCTTTAGTCACGCGCTTGTTTATTGGTTGTTTATAACAATGTTTATATTTGTGTCACCACTATTGTACAAATTCTTTATGAAATCCTCAAAATACCGTCCAATGATATATATATATATATATATATATATATATATATATATATATATATATATATATATATATATATATATATATATATATATATATATATATATATATATATATATATATATATATATATATATATATATATATATATATATATATATATATATATATATATATATATATATATATATATATATATATATATACATATCTGTAAAGGGGTTTCTAAAGCCCGTTTTTTTATATATAGGGTACTCATATACAGGATTGGTCCTCATAAACCCCGATAAACATGTCTATATATATATATATATATATATATATATATATATATATATATATATATATATATATATATATTTTTGTTTTAACAGATTTATGGAGCCCTTTTATACATATGAGCATATTTATGGAGCCCGTTTTCTTTTATGGAGCCCGGGTCCCATAAAATATTTTTCGCGGGCGTTTATGGAGCCCGATCTAGAGTCTATAACCCCAGGGTCCATTATTTCTTTAGTCACTTGCCATAGGAATCTCTGGGTCCATATAAGAAAACGGGCTCCATAAATATGCTCATATGTATAAAAGGGCTCCATAAATCTGTTAAAACAAATGTATATATATATATATATATATATATATATATATATATATATATATATATATATATATATATATATCGCCCTATATTATATAGGCGTTACTGCTATATCTGAACGCAGTCCCTCCACCGTCCCCTCCACCGCACTCCACCGCCCTCCACCGCCACCTCCACCGCCCTCCACCGTCCCCTCCACCGCCCTCCACCGTCACCTACACCGTCCCCTCCGCTTACCTATTTGCTGCCACTCCACCGTCCCCTCCACTTTTTAACGTTAAATTCGTTCAAAAATCACGTTATTTTTTAATCTCAGTCAGACCACCATCTTCTCTACCGCCCTTCACCGTCCCCTCCACCACCCTCCACCGCCCGCCACCGTCCCCGCCACCGCCCTCCACCGCTTCCTCCACCGCCCTCTACCTATGGTCCCCTCCACCATTCCCTCCACCGTCACCTCCACCTCTGCACTACTACCGGACTATTGTTTTTTATGATAATCGAAAAACCATCAAAGAGAAAACTGTCACTAAATCTTTGAATTCGAACATTTAAAAAAACTCAAAAATATACTAATTATTATTAGAACTAACATAGACAATTATGTTTTCAACTATTACCACATTTCGCACATTTGGAACAGCTTTCCACACCACAACTGAGGTACTGTTATAGGCGCGTTGAATTTTTGATTTTATTGAGCTTAAGTTTTATATATAAGAAATAATAACAATTATATATATATGATTTTGGGACATATCGAAATCATATAGAATTACTGTTGGGATATTGGTAGGTAGGAGGACGCAATAAAGAGGAATACAATACAATTGAAGTAAACTAGGACTTTATTCAAAGCTTCGTACCTCTCTTACACACACAAGACTTTCTCTGACAACGGACCGAGTCCGACTGACGGCGCGCTCGCCCGGCGCCTGTTTCAGCGCTCCGCGCCCCTCCCCTCTCTACCAGAGTTCGCAGTTTACAAAGGTGTTACTGCCTAAAACCCAACACTCCCTCTCAGTCACATCCTTTTATACCTTAATAACGTACTCTGGTAACTACAAACATTCTCTAATAAATTTTAAATTAATATCGCGCTTAATACTGAAATTTTGACTGTCTTCTGTTTTGGCTGATCTCATCTTCCCCAATTTTCTTCACGGTGCTGTGAGACAAGTCACTCTTCGTCGTCCGATTTCTCTTTCTCTCCTGTAAACAGAACAAATTATTAAACATCATTCTTATTAAGTATTTTGAATATTACCCTTTAATGAAATTTTCTCGCTAAATCCTGTGTTGTCATATTATCCCTAGAAGAAAACACATTCTTAGAATACCCATCTCATTTAATAATAGTTTCACTGAGTAGTGTAATGCCATCGAATTTCGGCAAGTCCCACTCAACGCTACATATTCTGCTTTGTATGAGAATAGCGCAGTACTCGTCTATTGAATCGTTCTCCTTGCTACAGCGTCACCATAGGTGTCAATTACAAACCACACGTTGTAAGAATGTTTTGCTGTTTGTCAGCCTCGCATCCGAATGAGTTACCAGTCCTTCCAACTCAGTCTCTTATATTAACTCGTAATGTTTTGTCCCTGACAAATTCTGCAACACTCGTTCTGCCAAGGGTGCTGCTACTGAGTGAACATTTTCATCTCCTAATTTCTTAAGCATGTTTGTTGTATACTTTCCATGACTGAATTTCAACTTTTGACAAATCTAATCTCGTTCTGTCTTAATTCCCAAGAATTCTTTTGGCTGACCCAGATTTTAACTACGAATAACTCACTTAATCTATTTAAGGTGTGTTCGAATTTGCACTTATTATGTCCCTTCATCAACACTCATCAATTTACCATAATATAAACATCTAACTAATAGCAATCTAGAGACTGGCGAATGTGTTTCTATCAATTCATAATTGTTTCTGTCTTTACACCCCCTCATGAATAATCTGGCTTTATATCTTGTATTACATGCCTCATCCCCTTTTTATTTAAAAATCCACCTAGAGTCTAGAATATTATTGTTAGCTTTGCCCCTTAACAAGTTTTCTTTTTGCACAACCTCAAACACTCCTTTATCTTTAATTGAATTTAATTCAGATTCTACAACCCACTTCCTATTTTCTCCCTCTGTTGAGTTAATCGCTTCACGGTAAGTTTGCGGATCTCCCTGGATTTTAGTCAGTAACGCATGATACGCTACATCTCTTTCACTCACTTCTGATTCTGATTCACTATCTGACTCAAATACTCCCTCTGATCTCGACATTGTATAATGAACTTCTTTCTTTTCAGATTTATTACTTTTCTCATGGCTACTCAACTCCTGTTTATTCGCAAGTTCCGTTCCTCAGGTTTTAATTTTCCTATACATTTTGTTTTCTAGAAATTTCACATGTCTACTCTCATAAAGTTTCTTATACTAGCAACACATGCTTTCAAATGTTCTGAATTAAGTTTCATTGGATAGGTTAACGCAACACGAGAATGGTCGTCTACAAAAGTTACTGCAAATTTATAACCACTAGGATGAGATGAATTGCTAACTGGTCCCATTGTATCCGTGTGTATCATTTGAAGAGGTTTATCTGCTCTCACCCGTGTGCTACTGAAAGATAGTTTAACACATTTTGTTGTCAGACAAACTTCACATTTCTCGATTTTATTTTCAGACTTTCCATCCTCTTCAATTAATACATTCGGATTTTGTTTCGCTAATTCTAATAAGTATTTTCGTGATAGATGGCCCCAGTCGCCTGTATCATTTCATTGCTTTACTGCTTTCTATCTCATCTGAATTTTATTTGCTTAACTCTTTAATTTCCTCAAATTCCACTTCTTTTGAATCGAAATTTGCATTATGAATTTTTCTGTTGTCACCCGCGGACACTAAGTCTAATCCTTTTACAGTTTTATTATCTTTCTTATCTGTTTCTGACACGCTCGGTTGACTAACTTTATACGAGTTTAATTTAGTTTTGCTTCTAGTACTAATCAAAGCGCTCTACTTATATCTTTCTTTTACCTCATCTTTGTTTTTAATAACTTACAATTTTATAATCCAAAAGGGATTTCTATAAACTCCTGATAATAATCTTTCTTTAGTAAATGGATCATAGATATTTATCTTTTGAATATCTAAATAGATCTGCAATCCCTGATCAATACATTGTCTCAGAGACAACAAATTTTCGGATAATTCTTTCAAATATACAACATCCTATAATGCAAACTATCCTCCTCTGTCTGTTTTGAATTTAACTGATCCCGAGCCTGGTATTCTTAAAGAATTATCTTTATTGGTACATCTCAGAGTGTGATTGACATTATCGTCTAATTTTCAAAAATCAGTTCTGACCTACTGAAATGCTCTGTCGCTCCAAAGTCAGCTATAAATTTCACTAATACATCGCTTTTATCTTTCTTAACTAAACACCAATCTAATGAGTTACCTTCGTCCTCATCTTCTCCTCCTTACTCGTCTCTCGCGTCTCTCATAGTCCTGTTGCGCGAGGCACAGCTGCCTCGACCTCTGCCTCCACGACTTCTGCTTCCAGAGCCTCGTGCGCTGACTCTGCCACGTGCTGTAGAATTGGATGCACCTGTAGTGCGATTTTCTCCTTCGATTTCAATGTCCGACCGTCTCTAGTCTCGTCTTGTTCGTTTTTCAGAGACTTCTTCAAGTCGCTCTCCCTCTCTCTTTCGGTTCGTACAGTCTCTGGCCTCGTGGCCGGGTTTATGACAAACATAGCAGACCCGCTGCCCGTGTGTGGGACAGCTCCGAATCAAGTGACCAACAAGGCCACAGGAGTAGCATCTCGTCTCTAATGCATTGGTTTGGTTACGGTTAGTTCCTCTCATATCTCCACGGCCTCGACCGTCGTCTCTGTGATGACCTCGCCTCGCAAACATGTCTGCCTTTGGTGCTTCCCTGGGCCTGATTGTATTTTCAACCTGTAACAAATAATCTTTTAAATATCTTGTAAGCGCTCGTGGTGCTATTTTAATAGTTTTGAATTTTTAATCGGACTTCAACGAGCCAATCTCCTATGCGTTAGTCGAATGTCTATTCTCCAATCGAGAAAGGTAGCTTTAGTTTAAGCTTCCTCCTCTCTCGATAAGAATTTTTTGAGAAACGGCGACACACATAAGAGAATTTTTTTTTTTTTTTTTTTTAATTGAATAACTTTTAATTTCAGAATAAAATATAATATCGGGGAGTTTCGTCCTTGTCGTACTTGGTGGACTCGTCAGGAAGACACAAGTAGACAAATCTTCGAATCCAAAATAATGAAATTACTGTGAATTCTTATAGTGTGTAAGTTGTAATTTTATATGTGGATTTGAAAAATTGGTTGCCATCTAGTGTTAAAAGGTTGGAACTAAGATTATACAAGGAAAAGCATTTTAGTGTCCGAATGCCATTTGATTCTAAATATGTTGTAAGCGCTCGTGATGCTATCTTAATAGTTTTGAATTTTTAATCGGACTTCAAACAAATTTGTCAAAAAAATTTGCCGTTTGTCAACTTCAAAAAAAGTTTGTCAGACTTCAAAAAAATTTGTCAAAAATATTTGCCGTTTGTCAAAAAATTCTTATCGAGAGAGGAGGAAGCTTAAACTAAAGCTACGTTTCTCGATTTGAGAATAGACATTCAATTAACGCATAGGAGATTGGCTCGTTGAAGTCCGATTAAAAATTCAAAAACCATTAAAATAATCTTTTATTTGCAAATAGGACACATCTTGCCCAGTTGTTTGTCTGTTAAGACTGTTGAAAACTTCAATGCCTGGCACTGCATCAACAATGGCATGCTCGAAGATATCTCTCTTTTCCTTTTCTGATATTTAGTAGAAAGTAATATATACGAAACTAGACTTTTGAGGATTTAAAATGGCGGATATTAATACCTTCCACGCAGAGAGAGATTATATATATAAGTATGAAAATCTGGTGTTTTGAATGCGCAACTTCCTATAGATTCTATATGTTCTCATGTTAAAAATTCAATCAACTGACGTTTCGAATGCGGCATTCAAAAAGTCAATATACGAGGGTCATTTGACAAGAACCTAGCCTCACCGCCAGATGGTGCCACTATCGCACCAGAAATACACTACAGTGCAGTATCTTCCTGTAAACGGTTACAGACGAAATTTCAGCCGGATCGGAGTTGTAGTTTATTTTTAAGAGCGTGTGAAAGCAAATGTGTCTGTTGATTTTTGAAAAAATGGAGAAAGAACAATATCGGTCGGTGATTCGATTCTTGTTTTTGGAAGGGAAATCACACAGTGAAATTAAAGAACGCTTGGATGCAGTGTATGGGGATGCTTCTCCTTCGATGGCGACCGTTAAATTTTGGTATAACGAGTTTCAACGTGGTCGTACGTCGGTTTTTGATGATCCACGCCCAGGTGCTCCGAAAAGAGCCACTACGGAGGAGAGCGTGACAAAAATACACGATATCGTTTTGTCAGACCGCCGATTAAAGGTGCACGAGATAGCTGCGATAGTAGGCATCTCAGAAGAACGCGTGTGGCATATCCTACATGAGATTTTAGGCATGAGGAAGCTGTCAGCAAGGTGGGTGCCGCGTTTGCTGACTGCAGACAACAAGCGCATCCGTGTGACCAGTTCAGAGCAGTGTTTGGAGCTATTTAATCGCAATCCAAAAGAGTTTTTGCGTCGTTACGTGACCGTCGACGAAACATGGATTCACTACTACACTCCAGAGACCAAGGAGCAGTCAAAACAGTGGACCTTAACCGGTGAACCTGCTCCGAAGAAGGCGAAGACGGTCCCGTCCGCCGGAAAGGTGATGGCCACTGTTTTCTGGGATTCTCAAGGTGTGATTTTTATTGACTATCTGGAGAAGGGCAAAACGGTCACAGGACAGTACTACGCCGAACTATTGAGCCGATTTGACGCCGTGTTAGAAGAAAAACGGCCCCATTTGTCTAAAAAGAAAGTGCTTTTCCACCACGATAATGCACCGGCTCACACTTCTGCACTCGCCACGGCTAAATTGGTCGAATTACACTACGAACTGCTGCCCCATCCACCGTATTCTCCAGATTTGGCTCCGTGCGACTTTTTTTTGTTTCGGAACCTAACAAAATCGCTCGCCGGGAAGAGATTCCACTCGAATAACGAAATAATCGCCGCCACGGAGGCCTATTTTGCAAACCAAGAGAAAACATTTTTTCAACGGGGTTAAAAAAATTGGAACACCGCTGGACCAAGTGTATTCAACTAAAAAGAGACTACATTGAAAAATAAATTTTATTTTTTGTAAAATTTTGGTGTTTTCATTTGTAGGCTAGGTACTTATCAAATGACCCTCGTATATAGGGATATTATTTCTTTAGTCACGCGATCGTCTCTCTTCGTCTTACACATGGGATTTTGCTATAGTTTCCTGCTAAAATGGCGTCCTGCATTCAAAACGCCGGTTTTATTTTACACACACACACACACACACACAGATATATATATACCGGGTGTCCCATTTTAAAACCACCAGGCAAATATCTCGAAACCTAAGGGAGATGGAAAAAAACTTTTAATACAAAAGTTGTAAGGTTCAGAGGGGCCCAACTGATCGTAACCTTGGTTATGACCTTATGGTCAATGATCAAGGTCATTTGAAGGTCAAATCGATTTTTTCAAATGGGAACCCCCATTTTTGACCTCGTAAATGGAAAGAGCGGGAAATTTTACGTTCAGATATGTGCTTGAATCAAGGCCATGGTCATGGTCATGGTCATGTTTAAAATCAAAATCAATCAACGCATCCAAACATTCCCATAATTACGCATACGAGTGTTAAATACAGAAGTTGTAGGGTTTGGAGAGACCCAACTGATCGTGACCTTGGTTATGACCTTGAGATCAATGATCAAGGTCATTTGAAGGTCAAATCGATTTTTTCAAATGGGAACCCCTATTTTTGACCTCGTAAATGGAAAGAGCGGAAAATTTTACTATTTTTACTATTATCAATATCTACCAGGGTTAACCACTTATATCAAATAATAACAAAAGTTAATAAGTGTTGACCACCTGTATCCAATAGTGACCGGTAGTATTCAGCATTGATCGGTAATAGTCAATAATTATTACTGTTTACATCAAATTGTTTTCAAATTGAGCACACTTATATTGGCACAGAAAATTAAACTTTTTCGTTTTAGAATATTGTATAGTATAATAACATATTATTTCTTTTGTGGTGTGTTTTGATAAATAATTGCATTTACAACTAAAAAAGAATGCCTGACTATTCTGCTAATGAAATAGTTGACATTCTTCTTATTTTAGGAGAATGTCGACGAAACTATCGAGGGGCAAGCAGATTGTATCGTGCTCGGTTCCCTCAACGACAACATCCTGATCATACGGTAATACGTGACATTGAACTGCGCGGTCGACAAGGAAACTTCGTTCGAAGAAGGAGGACACTGAATGAACACGATTATGAAAATAATCCTCGCTTTCTTGCTGTTCTAGCCATGGTACATTTAAATGTTCATGTCAGTTTACGCGAAAGCGAGTTAACAATGGGTATTCCAAGATGTACGGCCAGTAGATATTTACGATATGCGCGTTACCATCCTTACCACAATACTCTAAATCAAGCTTTAACTGTGGAAGATTATCGACGGAGAATGACATTTTGCCAATGGGCAACACAACAAATTACTGATGATGAAAATTTCTTTAACAATGTTCTTTTTAGCGACGGGGCTACATTTCAGAGTACTGGTATGTTGAATCGCCATAATTGCCACTACTGGTCTCCTGTTAATCCTCATTGGATGCGAGAGGTTGATCATCAGCATCGCTGGAATGTAACGGTATTTTTTTTTTTGACCTTATTTTTTTGAAGGTCACGTAACTCAACATACTTATTTACAGTTGCTGAGAGACGAGCTGCCACTCTTTCTAGAAAACGTTGATCTCCATACAAGGGCCAGAATGTGGCTACAACAAGTTGGTGCTCCTCCACATTATGCCAGAATTGTCAGAGATTTTCTTAATGAAAGGTTTAACGGTCGATGGATTGGTAGAGGAGGTCCCGTAGCATGGCCACCAAGATCTCCAGATCTGACATCTCCAGATTTTTATTTATGGGGCTTCCTAAAAAATACAGTCTACCGCAACAGGCCAACTACAAGAGATGACATGATTCAAAGGATTACACAAATCTGCTCATGTATTCCACGCCAAGTATTATTAAATACTGTTAGAAACTTTAAAAGGAGAATAGAATGTTGTCAACAAGTAAATGGTGCAACTTTTGAGCATCTTCTTCAGTAAATGGTGACAGAAAGACTTGGATCCTATGACTAAATACACATGAACGTGGAATTTTCCAATGAATTTTTAGCTGGCCTGATCATCCCCGACCTTGCCTTAACTGGCCGGGTCATCTCCGACCTTGCCTTAACTGACCGGGTCATCTCCGACCTTGCCTTAACTGGCCGGGTCATCTCCGACCTTGCCATAACTGGCTGGGTCATCTCCGACCTTGCCTTAACTGGCCGGGTAATCTCCGACCTTGCCTTAGGTGACCGGGTCATCTCCGACTTTGCTCTTAACTGCACGGAAACTGACCATAACTTTGACCATGACCTTGACCCAAGGTTATATCAGAATTTTTCGGTTTTTCTATTTACGAGGTCAAAAGTGAGGGTTGCCGTTAAACAAAATTGATTTAACCTTCAAACGACATCATCCTTGACCTCAAGTTCATGGTCAAGGTCACGATCAGTGGGGCCCCTCCAAACACTACAACTTCTGTATTTAACACTCGTATGCGTAATTATGGGAATGTTTGGATGCGTTGATTGATTTTGATTTTAAACATGACCATGTCCATGACCATGGCCTTGACTCAAGGACATATCTAAACGTAAAATTTTCCGCTCCTTCCATTTACGAGGTCAAAAGTAGGGGTTCCCACTTGAAAAAATCGATTTGACCTTCAAATCACCTTGATCATTGACCTCAAGGTCATAACCAAGGTTACGATCAGTTGGGCCCCTCTGAACCCTACAACTTTTGTATTTAACAATTTGTCTCGTATACCTAATTATGGGAATGTTTTGATGCGTTTATTGATTTTGATTTTAAACATGACCATGACCTTGACTCAAGGACACATCTGAACGTAAAATTTTCCGCTCTTTCCATTTACGAGGTCAAAAGTGGGGGTTCCCATTTGAAAAAATCGATTTGACCTTCAAATGAACTTGATCATTGACCTCAAGGTCATAGCGAAGGTCACGATCAGTTGGGCGCCTCTGAACCCTACAACTTTTGTATTAAAAGTCCCTTAGTTTTCGAGATATTTGCCTGGTGGTTTTAAAGTGGGGCACCCGGTATATATATATATATATATATATTTATACATATATAGATATATGTGGGTCGTTCCTGTACTTTTTTTAAAAAGTGTGCGCGGGGGGGTCGTCGATTTTGTCGACGATTTTTTTTATGAAAGTACATATAAAAAAAATAGCTTGTGCAAAATTTCAGCCCCTATCTCATTCCTTATTCCTGCTGGAATTTCTTTAAACCCTGATTTTGACCTGTTTTTAGCCAGTTTTCAAAAAATTCTAAGAGGCTGAAATTTTAACAAAATGTGGTCGGTGAGATCTCATTTTTTTTGTCTTTCTTCAAACTTTAAGAAAAAAATACACTGATATGAAATGATGATTTAGGTTTTATTGGCGATCTGTGATATGGCCATTGCATTTCATCATTTTTAGATCATCTTTAAACCTCTATATCTCGTAACTGGTTCCACATTTTTGAGCTCACTAGGTCTCATTTCTTTTTGTCTCAACGAGACCTATAATTTTTTTTTTTTGAGGACCTAAATTGATTGAATAGACTTTAAGATACAGCCTTTTGAAGTTGACGTTTTTATCAAAAATCGCGAAAATCAACCGTGTTCATGGTCACAGTGTCAACCGAATTTTAATTAAAAATCATTAACAAAAGTATTTTTCATTAGAATATGATGTTATCTAACTATACTCTTTTCCTATCATAGGAAAAAGTCAAAAAATAATTTTTTGTCGAGCATTATAATATCTAATTTTTCGATACCTGTTGGATATATGTATATATACGAGCTCGGAAAGTTCTTCTGTTTAGCGGCATTTCCCCCTCCCCTCTACTAGTATCCATGCGAAATAGAAATAGATGCGGTAGTTAATAATGAGTTCGAGACGCGAAATAAATAGAAATAGATGCGGTAGTTAATAATGAGTTCGAGACGCGAAACAAATAGAAATAGATGCGGTAGTTAATAATGTGTTCGAGATGCGAAATAAATCGAAATAGATGCGGTAGTTAATAATGTGCTCGAGATGCGAAATAAATAGAAATATATGAGATAATTGAATTATGCAAGAGCGAGTTGAAAGAAAATTAGACAGAAAGGAGAGAGGTAAATGCGAAAAGAAAATAGTGTAAAAAGGGCGATAAATTTATCAGATAAAATCGTACAAGCGAAATTCACATTCGGCCGATGTGAATTTCCATAAAAGTGCGCGTTTTGAATAGAATAGCATAGAGTTGATAAATTCTAAAATCCGCATGTCAAAAGTCCAAAAACGCGTAGCGGCGTTTTGCCGATTCTTGTAATCGGCATCGGCGTGAACAACAGGCTCGACCGGGAAACAAGCGCGCGTGGCGCAGCGCGTTGAATATAGCCGCCGCGAGGGGCACGCGTCTCCTTCCCCCTTCCGTCTCGCTTACAAGGGTCGACCCACCATATTAGATAGAGTGGCGAGAAGGAGAGTGGAGGGAGGGGAAGGAGCACGAAAAGCGCGAGTATAGAGTCGAGAGCTCGCGCGATGCCGCGACAGCCCCACGCGTGCGTATAGGGAGAGAGAGAGAGAGAGAAAGTCCCCGCGACTCGCACGGCAGCCGAGAGCGCCCGGCGCCGCGGCAGCCCCGCGTGATGTATATACAGATATATACACAGAGAGAGGAGTCCGAGGCTCGCTGACACAGCCGCGCGCAGACATGTAGATATAGATATAGACAGAGACAGAGGAGCGTACGGCGCTGAGCGTACATAACACATAGATCAAACACAGAGCGGCAAACGGTGACGTCGAGCGGAAATTTGTAATGTATAGATACTCGAGTACGGGAGAGATTATAACCGAACAACAACAATGAATAGATCAGAGATATAGGAAGGTAGAGAGGGAAATAAATAAAATCTATGGTATATTAGAAAGTACGAGTATATTACGTAGATGAGAAATAAAATGATTTAAACTCGTAAATATATTGATGTAAAGATGGGAAATCAAATAGAAATGATATGAATTTATTAATTAAATTAAAATTAATTATTAATGAATAGTACATGAATATGAGAAAAGTAATCTATATAGATAATTAAAGAAGAAAAAAATGAAAATAAATATTTGAATAAAATTCTAGTACTATGAAAATTAAAATACAATTGTGAGAAAATAATTAAGTTTAAATTAAAACACAAGGCCTGAAAAATACAACATAAAGAGCCTATAAATAAATGAATTATTATACTCATGTATAAAATAAAATGGCTATATTAAATAAAGAAATGAAGCTTCATAAAACATATATATATATATTTATATATACGTATTCTGCAATAACAAAAACTCTGAGGCTTATTCTTGTATGCGGGAATAAAGAGTTAGATATCGCATTATTTAAACAACACGCGATTGTCATGGATAAATAGATAAGTAGATAGATGGACCGCTAGATAAAATAGCCTTTCAGAGTTCACTGCTGTGGTGATAGGCAGCGTGTGTCATATATCTGCAGTAGTGAGAGCTTTGCAGTGTGCCTGAATGTTTCAGTGTCCATTGCTCTGCTCATTGTCGTATAGTATTGCTAATATTTAGTGTGCTGTACGGCAAACCATAAGAGTTTCAATTTTGGTCATAGCAATTTGATATAGAAATATTAGAACTAGATATAGAAATATTAGAAATAGAGATGTGAGATAAAGAAGGTATCAAGTGAATAGAACTGTAGAGAAAGTAATGAAAAATAATAGAACTGTACAAGAGCCAAACAACGTAGATGTGGTAGAGATGAGCAGCGCTGCTTTACTTAGAGACTGAAGTACAGGGGCTGAAATTAGAGAAGGAAAAATAGAAGATGTAGATCGAAAAGGCAAATTAGACAAAGATAGCTAGAGATGACAGGCCTAGAGAAGGGCGAACTTAAAATTGGAGAAGTACATTATTGGAAATATGACAAATACACAACAAATAGCAGAAACAAGACCATTTATTCATAAAATTGAAACTCAGCGAGTCCATGTTAGAGACGAGTTAAATTACTGAATCTAGAGAAGTGTTAAGTAATTATGAAAGAAAATATAGAAAGTAATGAGAAATAATATTACAACCTTTTATCTATCTTTCAGATAAAAAGGCGCAAATAGAGGTGTTATTTTTATAAAACATGGCTGCTGTAAAGCAGCACAAGACTCCAGACTGAGCTGAAAAGTTATATGAGAATAGTCAGGTGGACGATACATATTTTATTATAAAATAATGGATAGACAGGTAGACAAAGATTGATGAGATTTGGGATAACAATATATTTAGCAAAGTTAACTGAGTTGCATCCGAATAGAGTAGATGAAGCGAAATCAGGAAAATTTAAAATTAAACACGAAATAAAAAGGTGAATGAAATTCGACTGTTTTTTAAAGATAGTAACTATAAAGGACAGTTTTCGAAATTAAAAGCTTAGATTCATAATAAAATCGTGATTTTCGGCATAAAAATAGATGTTTTCTTAACTGATTGGAAACAAGGATTGAGATCTTAAATTTATTATGTATAATAAGATAAGTAAAATGAAGAAAGTATAAATAAAGATAAAATAAAGTATACAGTCTATACAAAAGTTGTATAAAAGTGTTGAATGGAGTAGACAATATAGAAACAGACAATGTAGAGGAGAATATATTGGAATAAGATATTTTAAAGTCAAAGATATTATAATAAATAAATAGAATGAGAACAAGTTAGATTTATAATAGAAAACCATAGATAAGGGAGAATCAAACTAAATTTTAGAAAACTTGAAGCAGATTAAAATTACAAAATGATTATAACGTCAGTTTCAATGAAACTGAAATTGTATAGTTATTGTTTAGTTTATAATCCTAGCAAAGACAAAGCCTCAGTATATATAGAAAAATATGTGATACTCATTGAACTGAATAATCACAATATTAGGAGAAAAACATTCTTAGAGAAAGAAATTAGAGATGCTTTTTATAATTCGATAATTCAGAGAGTTCCTCATATTGAAATTTTGGAAATATAGAGAAGAATAAAGCTCATAATGCATAAAGCTAGAGCCTTTTATATTTGCTACGAAATTCGAAGGATGTAAATTAGCAGTAGAAATAGAGAAATAGAGCGGCTTAGAGACCTATATCGAAAATGTAACAATATAGAACACGTTCTTAGAAACTGCCCTCCGAAAAGAGAAAAGAGTTTTTGACTCTGGAAATACAAGGAACAGTAAAATAAATAATTCTAGAGATGGTAAGTTTAAGGACTCTTATGAATTTAGAATTGGTAAAAGAAAGAAAACTTTAGAGAAGTGGTAGACAACAAAATAGAGATGGTAGTAGGATTCTCGAATGACAAAACCCTTATTACGATAATCAGCCCAATAGTAAAGTATTTAGAGAAAGATATGGAAATCGTAAACACAAAGGGCATATAATAAGAGGCGGACGGGGAACGCAAAACAATAATAATAATAAAAACGCCGATAAAAAGACTAAAAATGGAAAATCGAAAGAAAATGAATATAACAAATTAACGGCTTAAAGACTAGTTTTGAAAACAGAACGGATACAAGCTCAAATAGAGGAGATAATCACACGGAGCCGATTCTGCTGCCACTAAACATATGTCAAATTCAAAATTGATATTGAATCATTGGAACTAAAAACAAACGTAGAAGTTAGATGTGCAAACAAAAATAATTATTCAATCATTAAATCGGAGGGAGAAGGTAAAGTAGTGAGATTTAATGATGAAAATAAGAAGTCCAATGAAGTTTCAATAATGGGAATATATCAAAGCACTTATTGGAGAATAGAGGTGAAAGTAGAAGGGATGGATAATATAAGCAAGGACACGGAAAAAGATAAAATATTTGCATATGTAGACTCATAGAGAAGCAGCCAAAGAAAATGTGGTACAATTGGAAGGAGAAAGACTTTGAGGAGAATGAAAACTCAAATCAACAAAAGTTTTACTGATATGGCAATTGATAGAAAATAGCTAACATTAATAGCAAAATTATAATTAGAGAAGATACAGCTAAATAGTTTCGAGTGACAGATAAAATGAAAGATAAACATGTAATTAAGAA
Organism: Torymus aiolomorphi; assembly: GCA_036365515.1. Lineage (NCBI taxonomy): Eukaryota > Metazoa > Arthropoda > Insecta > Hymenoptera > Torymidae > Torymus > Torymus aiolomorphi. The sequence continues at coordinate 133,023,854 of CM070873.1, forward strand.
AAGCTTCAGCATACAAGACTTCGACATGAGGTGGTATATGTAAAAGAAATACAGTCTAAATGCAAAACGTAGAGTAGCATGATAAAATTAAATTAGATAAGATGACCTTAGATTGTGAAGTATGTCTGGTGTTCAAATTAAATAAAGGGCCAATTAACAAGACTAGAGTGGAAACAACAAAACCTTAATAACGAATAACTGTGTAATACCAATGAAGTCAATAGATGAAATAAACGATCGACCAAGCAGAAACACTTACTATCAGCGCAAGAGAATAGATGGGTTGAGATGAAAAGCTAGAGCAGATCAGAGCAGTGATTTTATTGGTAACTTTACTCTAGAGATGTTAGAAAAGGTTATTACAACTAATGAACTAGATTTGGTACATTAGTACATTTTAAAGATCAAAGAAAACTGTGTTTCAAGTACAGCAAAATAACAAAATGAGTAGGGCTAATAAAATACAAATTGGATTGACGAGGTTGTTGTACTGAAGAAAGAAAGTATAATAAAACGTAGAAATGTAAAATTGGAAAGAAAAATATGTGTTTGAAGATAAATACAGCAAAACGAAAATTGAGAAATGAGAGTGACTAAACAAACGAACAAAAAGAGCTGGCTATCAGAATTTCACGAGAACTTAGATGAAGATAAAGAAATATTGAAAACGGAGGGAGAGCTCAAAGAAAGAGATCAAGGAAAAATAAAATAAATTAGTGAAGAGCATCAATTAGACGTGTCAGAGAAAGAGAATACAGAATTAGAGAAGGATGAGATGTAGACACTGCTTGTCTCATTAAATAAAGATCAATTGAAAGAAACTGATAGGCTATTCCTGATAGAAAAGGATGAAAATCTGTGTAAGAAAATAAAGTCTGGAAACTTACATAAAACCTAAAATAATAAATGGAAAGAAGCCCGACATGATAGATTCTGAATGGAATCTAAAGAAAGAGAAAAGCAAATATTAAAGTTAAATGAAATGTTATGTTGGTAATTGGAATATTTGAGAAGAGAAATGATTATGATTTGAGTGGAACATATGCTTCGATATTTAAACTATCTTTGATTAGATTAGTACTTGTCTATACCGACAAACATGACTTAGAGATACGTAAATTAGATGTAAACATAATATATATATATATATATATATATATATATATATATATATATATATATATATATATATACACATATAATATAACATTTCTCAATAATAGAAAAATAGAAATAAGTAGAAATGCTGAAAGGTATAGACTGTTGAGACTAAATGAAAATTCCAAAGTCTGCAGATTATAAAGGGCACTAAATGATTTAAACAACCCATTAGAAATTAGAGTGGCAACACAGAACTTGGCTTGTGTATTATAGAAAAGGAAAATTATTAATTTTAATATTTTATGTAAATGATATAGTTATAACAAGTAATAATAAGAATGATTTGGAGATAAATAAAAATAAGCTGTAACAAAATTCATAATGACCAATTTAAGATAGCCGCTTCCTTAGTATGAGAGTAGACAAAAATAGAAAAGGCATAGAGTTGCAACTTACACTGAATGAATATATAAAATGTATACTTAAATATTTGGACATTGCAAATGTATTCACACGAAACGCCTTTGATAACTAACCAACTAAATGATGGAAAGTCACGAGATAGAAAAGATGAAATAAGCAAAGAAAAGTTGAAGAAAGTAACTAATACGGAAATTGCAAAATACAGAGAGTTAGTTGAAATACTGCTGTACCTTTCAAACACTGTGGGAGTGATATAACGTAAGCTAGAAATATATTGAGTGGACACTAAAGAACCTAACAGAAGCTGAATTGTTATTGGCAAAAGGAGTCTATAGATAAACACTTGAAACAGACTTAAAACACATAACATAAATCTTAGAAAAGAAACTAATGGATTAAAAATTATACAGGAATAATACGATTGTATGGAAACTAAATAAGCAACACCTTCTTACCTTAACTGTCGAGCAGAGCATGCGATGATAAGTAAAGCCAGTCAAAAAACGATATGCTTAATCACAATTCATTAAAATAGTTATTAGAGAAGAATTATTTTCTACAAACATATATAGTGGCAATAGAGCAGAAGAATCGAGCATAAAAATACAAGTGTCACATAGACACAGAATTTAGAGTAGATAAACAATAGTTATATTATTCTATTAACAAATTCTTTGATTACAGATACTAGAACATCCAAATATAGCAGAATAGAAAAGGAACTTCCCTCGGGAGGGAGTGTTGGATATATGTATATATACGAGCTCGGAAAGTTCTTCTGTTTAGCGGCATTTCCCCCTCCCCTCTACTAGTATCCATGCGAGCGCGAGCGAGCGTGTCAGTCAGTCGGGTAATGTCAACCCTTGCGAGAAGTCGCGCATATAAGAGAAAAAAGATTGTATTACATTAATAGTTTGAATAGAGGAGTAGTAATAAATATAATAACATATTAGTAATTACACCTTTTGTTCTTATTTCTCCGCCTGCAAAATGCCTAAATACCAACAATACCTAAAATAATCAAAAATGGCTCTCTACTGACATGAATTTAATTATTTTTGACACGTATACGTAACCTAGATACAAAGGTGGTTCCTAGACCTTCAAAATCCGTAGTCGCTGATTTTCCTAGGACCACTAGAGCCAAAGTTATAGCCGTTTTTATAAAAAAATATTTTTCAAGTGGTAAAATTAGAGCTTGTGAAATATAGGAAAAGTTTTATTTACAAGATCAACCATAAGTTTGGCATAATTGTCCTAAAAAAAGTGCTGAGGCTGCATATTTTGAAGATCTTAGGCCGTGTCTACACTATGCCAGAAGCACGTGCGATCAGCCCAAGCTATTCGAGCAAGCCATGCGCGCATGCGACGCGAGCAAGCGATAGTAATGGCTTTAGGTTGATTAAATTACCTATGCAGACTTTATAGATAATTAAAGTTGAAAATAAGAATTTAAGTAAAATTTTTTTTGTAATATTCATTTTATTTTAACTATTTTATAATCATTATCAAACGAAGTAAGTTTTGCTTTTAATGTTGAATCATTAATGTGTATAAAGCAGTGATATTTTCTTGTATTCTGTATAGTTCGGGTCAATTTAAAACGGCATTCTACTACTTTACGCCTTTTCTCAATTGTTTCTTGACTCACCCAAATAGATCTAAAAACCAAATATTCTATATTTTTATAACACATAATGATTTATTATTCAAATACATAATCAAATAATATAGTCAAAAAATCTAAATTATATTATTTTTACCTTATTCCATCAATATTTTCACTAACGTAATCATACATGTCTTTTGGATTTAAAATTGGTTTTCCTGATGTTCTTTGTAAGGATGCCCTGCGTACTGTTCTTTTAACCACTGCTCCACATCCATCACACGAACTTTTCCCATGGCTAGTAGAAAAAAAGTTGTGCGACTTAACTTTTAAGCCAAAATCCTCCTCATGATGGCAGATATTAATGAAATTGTTCCTACAGTAAATAAATACTATCTTGAAGGTAAAAATTATAAAAAATAAAATAAATCTGTTTATTATTGTGTACATAATAATACAAATTATTTGAACTTGCATCGTAGAAGTTGTTGCTTTTTTTAAATTTGATATACAGAAAAAATAAAGAACTGTTTTAGTAATTTTATCTTTAAAACTGTTTTCTACATAATGTAAAATTTTAACTCGGGTGTAACCTGCAGGTCCAGGATCTTTATGGATTTTGATGTTCTGGGTCTCAAAATAGTTTTTCACACAAATTAAATATACTTTCAGAATATTACTTTGACATATTCTTAATAATTAAAGTTAAATTTTTTCAGGTCATTTAATGAACAAAAATCTAAAGGTGTCTATTTTGTTCATATAATACGTATTAATATACTACAATAAAAGTACTCTTACTTGTTTTTGTATTGGATAGGTGCTCCATCTGACATATAATGTACATTCTCAATAAACGGAAAATCTCGTTTTAGAAGTGCAATGAGTTGCCCTTGAAAAGTGTTAACTGCACAAGCATCATGTTTTAAACAATCACTAATAACACATACAGATAAGGTTTGTAATTTGTCGTTATTGTCTTCTTTATAATACACTACAAACGGGTGTACAGTTGCTTGTGTATTATTAAAATAAAATGCTTGGATCGAGTCTTGACAAACAAATAAGAAATTTTCAGCAAAATCTTAAAGTATAATACATGTATCTGGAGTAATAATTGTTTTGCAATGTTTTAAATAACATTTTTGCATTTCAGTCACATAATGATGCTTTGTTAACTCCCATAAGTCATTGGCTAAATTTATAATAAAATTTCTTGTAGGTTCTTTTACCATAATAAGACTGACTCTAATATTCGATTGTTATTCAGCATTATTTACCCAATTATGATATTCAATCTCTGAAACATCTTCGCATGAGCTTGATTCCAATATTTTCAGAATGTCTGCTTTACCAGGACAGTTTTCACAAAGATGTAGCATACAATCGCTCCAATCTGTTGAACAAACACAATCATTTAAAATTACTCGGTAGGCTAAATTTTTGTTGAAGGCAGACAATTTTAATTTGACATTTTGGTGTATAGGACATACACAAATTGTATGTGTACCAGGTGCTCCAGCACTAACACATTCTTTTGGCCTTAAAGAAGCAAATATACTGAAACCTGGTTTGCGCTGATCTTTAAAGTGCTGGTCATATTCTTCTTCCAACAAATTGTTGTATAGATCCTTCAAATCATACATCAACAGTCTTTTTTGTAACTTCTCTGTGATATTAGTAATAGGATTTTTAACACTGATGCAATCTTTAATGCCGCTACATATTCTACTATTGTTTTCATCTCTATAATACTGAGTTACAGATTCTCTAACTTCATTAGAATGAATGCTGTACACTTTACGCTTAATAGTTCCTAAGACACCTGGAAAAATATATTTTGAAATTAATTTCAAATAGAGTATACTTAATCACAAAATAAAATCATAATAACAATATTATTTTTTTTAATTTAACGATTACCAAGACGATAAAATTTAGCTCAATGTTTATTCTATTTTAATTACTATGACTTGTTATATTGGAAGAAAAGAAATAGTTTAGAATTAATTTATTTTTTTTATTTATTTTTTTATATTAATTTTAATAGTTCTTTTAAAATCCAATAATTACTTTATTATTTTTTATCTAATAATGAATAACGAAGGGTACCCCATGTTAAGATAGGCAAAATGCCACTATTAATGAAAGCGAAAAATGACAGTGATTTCATAGAAGTATACTAAAAAAAGAATTTTCTACGATTTTTCCAGGGACCTATCTCCCCTCCTTATACCAGTAAGGCCTAAAAATCGCATTTTTTGGAAATTATTTTTTTCTCCTGTTCCTCAATGTTAAAAAATTAAAAAAAAAATATGAGATTACAGCTTGTAAACAGAGAGAACATTGAGATTTCTCAAATATAGATTCTTTCTAATTCAATCGGATTTCATTTAAATGTTTAAATTACAATTCATGTATTATTTTACTTAATCCGTAAACAATACTTAAGGAATACGTAAGCAATACGTAAGTAATACATAAATAATAATACTTAAGTAATAATACATGAGTAATATAAATAAATAATTATGAGGATTTTATATTAAATATTTTATAGGGGTACCCTTTATCATTATAGTTGCTTGAACAAAAATTACATAGATTTTAATAAATTAAACTAAAATTTTCTATTAATAATTCTCAAGTGTAATATAATATATGTAACCTAATGTATAAAGGATTATCGATTCTATATGTTTACACTATGTCTATAATCAAGATATTAAGAATTTATTACAACCCATTTTTTAACTTACCTACAGTAATTTTAAGTGCTTTTGCTTTATTAAACATATAACGTGAACATTGGAAATAATGTTTTGCTTGTTCAAATTTCCAATGATTTGGAAGTAATGTCAATAACGATATTTTTTTACCAAATTAGTTTCTTCATTATAACACTTAATTATGTTTCCAATCATTCCGTGAAATGACATACTATCCTCTTGTAGCTGTTTAAGATTGCATTGAGTTGGCAAATTAAGATTCAATGTTTTATTAACTGTTGTACAAAATTTCGTATTCATTGATTCTAAAACACTGTATGTTTTATTTTCCAAGTGATAATCACTAAGTTTCTCTCGTTTAAGAGGAGGTTCATCAAATCCATCGAGCATTTTATTTAAACGTTGAAATCCTTGGCTCAATAATATATCTTCTGAACTGTCTGATGTACACACTTGGCTACTTGAAGAAACTTGACTACTTGAAGAAAGCTGCTCATTATTATTTACGTTTAAACCATCATTCCCAGTGTTTTCATCTTTTTCTGCATTTTTTGTTATTATTGATGTAATTTTGAACTCACAGTTTTTACAGTACTTATTACCTGGATCTAAATTTATATTACAAATGTTACGAAATTTATCAGATTTATCAGCACTAATCATTACTAAATTATTCTCAATGGATTTTGAATGATTATTAAAACAATTGCAACACTTCCTTTGTCTACTTGTATATCGAGTATCATATTTATGAAGATGATGGTCGCAAAAAAATTTATTTTCTACATTAATATCAAAATTTTTAATCCTAAATGATAAATACAGCTTTAATTCATTACTAAGATTACTAATTAGATTAAGAGATTTATTTCTTGTGTAATGCACTAAATGACATTTATCATCCTCATGCAATTCACCAATATAGCACATCATTTTCTTTCAATTCCTGAGAAGATAACACTTACAAAACACAATTGTACAATTTATAAAACTCAACCGAACCAATACTGATATACTTGGTAATAGTTCTGCTCAACTACCTTCACAATTCTACTTAGAAATATTCATTTCATTTTTTGTTGTAACTTGTACTCATTGTTTAAGGACATTCTGTGCCGTCTGTCGTGTAACGGATGACGGGTGTCTCGCACAGAAAAATGGATGTCTGTCATCTGTTAACTTACGTCAACACAGGTTAAATGAAACTATCTATGTACGTTTCATTTAACCTGAGCTTATACGTATAACGCACGTAAAACTATAGAAAACCTGCATTTAAGACCATGTCTATACTGGGTATGCGAGAAGCGCAACCGGTGCGCGCATGCGACGAGCCATACGTTTTGCACAAAGTACTTGAAATACTTAAAATGATAAATAATATCGTTGTATACGATTGAACGTAAACGTGAGTTTATATTATTAGGGTTTGTCAGCGAGAAGAAATAAACGGGAAAATTAGACTTCAAGAGTCTATGCAACCAACTCTACTCGAAAGTGAAAGTTGATTGCAGGAAAAGGTATGAACGCTTATGCGTACGAGTAAACAGGCAATAAGGCATTGTATAGGTAAAACGGAAAGTGGTAAGGTAAAAGGAATGTGCATAAAGCACGTAGCGACTAGGCGCCGCAGGACTCTATTTAAGCCCGCTGGGTGATGTTTTTCATAGTGGGAGCGCATCGGACGCTTGCCATCTAGCGGGCACTTTGGATACATCAATCCCGAATAATCATAGTATATCAGTTAGTAGATCTATATTTAGCGATAAATAATATCGTCAATAATATCGTAGTGAAATGATATTATTTATCATTTTAAGTATTTTAAATATTTTGTCCAACACGCATTGCTTGCTCGCATCGCTTGGGCTGATCGCACGTGCTTCTCGCATAGTGTAGACACGGCCTAAGATCGTCAAAATATGCAGCCTCATCACTTTTTTTAGGACAATTATGCCAAACTTATGGTTGATCTTGTAAATAAAACTTTTCCTATATTTCACAAGCTGTAATTTTACCACTTGAAAAATATTTTTTTATAAAAGCGGCTATAACTTTGGCTCTAGTGGTCCTAGAAAAATCAGCGACTACAGATTTTAAAGGTCTAGGAACCACCTTTGTATCTATGTTACGTATACGTGTCAAAAATAATTATAAGATGGTAGAATTCATGTCAGTAGAGAGCCATTTTTGATTATTTTAGGTATCGAAAAATTAGATATTTTAATGCTCGACAAAAAATTATTTTTTAACTTTTTCCTATGATAAGAAAAGAGTATAGTTAGATAACATCATATTCTAATGAAAAATACTTTTGCTAATGATTTTTAATTAAAATTCGGTTGACACTGTAACCATGAACACGGTTGATTTTCGCGATTTTTGATAAAAACGTCAACTTCAAAAGGCTGTATCTTGAAGTCTATTCAATCAATTTGGGTCCTCAAAAAAAAATTATTAAAGGTCTCGTTGAGACAAAAAAAAGAGAACTAGTTAGCTCAAAAATGTGGAACCAGTTACGAGATATAGAGGTTTAAAGATGATCCAAAAATGATGAAATGCAATGGCCATATCACAGATCGCCAATAAAACCTAAATCATCATTTAATATCAGTGTATTTTTTTTTTCTTAAAACTTGAAGAAAGACAAAAAAAATGAGACCTCACCGACCTCATTTTGTTAAAATTTCAGCCTCTTAGAATTTTTTGAAAACTGGCTAAAAACAGGTCAAAATCAGGGTTTTAAAAAATTCCAGCAGGAATTAGGAATGAGATAAGGGGCTGAAATTTTGCACAAGCTATTTTTTTTATATGTACTTTCATAAAAAAAATCGTCGACAAAATCGACGACCCCCCCCGCGCACACTTTTTAAAAAAAGTACAGGAACGACCCATATATATATATATAATATATACCCTTATCGGGGTTTATGTAGCCCAAGACTGTATATTAGTACCTACAGTCCAGAGTTTCCTATGGCAAGTGACTAAAAAAATAATGGACCCTGGGGTTATAGACTCTAGGTCAGGCTGTATAAACCCCTATATTTAGAAATATTATGAAGCCCGGGCTGCATAATCAAAATCGGGCTGGATAAACCCCTATATACAAAAAAACGGGATTTATAAACCCCTTTCGAGAAATGTATAATATATATATATATATATACTAGGGGGGCTGAGCCCCCTACTCGCTCCGCTCGTCAACCCCTCAACTTTGAAAAATAAGACCTTGAAGACTTTGAACCTATTTATTTTCAAGGTAGTGATTTTTTTTAATATATAAGAGTACATTTACGCTATCAATTTTGATTTAAAAATCTATTGTTGTATTTTATTTTTATTATTTTATGTATAAACTGAAACTTAAATAAATTTCGTATACCGATTTCATTTAGCTATTCATTTAGACCTCTTATAATATCGTTTAAACAATTCCTTATTTATTTTATACTATTGTTGCGTATATTTTATATCGTGAAATTTGTTTTTTGAAAATAGAAGAGCATAATCACTTTAAAAATTTTGATTTAAAAATCTTTTCTTTGATTTTATTTGTAATTTTATATGGATCAAATCGAAACTTAATTAAATTTTATATACAATTTTCATTTAGCTAATTATTAAAATCTCTTATCATTCAAATAATTTCTCCTTTATTTTATACTTTTATTGCGTATATTTTATATTGAGAAATTTGGTTTTTGAATATATATGAACATATTTTTTAATAAATATATGCAATTAATAATATACATATTTACTTATATAACTAATTGTTTTTTTTTTAATTATCAAGAGTTTCTTCCCAAACAATATTTTCAATTTCTAATGAATTTTCTAAATTATTTTGTATATATATGTTATCTGGATTTCTACATCGTGGTAAAGCAACATATAACTGACCGTGTAAGAATAATTGCCTTTTGATGTATAACCCTACATAATCAAAACTTTGTCCCTCAGATTTATTAATGGTCATGCAAAATGCTTATGTTAATGGAAACTGTTTTTTTATAAAGAATAAACGGTAATGAAGAAGATTCTCCTGTATTTAATGTAATTCTTGGAATGAAAAATCTATTACCTACTTTTTCTCCTGTTAATATTTCTGCTTCAATATTATATCTAAATATTTTGGTTATTTTAAGTCTAATACCGTTACACAAACCTTCGTGTATACTCAAATTTCTAATTAACATAACAATAGCATTAACTTTTAAATCTCATTTATGAGGTGGCGAACCTTCATAAATATTGTTTAATGTTTCTATTGGAAAAAGTAGATGAATGTTGTCATCACTTTGATCAACACCTTTGTGGTCGCATAATCTGTACTATAATAAGTCTCCTTATCACCATTTAATAACATTAAAATTTTTGTATTCAAAAATTTAATGTCTTCATTATGAGGTGCTAAAATAACACGATCATAATCATTTATTTTATTAATATTTTTATAAATTTGTAAGCAAACATCGTTAGTTCTCCAATTATTAGGTATTATAAAAGGATTTATATTAACGTCTCCAATTTGTAATAATAATTTTGTGAATTCATTATTCTGAGTTCGAATATTGTGTTTTAATTTGCAAATTTTAAATAAATGCCAAAGTTCAGAATATTTAATAGTGTCTTCAATTACAGCACTTCTAAATCCGTTTTTCATTACTGGGAGTATTTGTCGAAAATCACCTCCTAAAATTATTAATTTTCCCCCAAAAGGTAAATCGTTTGTACGTAAATCTCTTAAAGTTCTGTCAATAATTTCTAAAGCTTTTTTGGGTATCATAGATGCTTCATCCCAGATTATGACTTCTGTTTCTCTTAATTTCTTTTTATCTGATTCTAATTTTAAACAAGAGTTTTCAATACTATTTAAATCTAATGGTAATCTAAAGGTTCTATGAGTAGTCATTCCTTTGGGTAATAGAATAGACGCTATACCAGTCCAAGCCATTGATATAATATTTTTTCCTTTTGATAGAATATAATAAATTAAAGTTTTATATTAGTATATTATGCACCAAGGGAATAAAGTGGACTGTGTGCTCCCTGCGCGAGAGTAGTCGCCTGAGCGAAGCGAGGGCGACAAACGCGCAGGTTCCCACAACCCATTATATTCACGAGTGCAATATACGAGTACGACTTTTTAACACAACTATCATAACGTTCGTACTCGTTTCCCGCCGAAAAGGGAAAAAAGGCTGCATATTGATTCCCTAACCTCACTCTCGTTTCCAGCGCAACGCACTGTTTGTACCCGAGCCGAAGGCGAGGACACATGGTGCGTGGCGCTGGGGACTGGAGTGGGGGTAGGGAATGAACGTAGCACTTTTTTCCCACTTCGGCGGGAATAAAGTACGAACTTTATGATGGGGTGTGTTAAAAAAAATGTTTTACCCGGACCTCCAGGACCGTCTATAAAATTCATTTTATTTTTATCATTTATTATTTCTTTAAAAATAAATTTTTGATCTTCGTTTAATTTTGTAAACATATCTTCGAATATTTCCTTACTAATTGAAATTATTTTACTATCGCATTTTATATCATTTATGGTGGGATCAGGTTCAGGTAATCCGAAATCTGTACAAGATCAATCTTCCAACAATAATATTTTATTTATATGATCTAAAGCTAAGTGATTTTTATTTTCATGAAAATCTTCACTAAAGTATTTTTTAAAATTTTCCCAAATAATATTGGCTTGAATATTTTCTGTTAGTAGAAACGAAGTAAAAAATTTACGTAATTGAAAAGATAACATGATACGACATGCTTCTTGAAAAATTTTTTAAATTTGTAAATCATTTTCTATTAAATCCATTGCAGTCGCAGCTTCTTTATGAGTATTATACGTTACATTTTTATATGTACGTAAATCTTTAAAGGAAGTAGCGCCTTTTATACGACTTAATATTAATTTTAAAGCGAATCTTTCAGAATCTTTTGGAGATACTATATTTAAACGTTCAATAGCATAATGTTTTTGTTCACGTTCACGTTTTACCCAAACTTTTTTTGCGTTAAATATATAATAATGCGGTATATTAACGTATTTTATATTATTTGCAAATTTATTATTTTTATTCAAGTCAAACCACGCTGTTAAAGTTGTTTTCCAATTATCAAGAGCATTTATTTCATAATTTTCTTCAAAAACAATTTTTGGTTGATTTTCTGTATGAACTGCTAAACGGATAACAGTATGACTCCTTCCACATAAGGGAAATTTTTTTAACCGCCATGCTGCTTCCATTGGGCTCATTAGTACCGGCCATCAATATATTCAGTAATTTCAGCATATATTCCATTTCTTTTGTCATCATTTTTTTTTTAATGTACAAAAAGCTCTATCACTACCTTTATGTATATAATCAAAAATATATTTGATGCTTTGAATTGAAGCACAATATTCAACATTAATATGACATTTATATTTTTCGAATAAAAATTTATTGTAAGGAACTACCATTGAATTAACTACTGGAATAATTTTTTTACTTCTTTTAAGTCGATATGTGTACTTATCAGAAGAATTATTTGTTCGTTTATATTGAGGATAACCATTTTTTTAAATGTTGTTGACGATTGAAAATGTTTAGGAAAATTTTTTTTACAAACGTCTTTACATTTATCGTAACACGGAGAATTTTCACTATTTGGTCCATGTAACATATGTTTTGTAACTAATTTTTGTAATTTTTTATCATTATTAAAAGGTATCTCAGCAGAAATGTGTTTATTAATAGCTTCTGGTGTCATTAATTTATTTTTATTATCTAATGTTACTACAAGATGTGCATACGGTAATACTCTTTTCTCAAATTCAATAGTATACACATAAGCTAACAAATTTCCACAAATTTGATGGTTTTCTATATCATTAAGTAAACACTTAAATTTTGTATAAAATAATCTAATTGTAATATTGGGTATATCATTGGGTGTAGTTCCGATAGGAAATGTCGTTAATACATTTTTTAATTCTTTCCACTTAGGATTACACGTCATAGTTATAAATAAATCAGGTCGACCAATATTTCTTACTATTGCCATTGCATCTTGATAATGTTGCTGCATATATCTAGGACTACCTATATAAGTTGCTGGTAGTACAAAAATATTTCCTAGCCTTTCTTTTTTTTCAAAAGTATCTGATATATTTAATGCACTATTTATAACATGATCCCTCAAACCTTGATAACATTCAGTACGTAATTTTTTTTGTTTCTGCCTAAAATAATTCATTCTATTGTTTTCTATCATAATATAGGCATGTAAAAAGAATTGTTGGGTTAGTCTCCCTCCAAATAAAAGTGGATTGAAATTTTCTGAAGTTGGTCTGTAAGCTAATCTATAAGAATAGTGCTGTAATATTATTAGAAGGTTTTCTTTTGAATCATATGGTTTTTTAGTATAACCAATACTCTCCAGCCTAAATCTCCTGAAGGAAAAAATAATGGAAATACCATTGGGTCAACATGATGTCATAATTTACTTAAATATGTGTATTCTTTTTCATTAGAACTATTTTTCGGATAAACGTAACGATCATAATTATGAGGGATTCCTGATTTGGAAATAATTATAGCTGCACATTCCGACGTTAATGGTTTAATATAATAAAATATAATTTATAATTTGAAAGTTTCTCTGTATTAGTTATTTCGTGTAAATATTTATACTGTTTAGCATAAGGATTACTATTTAAAACTTCAGTCAATAATTTTAAATGTTCTTGAGTTAAATCTTTATGACTCTTCATTTTCATTTCAATTGCAGTATTGTCAACATATATATATAATTGACCACACGAAGATTTTTCATTTTTTTAGTAATAAAGTATTTGGCGTTATATGACAAACTTGTCTTTGAATTTTTAAATTATAAATAGCTTTTTTCTTTTCGTATTTTATGTTTGCACTAAATGTAGCAAAGCAAAATAAGTTATTATAATATACTTAGCGGAGACAAAATTAGTTTACCCTTACTACAACAAATTGATTTACTATTTTCTTCTTTCCAATACACTGCCGAACAAAATTTACAAACATAACTCATATTACCAAAATATGGTTCATACTCTAAATTTTTATTTTTACTACATTTTTGTTTATTTACTTTTAACGTAGAAAAGGATGATGACGCGAGATGTTCGAGGACGAGCTCGGCAACGCCTCTCCTACACTTTATATATATAAGAGAAAGAGAGAGAAGAAGAGAGAGATAGAGAGAGGGGGAGATAAAGAACTAACGAAGGCACTCAATCCATCTCTCGCCGTTTTCTCATGCTCGGTTTGCAGTTGCTGCACTTTTCTTTGGGAAGAAAAAATACGGACAGCGTTCGACTTGTAATTGAACTGTCAAATGAATGCGCATACGCCACGCTACGTTCGCGTGAGTTTGGCGTTATCCTTGATTTGAATAATTAAGAAGTTTCCTTTCAAAAAGTTGCTCTGTAATTAATTGGTCTCGTTAATTGCGGAGAAAAGGCGCGCATTATAATAAATGCGCGAACGCGCTTCCTGCGCTGATGGCAGGAGGGTGGCATAGTTTTTTTTCTTCAGAAAGGCCTGTTATTTGTGTATCGAGGTGAAGAACTGACAACGGAGCGATGCAAAAGTTGTCGACAGAAGTGTCTTCTGCATCACAGATAGTTGTCATTAGAGGGACAATGTGGAGGGAAAATGCGGAGGGACGCGGAGGGACGCGGAGAGACGCGGAGGGATGCGGAGGGACGCGGAGGGTCGCGGAGGGACATGCGGAGGGACAATGCAGACCCCAAATAACGCAAAGAAACAGTGAATTTTACGTTATTTTGTGGAGGGCACTATGTGGAGGGACGCGGAGAGACGCGGAGGGTTAACGACTCAATTCAGCTTACAACTATATAGTATAGTAAGATATATATAGTCCCCCACCGATAGGTGGCGGTACTGTATGGCGCAGGGGAAAGAGAGAGAGCAGCCATGCTGCGAGCGAGCGCCTCCGATGCCGCCGCTCAGTTCCGCTCTGACCACCGTACAAGTGAGACTACGCTGGAGAGAGAGAGAGAGGATTCAATAAAGATATTGGTAGGTAGAACGTCTGCGTCACTCACGACCTCACTACGTCCTTTTCCCTACATTGGTGACCCCGACTCCGGACCCATCGCCACCAGACCTTCGGTGAAACTCTCTGGTAGCGGCAGAACAGCCTGACACCACGCAGGTTCCTTCCGGTCGGGCAGCGGCACAGTCTTGCCGGCCCACCGACTTCTTTGTATACGTGCTGGCACGCCGGCGCACACAAAGACTCTACCTTCTTTTCCTTTACTTCTTCGTGCACTCCCGAGTCGCGAAGAGTAAGCACCGTCTGGTGACCGTCCAGGCGCCCGCCTCCATATCATCCACGTCTGTTCTCGAGTGGATGTGAGAGTTTCTACGAACGCAGGGCTTTCTTGCTTGACGTTCTTCCGTATGGGTGCAGGCATGCCGGCGCATACGTGAAAAAATTCTGATTGAACTTACGTGGTGTCCGTCCTGGCACGCCGGCGCACACGCGCAATTCCAAGAACTCACCGTAACTACAGCGGCACTTCGCCGCCAACGTACTTTTGCCGCCGCAATCATCACCTCGTTGAGTCTTCTCCGAGGCACTTCGGCGACTGCTGCGAATCTCTAGATGCGTGCTTGCGTGAAGCCACCACAAGACCATACAAGAACTACGTAGATTCTTAGGTCTTGTGAACAGTTCAGGCGTCTGCTAGCTAACGCAGCTGACACGCAGCGTCCTCTCAACGAATTCTTAAGAGGCGCCAAGGAAAAGGATAAACGTCCAGTGCTCTGGACGGAGGAAGCCCATACTGCATTTCAGAAGTGCAAGGATGACGCAGAATTAAAACGCAGAATTACGCCTCCAGACGGACGCTTCAGACACCAAAATGGAAGCAGCCCTCGAGCAACGCTCCGGCGATCTCTAGGAACCCTTAGGATTCTTTTCGCTGCTCTTCACGCCTGCGCAAAAGAAGTATTCCACCTACGATAGATAGCTTACAGCCATTTACGAAGCAGTCCGCCACGTCTACTACTATTTAGAAAGAGTGGAATTCAAGATCTACACAGATCACAAACCTTTAATCTATGCTCTAGAGTAAAACGCGGACAAAATACCTGCCATTCGCTCACGCAGATTGTCCTACATCGCACAGTTCAACGCGGAGATTTACTACCTCCAAGGCGAAGAGAATGATGTTGCGGATGCCTTATCCAGGATCAGCACTTTCACTTCACCTTCACTCTTCGGTTGGAGCAATCCCAAATTTCTTGTTAACCATCAAGTCAGGAAAATTTTGTCAAACATAAACGCCTTCAGACTTCCGACGTTCTTCGACCCGACCCAGCTCGGTCGAGAACAAGCAAATGATGAACAACTCAAGGAGATCTTAAACACTTCAGATCACCCCTTTAAGCTCCGCAGGCTTACATGGGGCCCTGATTACACACCGTTCTATTGCGATTTTTACGAAGATTCCATACGGTCTTATGTGCCAGATAAATTGCGCAGAATAATCTTCGACAGTTTTCACTCACTGTCACATCCTGGAGCAAAGATCACAACTCGCCTCATCCACCAGCAATACGTCTGGCCGAACATGAGCCGCGATATCCCTGCTTGGTGTAAAACGTGTGTCGCTTTTCAACAATCAAAAGTTACAAGGCACGACAAGTTCTTGCCCAAGCACTTTGTTACTCCAGATGCAAGATTCGACCACTTGCACTTAGACCTCGTTGGACCTTTTGCCAACAGCAAAGGCTTTACCCATGTCCTCACCATCATCGATCGTTACTCGAGATGGCCTGAGGCAATTCCAATTCCAGACACTACAGCACCCACAGTAGCTTGCGCATTCTATAACAACTGGATTTGTTGCTATGGCGCGCTAACCACGATCACGACGGATGAGGGCGCCCAGTTCGAATGTAGATTTTTCACAAACTCCTGTCAATTTTGGGCATCAATAGAGTCAGAACCACTTCCTACCACCCTGCATCCTACGGCATGGTCGAACACCTCCAGAGGGATATCAAGAGAGCCCTCACGTGTCACGGTAACAGTCAGGAGTGGACCTCTTTGTTACCAACAGTCATGCTACGACTATGCACGCGCATCCGTTTAGACACTGATGTCAGTTCAGCCAACTTAGTTTTCGGCAAAGCAATGAGAATCCCTGGCGATTTCTCACCCTGCACAGCGACAGAACCTGAAAAATTCAGATTACTCATATTTTAGAAAACGATTTTCAGTTGTAATAGCTGTTGCTATAATATTATTTTTAACAATTCACACTAAAAATGGGGGTTGGTGTACGGAGCGAGCAGGGGGTGAAGCCCCCCTAGTATATATATATGTATGAAACGCCACTTATGAATCACACTGAATTTCCTTAGTCCAGCGTGACTTATGCAGACATAAGGGTTTATGCGAAATATGATGACATAATTCTATGGCTGGATCGCAACATATTATCTTGGCCCGAGCTGTCAGTGGCAGATCGACAGAAGCTGCAAGCAGCTGTGGCTTTGTTGAACAGTGTTGTGTATTTTTTACAAGATTGTCGTCGAGTTGGCATTGGACTACTCTCAGTACCCATTGCTGAACCATAAGCTATTACTGAACCAGCGACTATTAATGCCCCAACGGTCAACTAGGACGAGGTCGAGACGGTTTTTGATAGTCGTAGTAGAACTGATGTGATCACAAATCATAGACATTTGGACTTTTTGCACTTCATGGATAATGTAAGTGAACAATTTATCGTGCAAGTGCAACAAGCTATTGAAGTGCATACCTCTGGGAAAGTGAACGCAGTGTTGGCAGCTGAGTATATGGTTATCAAAGATGATCAGGAGACTGTAGACATTAAAAATTTCAATACAACAACAGTTCCCATATAATCCACAACAGACTTGAGTGAGTGGTTTGTGACAAATGTTGTACTACCCATTGACGCTGCCATGGAAGAGTTTCAAGAGCGAGACTCGGGTTGATCGTTACGTTCGATTCTAAATTTGTGCATTAATATTAACAAAGTTAATCCTATGTGATGAAGTTCTTACATTGTTTGGCCCGAGTTTATCATGAGGAAGAGAGAATGACAATCAATGTTTCAAGTGGGCTATTTTATCAGCGATGTGTCCTGTTGCAAAGAATACAAGTAGAGTTTCGTCGTATTCACAACATGGCGATAAATATAATTTCAAAGGTATTGAGTTTCCCGTTGATCCTCGCCAAATGGTTAAGTTCGAGAAACAAAATGATGTGTCGGTGAATGTGTACTTTCTGAAGAAGGAAGGACAAGTATACACTGTTGTACCAAGACATGTAACTGCACTGAAAAAGGAGAAATACGTCAATCTGCTTCTTATAGAGAGTTAGTATTTAGATGAAAATAAAGAAGAACCATTTATTTACTTTGACAATGTCTCACGCGACTTCTATTATGTGCGGATTAAAGACTTATCGCCCCTAGTGTCTAGTCAATTAAGTACTCGCAAAAGTAAAACATTTATGTGATTGTAGTCTTCATTATTTTCGCTCGGCTGAAAAACTTGCAATGCACATAGTAGACTGTGAAGAAATGAAACATTGCAAAAGTATACTTCCTACTAACATAAGAGACAGTGTATTAGAGTTTAAAAACTATACCAACACAAATAATGTGCCATATGTAGTGTATGCTGACTTTGAGTATTTACTGCATCAGTAAAGAACAATGAAAGAGCCTATCAACATCATGAAGCATTCAATATCGGTTTCTTCTTAAACTGTAGCTATCATGATGCTCAATCAGAGTACAAATGCTACAGACAACATAGCGATCAAGGTCCAGCCAAGTGGTAGCTTTTCATCTCCAAGGTCTGCATGAGAATCCACAACCAATGAGAGATTTAACATCTGTAGAAAAGGCGGAGTTTGCAAGGGTTCAAATCTGCCATATTTGTCGCAAACCCTTCAAAGAAGCTGACAAAAGGGTCCGAGATCACTATCATCTCACTGCTGAGTAAGTACAATTTCCTTTTATTTATAGTCATACATTTTAACTTAATTAATTTTTTAAGTATGGAGGTCTGGCACAAAACACAGGCAATATAAACTATCATGATTCGAGGATGATACCATTGATCTTTCACAATCTCAGTGGTTTTGATGCCCATCTATTCATCCGAGAGATTGCAACGTGCTTCGCTGGAAAAGTTAGTCTTCTGCCACTGACGAAGGAAAAATACATATCCTTCAGCTAATATGTTGAAGGCACAGTCATAATATTGCAATTCATAGACTCTTTCAAATTTATGGCTTCTTCATTGGACAAACTATCATCCTACTTGGAATGACCTGATGTCCTCGAACAAGTCTTTAAACAAGATGACAACTATACGACTGAGTAAATAGCTCTTTTGAAAAGGGAGGGAGTCTATCCCTATGACTACTGCTCCTCGTATGATAAGTTGAAGGAGACGACTCTTCCATCAAAAAACGAGCTCTATAGCAGCGTGTACGAGACCCACATCACTGATTATGAGCACGCTAAGACTGGCTGGCAAGCGTTCAACATTCAGACTCTCGGGCAATACTCCGATTTGTATCTGAAGACTGATGTGTTGCTTCTCACTGAAGTCTTTGAGAATTTCAGAAGCAACTGTCTAGAGGCTTACGGCTTGGACGCTGCTCATTACTACACGATATCTGGACTGACGTGGAATGCCATGCTCAAATATAGACAGGTAATAAAATAATTGCAGTACGCATTTATAAAAAACTAAATTATTATCATTATTATAAGTGAAACTGGAGCTTCTGACTGACATAGGTATGCTGATGTGCATAGAACGCGGTATACGTGCAGGTATAAGTCAGTGTAGCAATCGCTATGCCAAAGCGACTAATCGATACGTGGGAGAGCAGTATAGAAGCTGATCAGGATGACGAATACCTTATTTACTTCGACGTCAATAACTTGTATAGATGGACAATGACAGAGCCCCTACTCTCTGGTGGTTTCAAAGGTGTAAATGAAATTAAGCATCCTGCCTTCTTCAATATTTCCGATGATCATCCCTATGGATTCATTCTCGAAGTTGGTTTGGAGTATCCTGAGATACTCCACGACGAGTATAAGGATCTTCCCTTTTGCACTGAGCACATGTTACCTCCAGGTTCAAAACAGAAGTAACTGGTGTCGACTCTAGACGACAAAGAGCGCTATGGTCTTCATCACCGAACTCTCAAGCGAGCGTTAGAGAATGGACCGATTCTCCGAAAAGTTAATCGCGCTTTGCAATTCAACCAAATTTACTGGCTAACTAAGTACATAGACTTGAACAGCCAGAAGGGTAAAAACGCTAAAAATGAATTCGAGAAGATGCTATTCACGCTATTCAATAACGCAGTCTATGGGAAAACGATGGAGAATGAGCGCAAACACATTGACGTCAAGCTCGTTAATAAATGGACTGGACGCTATGGCCCTGAGGCTCTCATCGCCAAATCAAACTACCGCAGCGGTGCAATTTTCGAGGAGAACCTCGTGGCCGTGCAGTTGTTGCGCAGCGAAATCTTCATTAAGAAGTCAATATATGTTGGAATAACTGTTTTGGGCTTATCCAAAACTTTAGTATATCAGTTTCATTACTACTATATGAGAAGTTGTGTGGATAGCAACTGCAAACTCCTCACACTGACACCAATAGTCTCGTATATGAAGTGACAAACACTAGCATGTACAACATCATGCGTGAAGACATCCACTAGTTCGGCACACCTGATTACGCAGGAAACAATCCATTCAATATGCCTGCTGCCAATAAGAAAATCGTCGGTTTCATGAAGGACGGATGTAGTGGCGAAATTATGCTTGAGTTTGTCGGACTGCGGAGCAAGATGTATAGCATAAGAGTTCAAAATCAGAAACTCATAAAGAAGGCAAAAGGCGTGCAGAGCTCAGCAGACAAGGTCACCATTAACTTTCATGACTATGTTAAGTGCCTGCGCGAGGACGTGACGATGATGCAAGAGTAGTACAAGATCAGATCTCGTCGTTACGTATTACATACTGAAAGAGACGTGAAGGCGACTCTCAGTACAGGCGATGCCAAGCGCTATCTGCTACCTGGCCAAACAGACACTCTACCATGGGGTCACTACATGCTGAGAGAGCTATCCTCGAATAAGGCTATAGTGGAGGAACCATTTGAGCCTCCACCAGCTATAAGCAGCAGCTTCAGAGTCAGGAGCTCATTCCACAGCAGCAGTCCAGTATTTTTTTTTTTTTAATGAATAACGAAAAAATTTAAATAAAAAAAAAAAAAAAAAAATGTCTCTTATGTGTGTCGCCGTTTGTCAAAAAATTCTTATCGAGAGAGGAGAAAGCTTAAACAAAAGCTACCTTTCTCGATTTGAGAATAGACATTCGACTAACGCATAAGAGATTGGCTCGTTGAAGTCCGATTAAAAATTCAAAACTATTAAGATAGCACCACGAGTGCTTACAACATATTTAGAATCAAATGGCATTCGGACACTAAAATGCCTTTCCTTGTATAATCTTAGTTACAACCTTTTAACACTAGATGGCAATCAATTTTTCAAATCCACATATAAAATTACAACTTACACACTATAAGAATTAACAATAGTTTCATTATTTTGGAGTCGAAGATATGTCTACTTGGGTCTTCCTGATGAGTCCACCAAGTACGACAAGGACGAAACTCTCCGATATTATATTTTATTCCGAAATTAATAGTTATTCATTAAAAAAAAAAAAAAAGAAAAAAAAAATTTTCTCTTATGTGTGTCGCCGTTTGTCAAAAAATTCTTATCGAGAGAGGAAGAAGCTTAAACAAAAGCTACCTTTCTCGATTTGAGAATAGACATTCGACTAACGCATAAGAGATTGGCTCGTTGAAGTCCGATTAAAAATTCAAAACTATTAAGATAGCACCACGAGCGCTTACAACATATTTAGAATATATTTTGTCATTGTTAATATGTTTATTTATAATTGATTACCAATTTTATTTAGATACTGCAAAAGGTAATCATAGGAGCTTGCATTCCAATTTTGATGAAAAACTGGGCTGTTGTAAAAGCAGCATTCACTTCTGGCTTATATTTTCTACTGTCAAAAAAAACAAGCAGCAATGCTTGCTTGTAAAGAATTTGCAGCTGGGACTTACTCCGATACCATACCTGCGTTAAGAACTTTTTAAATTTGACAAAAGAAAATTGTAAACGGACAGGAACAAGTATTTTGTGAAAAAGTTTGTATCAGCTGCTGTTATGGAAATTGTAGCTGGCATGAGAACTACTTATACTTTTTGCTCACCTTTGAGATTCAAGTTTTGTAAAACCTAAAGGATCAGGTGATATCAGAGATTTAAATTTGAATTCTGAAAACTAGTCTCTACTAAAAGCAGAATTAAGAGCTGGTGTATACCCAAAATGAGAAATTTCCTACCTAAATTTTTTTTAAACTACCCACAAGAAATTCTATAGAAAAATGTAATCTATGTAATTGAGATATATAATACAATTAATATAATTATATATAATTATAATTAATATAATTCATAATATAATAATTCATTGTTTTTTTTAATTAATTAATAATCTTCTCGGAAAATATTAATTACAAAACATATTTTAATAAGAATTTAAATATTTTTTAAAACAATTTAAATAAGGTAAAATAACCATTACTGTGACACTTACAACCACCTAATACTTGTACATATGATTTAAGAATAGGGAATTGTTGTTTTTTTGTGAAACAAAAATTGCAATATATATAGTAGTTTAAACTTCGTTTGATTTCACGACTAAAATAATGTTGTTAAAATGTTGTAAAAGTTTAAAAAAAATAAATAAAATTTAATTGGTAGCCTATTCGCCCTTAAGTGGTACACGATTCTTGAGAGAAATTCTAAAGTGGGACAAAGAAAAAGCCCAATACTGGAACAACACTAACCTTATGGGTATTTTCAATTCATTCTAAAGTGGGACAAACTGTATATAGTAGGACAATTTAAGGTTCTATTAGATACATTGTTTTCAAAGAGCACTGGTTATTATTTTTTATTTACAATTCATAACTTTTTAAATTAAAAAAGATTAAAAAATGTTTACTTTTATGATTTAAGTTCATATGTATTAGATTATTAATAGTATTTATTAATGTCCCGATATAGGGCGGACTTTTTACATTGTTCAGTAATGGCTATTTTACTTTATCCTTCAGAAACATGACTAAAAGCGATGTCTTTCAGTGGGCCTCATAATCGTGTTTTTCCAAAAAACTGTTTAGAAATTTTGCAATTAAAAACAATTACAATGTCGGTAAGTAGGAATCTGCATTTTTGTCATTTTGATGCAATTTTTCAATCAGTATATCTCATGATAGTACTAATAGAATCGCTCAAAAAAATTCTGAGTATAGTATTTACATATAGGAAGGACGTCAAAATTGTGTTTTTCCAAATGAATGTTTGAAAGTTAATTTATTAAATAATGAAATTGGGTTGATTTTAGACTCCACTTGGCCTTAAGAAGCTAGACCTTTCAAATCGTAGACTTGATAAGCTATAATAAAAAAATGTTACTATATATTTTTCATTAAATTCCTTTTTTAAGCCATGTAGAGTCCAAAATTAACCCAATTTGATTATTTAATAATTTAACTTTCAAACATTTATTTGGGAAAACGCAATTTTCACTATATTTATTACTATACTCAGAATTTTTTTAGTGATTCTATTAGTACTATTATGAGATATACTCGTTGAAAAATTGCATCAAAATGACAAAAATGCAGATTCCTACTTATCAACAATACAATTTTTTTTTAATTAAAAAATTTCTAAACACTATTTGGAAGATATTTCAGTAATGTTTACAGTAATCTTTCATAAAAGATTTTCTTAAAGTTTAATGCAATATTCCCGGGAATCAATGGAAGGTTCCAGTAATAGTTTCTAAAATATTGCATGACATACTTATCTACCTGAAAGCTTCGTGTAATATTTCACGATCACACTTTCAGTGCAATCTTACTGAATGTTTCATTTATCTTGGAGAAAGATTACAGGAAACTTACGATGTAATATTTAATGAATCTGTCGTAGGAAAACTTTCATGCTATGTGGGAAAAATCTGGAGAGTAGAATTATTTTAAAAATATGAATGTACATAAGCGCCGTTCCGGTCCAATATGCAGTTGGCATTAAAATAGAATTAGCCAATCAGACAAGCGCAGTGACATTCAAGTTGGAGTAAATCGAGAAGAAGCAGGACAGAACAAATCAGAGCAGACCAGAGCAGAGCGGAACTATGCTCATGTACATACATGTTTTTAAAATAAATCTACTCTCCAAATATTTATAATGGAAAGTAAAAGAAACATAAACATGAATATAACAAGCAGAGTACTAGGCAACTGGTAAAAATATGCTTCTTATAAGAACATAATACGGTCTGAGAATATTCTGCAGAAACATTCAGGAACATTTCTTTGAAAAAATGATAAAATATTTTTCGAAATATTTTTTTTCTGCAAAAATCCTTTTTAATTAAAGCTATTGTAAAAGATTTCAAAAACGTTGCTGAAATATTTAAAAAAATATTTATACAATATCGTTTACAATATCGTTTACAGTATCGGTGCGATAATATCGTTTTAGAAACATTTTTCGTAATAAAATACTGGCCATATTTTGATAATATTACATACAAACGATTTATAAAAAATGCTGCAAGGTCTCCCTGCCGATAATTGACAATTCATCACATAGCACCAAATATTACAATGAAATATTCCAAGAAATATTTCAAGGAAAACTTGCCACATGATTGCACCAATATGACAGAAAGTATGCTAAAACATTTCCTGTTATATTCTTACAAGAAACATTATCGAAAACTTCTAGAAACCTTTTGTGAAGGATGAAAGATGCACTCACTGCGAAAATTTCATGGAATATTCATACCTTGGTTACTAACTTGTTTAACCAACATTTCTAAAGCATTGCTGGAATATTTTCCGTTACAGTACACGAAAAATTGTGCAATCATTTCCACGATCATTATGACGAATGTTTCTGCAACTTTCATGAAATATTTTGTGTCTGGATTGGGCGAGAGACAAACATTTCCGGAAATATAATGGCAAGATTTCAAAAACATTTATATAATTATTTGATGCAAGTTTTCTGTACCGATACACGAAACAATACCTTGGTCACGAACTTTTTAAACCAATATTTCTAGAACTTCGCAGAAATATTTTCCGTAAGATTACAAGAAAAATTGTGAAAACTGTGTTGTTGGGCCTGTGTTGTAGTCAGGCACGCCATAGTGGATTTCTAGTCAGGATGTGCTCCGTATTAAAAAATCATTTAGATATTTTTAACTTAATTATAGTAATTGTTATTTATTATAATTAATTATCATTATTAATTAATTGAAATCTGCGATTTATTAATTTGTTTTAA
Organism: Torymus aiolomorphi; assembly: GCA_036365515.1. Classification (NCBI taxonomy): domain Eukaryota; kingdom Metazoa; phylum Arthropoda; class Insecta; order Hymenoptera; family Torymidae; genus Torymus; species Torymus aiolomorphi. Next base: position 133,049,251 of record CM070873.1, read on the forward strand.
ATAATGTACATGTTGATAACGAAGTTTTCAATTAATTGTCATAATCTATAAATGAAACATGAAATATAAAAAATTTAATAATAAAAAATGAATGATTATAATTTTTAATAAATGAAAATATCAACACTATAACTATCAACTGATATTCACCTGAAAATCGTGATATTTTTATTATTAATTTATTTTTCGTTTATAACTATTAATCTAAAATTTATTTTTAATGTTTTATTCCTAAATTATGACAGTTAATTTAAAACATTTGGCAGCGTGTGGATAATTTCAGAAGGATTATTTAGCAGTATATTCAAATAATGGAACGATAATAATAAATAATAATAAATAATAATGATTAATACATTAAGGAAATGTTACACAGAAACATTTCAGGAAATATTATAGTTAGGGGAGAGTGGGGCTAATTCCTACACCTTTTTCTCAAAGCAGTTATTTTTTTTTAGTACGAAACTAATTGACTCTACTGAGGTACTAACACTAAGCTTAGTGTAATAACTTACTAAAAAGCTTGTTATGGACCCTTTATTATTTGTTAATTATTAAACTGTACTCAATTTAAGAAATAGTCGCTTTTTACGATATAGCCCGAACCTCGGGGTAAATTCGTAGAAGTGGTGGGGCTAATTCGTACACCTTTTTAATACAAAGCAGTTATCTTTTTCAGTACTAAAATAATTAACTCTACTGAGGTACTAACACTAAGTTTTGTGTTATAACTGACTAAAAAAATTGTAATGGACCCTTTATTATTTGTCAATCATTAATCTGTACTCAATTTAAAAAAATCATTTTTTACGAAATAGCTTCAACTACGCGTAGCTCCAATTTTTTAGAACGGGCTTCGAAAAATAACAGAGTAGCCTTTACAAACTCAAATTGTCGAATAATGTAATGAAGTTGTGTACAAAAGTTCATCTCTATGGATAGGTTGAATGTACCTTGCCGACACTAGATAAAAATTTTTACTTGAAAAATAACTGACGTGTACGAAATTGCCCCATATATACGAAATAGTCCCACTCTACCCTATAATGACTTAATATTCCCTGTCAGATTAAAGAATTATTTATCAATATTTCAAGAAACGGTTTAGAAATATTTCAACAATATTCCGAGAAATAAGAAAGCGAAATATTGCGCAAATGTTACAGAGAAACATTTCATGAAATATTTCACTCATAATGATTTAATGTTCCTTAAGTGACTAAAAATTTCTTTTTGTATATTTCGCGAAATATTTCAGAAATCTTTCGAACATATTCCAAGAAAAGATTGAAAAACATATTGCCGAAATGTTACAAAGAAACATATCATGAAATATTTCAGTAATAATGACTTAATATTTTTCATCAGATTGAAAATTATTTTTCAATATTTTAAGAAATGTTTTCGAAATATTCCATGAATATTGGAAAAAAGATAAGGGGATACGTTGCCGTAATGTTACAGAGAAACATTTCATAAAATATTACTATTATATTTCCACAATGTTTCTTACCAGATTAAAAATTTATTTTCCAATATTATACGAAACGTTTCGATAATATTCGGGAATAATATTAAAATAAATCATTCGGTGATTCCTTTAAAGGAATATTATGGAGAAACGTTTCATGAAATATTTCAGTAATAATGATTTACTATTCCCCATCAAATTGAAGAATTATTTTTCAATATATCAAGAAATTTTTGGGAAACATTCGTGAAATATTCTTAGGTTAGATAAGTAGAATTCCGAGAATAGATGAGAGAACAGATAAGATAATAGATAAGATAATATTATTGTAATTTTTCAGCAAGGTTCATGGCCTGATTAAAAATTTATTTTATAATATTTTACGAAATGTTCGCAAAATATTCTGGAAATATTGCTAAAACTGGTCGAGTGATTCATTAGAGAAATGTTATGGAGAAACATTACATGAAATATTTCAGTAAGATTCCTTTAATATATCCCGTCAGATTGGAGAATGATTTTACAGTATTTTAAGAAACGTTTATGAAACATTTGTGAAATATTCCGAGAATAGATTAGGCCATACATTGCGGAAATGTTGCAAAAAAATATTTCATGTAAGAATACGGTAATATTTCAGCAAGGTTCCTTGCCCGATTAAAAATTTATTTTTGAATATTTATCGAAATATTTCTCTAATATTCTAGAAATATTACAAGATATGATACGACGATTGATTAGATTTCATGAAATATTTCGATAATAATAATTTCATATTACCCATGAGATTTTTTTAATGTTCCTTAGCCGATTACAGATTTATTTTCTAATATTTCACAAAATATTTTGAAAATATTCGGGAAATATTGCAAGAAATGATCCGGTGACTCATTAGCGAAATATTACGGAGAAACGTTTCCTGAAATATTTCTGTAACAATGATTTAATATTTCCCGTTTAGATTGAAATATTATTTTTCAATAGTTCTAGAAAGATTCCTAAAACATTTGTGAAATGTTCCGAGAATAGGTAAGGCGATAAAGTGCAGAAATTTTGCAAAGAGACATTTCATGAAATATTTGACTACTAATGACATAATATTCCCCATGAGATTAAAGAATTATTTTTCAATAATTCTATAAATGTTTTTGAATAATTCCGGAGGCATTCCGAGTAATCACAAAGCGATACATTGCAAAATCTTAAAGATAAAATTTCATGATATATTTCACTAATAATAACGCAATATTCCCCATCAAAATGAAGAATTATTTTTCAATAATTCAAGAAACGTTTCTGAAATATTCCAACAATATTCTGAGAAAAGATAAGGCGATACATTGCGGAAATGTAGCAAAGAAACATTTCATGAAATATTACCGTAATAGTTTCGCAATGTCCCTTGCTTGTTTAAAAATTTATTGTTGAATACTTCACGAAATGTTTGTTTATTATTCTGGAAATATTGCAAGAAGTACTACGGCCATTCATTAGAGAAATATTCCAAAAAAACATTTCATGAAATATTTCAGTAATGGCCGAATCCATTTCAAATCAGGTGGACCGCGTATGACTATGTCACCGATCATTTTGGAATTAAAGTATTCATGTTCTTCTCGAAAAATTATTTGACCCGTATATTTTTATTTTTTTGTTGCATCAAAATTTCATGCGTTCAGCAATGGCAAAAAACCTTACTTAGAAAAAAAATTTTTCAATGTAATTTTCAAACCGCTACTGCTTCACCAATTTTTTAAGCTTTTTAGCGTGTAACACATAATTTCACTAAGGTTTGAGCCCTCTTTCACGTTCTTTATGTTATTAAAAAAAAAATAAAAAATGCACGAGTTATGTACTTTTTACTGAAAAATGCACTTTTTAGAAAAGTGCATTTTTCTCAAAAACGCCATTTTTTTTTTGCTCAATTTTTTTTTGTCCTGATAGAGGACCTAAATACCTATCTAGACGTATTTGTGAAATTCCCGACCCGTGCCCAGCAATAGCGATCATTAATGAGATAATACACAAACAAATTTTTCACGCTTGACCCTTACATATAGTCAATGGTATAACAGTCAATATAAAGGTTTTTATCTTTGTGCGTAAGCAATATACAAGTACACATAGTATCTGTTGTATTTTTTATTTTTGTCTTTTAGATTTTTTATTTTTATAACTACCTTTGTTTTTAGTAGTTAAGTAATACATATATGTACATGAGCGTAAGTAATACATATATGTACACGTATGAGTTTATGTACTTATACATTGGTCCGCTAGATGGCTATCGTTAGATCTTTTATGTACCAAGAAAAGTTCGGTTTCTGCTATAAGTACACCTCCAGTATTTTTTAAAACTATCATATTTTTGAAAATTATTATATATTTCACCTGATTAACTTAACTACGATGTCTCAAAATTATTCAACGAAGATAATCAAATGTGCAGATTTTTTAAATAAGCACAAAAAAATTTCTTACAAACCTAATTCCGTGCGTTTTAAACAACTTGAGAATCTTGCTCATCCATTGAAGCTTCTCTATCCTGATTTACCTTTGACCCCCTCTACATATCTGTGTAGACGTTGTTACGAGCATGCTTTAGAATTGGTGACTAGCACTGACAATGAATTTTCAACGGATGATAATTTTATCGATAACGGAATCGATAGAGATGAAGATTTTTTGCCAAGTACTCCAGAACGCGTGGAAGAATTTAATAATAAAATAAGTACATTTTTCTCAGGATGTGTATCGCCTCTTAAGAGGAAAAATCTTATACGTGAAAAATCAATTGAAAATTACGTAAAAAAGAAAACGAAAAATATACTTTCAACATTGTCTAATGCCCTCGATGTGAAGTTGAATAATGTTTATGACGTTTCTATAAAAGCAAACGAATCAACTGCATGCCGTTGTACAGAATGGGTACAAAATGTTGGTTTAGCCTTGCAAAAGTGTTCTACGGTATCAGAAAAAGTAAAAATTCTGACTTTGCTACCCTCGTACTTAAGGAAAAATGAAATTTTATCTTTATTTCCAGACATAACATTGTACATGATAGAAAGAGCGAAAAGTCTTGCACAAGAAAAGGGAGTTTATTCAGAACCAGAAGCGTACACAGGCCATCCAATTGACGAAAGGACAGAACAAATTGTTATGGAATATTATATAAATGAGGATTTGAATTGTTCAAGACAGAGTCCTAATAAGAGTGACGTTATTAACGTTAAAATAAATGATAAAAAAGAGAAGAAAGTTAAACGTTTTCTTACTCAAAGTCTGAAAGCAACGTATAAAGCATTCAAAAATGATTATCCGGAATTAAAAATTGCTAAATCGAAATTTTATAGTTTGCGACCAAAATATGTTTTACTTAGCCCCATCAAAGAAGTTTGTCTCTGTATCTATTGCGTAAATTATGATTTATTTCTTACGAGCTTGATTAATTTCAGAGGGAGTAACATTACAGAGTTGGATGAACTTCAGTCAGAAATAATAAACGCAACAAAGTGTTCTGAACCATCTGATTTATGTTATTTGCAGGAATGTAAAATTTGTCCAGGCAGTAACGGAATTACGTTTCATGTTCTAAAACTGCAAGATGTAGAAAGCACAGAAGAAATTACGTATGCTTTGTGGGAAAATGGTAACTTGATTAAAAAAACAGTGCCAATTTCTGCTTTTAAAGTGTAACTTTCGGTTTGGACCATGAAGATTAGTACTCACATGTATGTAAAAAATATACAACGCACAGCTATAAAAGCAGAAAGAGAAAATGCTAAAAAAGACCCACATCATTTAGTTCTTCAAATAGACTTCGCTGAAAACTGGGCTGTAATTCATAATAAAGCTGTTCAAGGATATCATTGGGTTAATGATCAAATTTCTATTCTCACAGCAGTATCTTATCAAGAGGATTCGACACAAAGTTTCGCACTCATAAGTGATGACCGAAAACATGATTCAGCGTATGCTTTGCTAGCAATAGAAAACATTATAATCTACTTGAAAGACAATTGTCGTGATTCAATAAAAAAAATTACCATTGTATCAGATGGCGCCGCTAGCCACTTTAAAAATCGCTTTCAATTATATGAATTAAAACGAGCACCATTTGATATAAAATGGTTGTTCTCTGCTACTGGGCACGGCAAAGGAGCTGTAGATGGTGTGGGTGGACTTATAAAGCATTATGCTACTTCGCATAATCTTCGAGGTCCCCATGAAAAATCCATTCAAAATGCTAATGATTTTGTAGAGCACGTTCAAAAATATACAGATGCAATTAAAATAATACATTTACAAGACGTTGACGTAGAAGAGTTTAGAAAAGTAAAAAATGTTGATTGGCTTGCTACTCCTAAGTATCCTGGAATTCAAAAAACTCATATATGGATTAAAGAAACGTGCAATGATAAAGTACATTGTTTAACAGCAAAGACCGCTGATTGTCCCCTTACTGAAGTAAGAACAATGAAGCAGAAAAAGGAAGGTAGATATAAAAATAAAAAATCTAAAAGACAAAAATAAAAAATACAACAGATACTATGTGTACTTGTATATTGCTTACGCACAAAGATAAAAACCTTTATATTGACTGTTATACCATTGACTATATGTAAGGGTCAAGCGTGAAAAATTTGTTTGTGTATTATCTCATTAATGATCGCTATTCCTGGGCACGGGTCGGGAATTTCACAAATACGTCTAAATAGGTATTTAGGTCCTCTATCAGGACAAAAAAATTGAGCAAAAAAAAAATGGCGTTTTTGAGAAAAATGCACTTTTCTAAAAAGTGCATTTTTCAGTAAAAAGGACATAACTCGTTCATTTTTTATTTTTTTTTTAAATAACATAAAGAACGTTGAAGAGGGCTCAAACCTTAGTGAAATTATGTGTTACACGCTAAAAAGCTTAAAAAACTGGTGAAGCAGTAGCGGTTTGAAAATTACATTGAAAAATTTTTTTTCTAAGTAAGGTTTTTCCCGGAATTTTTTGCCATTGCTGAACGCATGTAATTATGATGCAACAAAAAAATAAAAATATACGGGTCAAATAATTTTTCGAGAAGAACATGAATACTTTAATTCCAAAATGATCGGTGACATAGGCATACGCGGTCCACCTGATTTGAAATGGATTCGGCCTAATAATAATTTGATATTCTCTGTTAAATTAAACAATTATTTTTCAGTATTTCAAGAAACGTTTCTGAAATAATCCAACAATACTCCGACAAACTATAAGCCGACACATTGGGGAAATGTAATAAAGAAACATTACAAGAAATATTACTGTAATATTTCCACAATATTCCTTGCCTGAATAAAAACTTATTTTTGAATAATTCACAAATTGTTTGTTTAATATCTAGAATTATTGCAAGAAATAATACTGCCACTCATTAGAGAAATATTTCGGAGAAACCTTTCCTGAAACGTTTTAGTAATAATAATAATTTGACAATCCCTGTCAAATTAAACAATTATTTTTCAATATTTTAAGAAACGTTTCTGAAATATTCCAATATCATTCCGAGAAACTATAAGGCGATACATTGCGGAAATGTAGCAAGGAAACATTTCATGAAATATTTCTGTAACAATGATGTTCCCCATATATTCTGTAACAAATATAATTCCCCGTCATTTTGAAGAATTATTTTTCAATATTACAAGAAATGTTTCTGATATATTTCTACGATGTACCGGGAAAAGATAAGGCGATACATTGCAGAAATGTTACAGAAAATCATTTCATGAAATATTACCATAATATTTTCGCAATATTACTAGCCTCATTAAAAATGTATGTTCTAATATTTTACGAAATATTTCTAAAATATACAAGAATAATTGCAAGAAATGATACGGTCTATCATTAGAGAAATATTACGGAGAAATATTTGATGAAATATTTTAGTAATAATAATTTGATATTTCCTGTCAGATTAAACAATTATTTTTCAATAATTCAAGAAACGTTTTTAAAATTTATATATTTTCCGAGAAACGATAAAGCGAATCATTGCAGAAATGTAGCAAAGAAACATTTCATAAAATATTACTATAATATCTCCACAGTGTTCCTTGCCTGATTCAAAATTTATTTTTGAATATTTCACAAAATATTCCACTAACCAAATATTTTTAAAATATTCCTGAAGTATTTCAAGAAACGATCCGGTAAATCATTAGAAAAATATTACAGAGAAACATTTCATGGAATATTTCAGTAATAATCACTCAATACGCCCCGTCAGATTAAAGAATTATTGTTCAATATTTTTAGAAACGCTTTGGAAATATTCCTGCAACCTTCCCAGTAATAATCATGCAATACATTGCCGATATATTACAATGAAACATTTCATGAAATATTTCAGTATTAATGACTTAATATTCCCAGCTAGATTGAACAATTATTTTTCAATATTCCAAGAAATGTTTCAGAAATATTCCAAAAATATTCCAGGAAAAGATAAGGAGATTTATTGCTGGAATGTTACTCAGGCTAACAGTTGTATCTTTTTTTTTGTTGTTCCTGTCGGAGGGTGAGCAAAAATAGCAGACGATGCCGTGCGGCAGCAGACTCCTGTTGCACACAGATACACCGAACCCTCCCAGTAGCGAAATAGCGCGGAAGACAGCAGCGATGACTGCAGTGATGGCGAAGAAGAAGCAAGGCGAAGAAAAGCGAGTCTCGTGTCCGCACGGTCGTCGCCGACTCGCTAGGTTTATAAAATAGATAAGCCGACGCCGGGCGCGCCCACGAGGTCCCGTTAGCAGCCATGACAGCCGAAGCGACGGCAACGGGCCTGGAAGCGAGGCCGGACGAGAAACGCTCACACACCGCACCACTAACAATACAGACCACTAACAGAGAACACACGGGACACGAGCACGGCACTGGGCACACGCGATGCCCCGGGATACGCGGCTCCGGGGTAGAGATGCGTGCGAGCGTAACCACCATGTATCGCGGTATACATGCGTGTGCGAACGACTGGCGGGAGTGCGCGTGTGCACCGCGAGAGAGAGACTGCCTGCACGCGATGAGAGTGAGTGAGAGAGAGTGAGTGAATGCGGTTATGTAGGAATAAGGGAGAGAGAGAGAGAGAAGGAGAGAGGGAGCGAGAAATATACCGGTGACGGCGGCACAAGCTGAGTGCAAGCGTATGGCGCGAGAAAGAGGGAGAGAGTATAACTGAGCGCGCGACTAGAGGGAGTGAGAGGGAGAGCGAATACGGTCATGTAGGAATGAGAGAGACAGAGAGGGAGCGAGAAACATACCTGCGACGATGGCACAAGCTGAGTGCATGGTATGGCGCAATAGCGACGGACAGAGTATAGCAGAGCAGGTGGCGCAGAGAGAGAGGGAGAGAGAGAGCACTACCTAGCCATCGCAGCAGGGACTACCGGCACAGATATGGCCGACCGAGAGGAGCGGTAGAAAAGGCAGAACGGTGGTAGGCCGGACCCTCAGTCCAGCACCGTAATTACCCCTATACTACACAGTCAGCGGAGAGAGAAAGAAAGAGAGATAGAAGGGGCTTTAGCGGAGCAAGAGAGAGAGAAGGCGAGGCTGGCTATAGCCGGGCAGCCAACATGCGGCCGTATGCCGAGATCTACGTTGCGAAGAGAGAGAGAGAGAGAGAGAGAGAGAGAGAGAGAGAGAGAGAGAGAGAGAGAGAGAGAGAGAGAGAGAGAGAGAGAGAGAGAGAAGGAGTATTGCGGAGAAAGAGAAACGGCGCGCCAGCGGTATCACGGCGGTAACTCGGGCCGCCAGCCCGCATCCCTGCTTGGCGTAAGGAGAGAATGGCTACACGATTACGGACCCTCCACCACGACGCGCAGCCGTATAGCAGGCTGTGCGGGGGAGTTGTGTACGGAGTAGAGGCGCCTATGCTATTAAAGCTGCGCCTCCACCGACTTTACCATCTATGAACAAAAATAATTCATAAATAGCGCGCAGGTGTGAGTTTGGGAAATCGGCGTAACGTCAATCAGGGCAACCCAATCACGTACCAACAAGAGACTTGGCGACACCTGGTTGGAGCACGTAGAGCCGGCATAACTCACACATACGCAGTGTATGTGTACCACGCGAGTAAAGATGTGATCGGCAGCCAATGAAGAGCGCGGAAAATCGTGAAGAAGACGGAAGGAACACGAAGAAGAAGGAGACGACGCCAAGCTGTCCATCTTGGAAACATTCTCGAGTGAGCCGTGCTAACGTGCAGACGTGCTAACGAGTTTCGGAGAGTCGGAGAGAGAGTATTTTGGAGCATAGTGGAGAGGGTATTGGAGAGAGTAGTGTGAAGAGACTTTTGGAGTGTAGTGTTTAGAGTATTGCGAGGAGTAGTGTAGAGAGTAGCTTGGAGTCAAATTGTGAAGAAAGAGTGGAGTGTGGTGCAAGTCCGGTGATGTGAAGGGCAGAGAGAGAGAGAGAGCGAGAGAGAGAGAGAGAGAGAGAGAGAGGGAGAGGGAGAGAGAGAGGGAGAGAGAGAGAGAGAGAGGGTGAAGAGAAACGACCAAAGTGGTCGCTCAACGGGGCCGTCATCAGACTGCGTGCGGTAAGTGTTTCTTCTGGTTGTCGCCGAGAGGCCCTTCTTTCTGCCCCTCAACCCTTAGTGCGTGCAAAATTCGGCTGTGTGCATGCCTACCGAGAGAAGTGCGGTCTCTCTCTCGATCCGGGTCGATACTTAGTAGATGTGGGAGGCAAAGTCGGTTGCGAGGCGCAGACGCGGAGCAGGATAGCGAGGCAGGGGAGGTTATCGGAGAGAGAGAAAAATCATTGTCGGGAAGTGCAGTGTATAGATTTACGGCGCGAGAACTAGTGTCGGTGAAGATTGTTATTTGGTGCGGAAATAAAATAACTATTGCAAATTGAGTACAGTCATCTGTGAGTGTGGTGTGTTTGTCTATTTCACATTTTTCAGCTTCGCCGTGGGCTCCAGGCTGTCGTTCGTGTCGGCGCGCCCAGAAGAAAAGTCTCATCATCGAGGAGGCATTTAATTACAAATTTGGCTCAGGGTAAGAATCTTTGGCATTGCGCTGGGCATTTCGCAATGTTACAATTTCAAGAAACGTTTCTGAAATATTTCTGCGATATACCGGGAAAAGATAAGGCGATAAATTTCAAAAATGTTATAGAGAAACATTTCATGAAATATTACCATAATATTTTAGCAATGTTTCTTGCTTGATTAAAAATGTAATTTTCTAATACTTTACGAATGTTTCTAAAATATTCTGGAAATATTGCAAGTAATGATCCGGTGAATTATTAAAAAAATATTACATAAAAACATTTTATGAAATATTTCAGTAATATTTAATCGATATTTCATGTATTGTTAAGAAAAAATTTGGCAAATATTATTCTAAATATTGATGTAATCTTTCTCTAATATTTTAGGAAATATTTCAGGAAAAATTGCTACAATATTACATGGAATATTACAGGAATTATTATTAAAATATTGTCTCAATATTTATTCAAACCAGTTTACCTTGTTACGTCTGTCACGTATTCTTAAAATTAAATAGACACTCATATTTCTCATCAATAATTTTCTGACATGCAAACGTCGTGCATGTGAATTTTGACAACGTTGCATTCTAATGCAATTGCACACGACGAAGCGAGCCACCGAAATTACGGAAGCATACACACGTTTAACTTTTGTTTGTACTCAGCACTTTTTAATTTGAAATCGAAAAGATTATGTTTAAATGTTTAACTAAATTGTTTAAAAAGACGATCTCGACTCATTAATTATTTAACAAAGTGAAAGATAAAAGATGACTTTTTTAGCATAGATTTTTTGTTGTGGTAAGCATGGTTCAATTATTATTGTTAATTTATTATCTCTGTTTAATTGTAGAATAAATTCTAACCATTTTATATATTTTTTAATAAAGCCTGAAAAGGTCAGTAATCAAGCTGACGAAACGTCGCACAAGCTACAATTGTGTTTTTTGCTATTCTACGTATTGGCCCTAACAGGATCCCATATATGGGAGCGTCCACCAGAAACGAGCCAGCGGGCGCGCGCGGCGCTATTTTCACGCAAAATGCACTCTGTTCAACACGCTCATATTCATCGCTGTGTCTCTCGGAAAAAAATAAAGTACATATATCGGTAGATTTGTTCCTCCTCTTTCTAATGGTACTATTGTTTTTTCTCCAAAATGCTTTCTTCTGATTGAACATTCAAGTTGAATGTTCAGAGCCATTTTTCTCAAAGTATACCATTTTTTTTTAAATGCATTACACCATTGGAAAGTACAAGTCTTATGCTACAAATCCTAAAGTTTCAAGTCGGAGAAATGAAGGGTTCAAAAGTAATGAAATTGAAAAGACAACGGCGGGCTGTTAATGTGCTACACGCGGATGTGTGTAATTTTCATTCGTTTATTCATCACTAGAGGGATTTAACAGATATGCTCTCCATACCCAAAGAAGCGACTTCAAAGTCTTATAAACCCACTGAAAAATGTTTTCTTCCTCATTATATTTCTAGAAATAATTAATAAAATTATTATTACAATTATTTTTTGATACTCCTATTTATCATGAACTTTCATCGTTGTTTTAATCCTTACAATGAAACAAAACATTCACATAATCTGAGATTAGTTTCAGTAGAAATGAAGAAACGTTTTCCGTTTTTGAAAGATAGAGATAAAATATGTGATTCTTGCAGGATACAATTTATTGCCAAGCATAAAGACGAAAATGAAGTTTCGATAAATGATTGTTATGAAATAATTTCTAATTTGAAAAAATTGTTTAATGATGAAAATGTAACAAAAAAAGAAAAATTAATTCTCATGCAATTACTTCCAAAGAATTGGAGCTCTCGTAAAATTGCTGAATTTCAAATTCTTCTCGTCGGTTGGCTACTAAATCTAAATTACTAGATAATGATGAGTCTCTTTTAGTTGACAAAAGAGGATTTAGTTAAATGTGGAAATTGATGGCCATACTACCAGGTAAAAAATAAAGAAGTACACAATTTTCTTCCCACGTTTCGAGAGTTTATTTTTCCTCTCCTTTTCAGGGCTACAAAAAATTAACAACACGTTTATTGTTGATTATATGTCACAATATTTAACAAAGTTTTTCGCGAAGTTATCTAAAATTACTTACATCGAAACGTAAAAGTCAAAACTTTCCAAAACGGAATGATATTCCGCGAGTCAATGGTTCGATAATTAATTCGCAGGTCTTTTTATAGTATAGTATCTGATATGTGTGTGTATACGTGATATGTAAGTAGAACCAAGAGGGGATATATAAAGAGGCGTTAGTTAATACACCAACACATGGAGAGAGGTACCAAGACAGCAAGTATTAGTAAGAAGTCTCTCTAATCACGTTAAGGCATACGTTGATAATAGTGGCTTGCGTGTGAAGGTGTGACTACTCTTAGAACGCATGTACTTGTTGTAAAAACATGTTATAATTGTGTTCCGAGGTGTTAGGAATCAAAATACATGGTTTTTGAAAAATGTCTGTATGGATGTGTGTGTGTGTGTGTGTTTGTGTGTGTGTGTGTTTGTGTGTGTGTGTGTGTGTGTGTGTGTGTGTGTTTGTGTGTATGTGTGTGTATGTGTGTGTGTGTGTGTGTGTGTACGCCTGGATCTCAGCTTCTACTAGGTCGATTTTGACCGAACAGGTCTCATTTTTTTTTTTTTTTTGCGTGATGGCGGGTCAAAAATCCGTTTTTTGATTGGGGCGATGCGTTTTTGTTTTTTTTCAAATTTTCGATTTTCTCAAAACTGTTTTTTGATTTTTTTTAATGATAGGATCGAGTTATTCGAATCTGATGGGTGGAGTTCGAAAGAGAATTAAAATACCTATATTTTCTAAACAAAAAAAAAGTTTGTAGCTATCACGGTTCTTTTGTTATTAACAAAAACGTGTTTTTTTTGTTAAGAAGCTTATAGCTCCTAAACTTAACGGTCAATTTTTTTAAGAAAAATCATGATAATACAGAATATAAATAGCTATAATCTGTTAAAATTTAAATACATTCTGTAGGCTAGATTTTGAGTAAAAAATTGAAAAATGAAAAAAATCAGTTTTGTATGTCCAACGATTACAAGAGTAAATGGCTTCAAAATTCCTTTTAGAGGTAGATTTTTTACAGTTCTCGGTCGAGTTCTTTGGGTAAAATGATTGGTCCATAAATTTCAGAGATATTTGAGGTTAAAAATTTTTTGACATTTTTTTAAAATCGTAATTTCTCGAGAACGGCTCTGTGTATCTGAATGGGGTTGGTGGCATTCGAAAGAGAATTAAAATACCTATATTTCCTAAAAAATTTAATTTTCTATCTATCACGGTTCTTTAGTTATCATCAAAAACAAAAACATGTTTTTTTTTTAAACTCATAACTCTAATGATGTTATCATCAGTATATTATAAAAGTATTTATATTTTATTTTTTAAAAACGCGCAGTGATATCTACCGCTAAGTGGTATGGAATGAGGAAACGTCATTGAGTAGGTATTCGATGATTTTTTTTTAATTTTTAAAAAACCAAACAACAAAATGAATTAAAATGTTTAAAAATTATATCTATTATAATCTATTATAATTATGAATTATGCATTATGAATGCATTATATTCTGTATTATTATAATTTATTTGTGAGTTATGACTTTTTTAAAAAAACACGTTTTTGTTAATAAAAAAAGAACAATGATAGCTATAAATTTTTTTTTTTCTTAAAAAATATGAACTATGAAATATAAAAAAAAACATGTTTTTGTTAATAACAAAACAACCGTTATAGCTATTTGTTTTATTATAAAATATAGATATTTTACTTCTATTTCAAATGATAACTTTATTTATCAGCTCAAAATTTATATAAATTTGATATAAATAAATAATAAATAAATAAATAAATTTAAAAATTAACAATGTTTATTTTTAATTGTAACAATAAGCATAATTCTCTGATTGAGTTTGATGATTTGCATCTGTTACATTTTAGAATTTTTGAAATACCTTTTTTGCTTATGGGTTACTCTTAAAATAATACAATAATTTAATCTTAATTAATGCTTATAAAATAAATACATAATAATTACTTGTTTAAAAAAAATGTACAATAGCCAGAGCTTACGGTCTCGTTAAAATACATAAGATCAATTTTCCTGTTAGACCGATAATCTCTGCTATTAACACTCCTACATATTATTTATCCAAAATGCTTGCTAAGTTTCTCTTTAACAATTTAAAAAGGCCTAATTCACACGTTACTAATAGTTTAGACTTAAAACAAAAAATTGAAAACATAGTTATACCGGCTGGATATACCATTATCAGCTTAGACGTTGTTAGTTTGTTTACAAATGTTGCGGATTATTTAATTTTCGACTCAATAGAAAAACGTTGGAATCAATTGTATAATCTTTGCGAACTTAACTGTAGCGAATTCATAAATGTTCTTAGGTTTATCCTACACAACAATTACTTTGTATTTAATCACACTTTTTACAAACAAATATTTGGAGCTGCCATGGGCAACCCCTTAAGTCCAATCTTAGCTGATATTGTCATGGAAGACTTAGAAAATCAAGCCTTATCAAAAATTTGCTTTCCTGTACCGTTTTACTATAGATATGTTGATGATATTATTGTATGTGTTCCTGCGAATATGATAGATTATACAGCAAATTTATTTAATAGTTTTGATAAGAATTTACAATTTACAGTCGAGACACCAAGCAACAATAAAATAAGTTTTCTAGATCTTCTTATTATTCATAACGAACAAAAAATTTCCACGGATTGGTATAGGAAACCAACTTTTTCTGGTAGATTTCTAAATTTTAATTCTCACCACCCGATTAGTAATAAGATTGGTATAATATGTTCTTTAGTTGACAAATGTATTAATTTAGCTGATACACACTTCCATGATAAGAATCTTAATCTAATTAGAGATTTATTATTGGAGAATGATTATCCTATGGATTTCATTAATAAACATATCAATAAACGTATATTACACATTAAAAATAATAATAAAAATACTTGTAATTCTAAGAACATAAATTTTAATAGCATTTTAGTTTTCCCATTTATTAAATATATCAACCCGGAATTAAAAAATATCTGTAAGTGTTACAACTTAATTATGATTAATTCAATCTCCAATAAATTCAATCATATAATTAGACTAGGAAAAGATAGATACCATAAAAATGAAAAATCTCAAGTTGTATACAAAATTAATTGTTGCGATTGTGATGCGTCGTACGTGGGACAAACTTCTCGAAAATTGATTGTAAGAAGCAAAGAACATGTTAGCGATTGTAAATTTAAGAGAGACAAGTCAGTTTTACACGGACATATAGCGAATACTAATCATAAAATCGATTTCAAAAATATTAAAATTTTAGATCAAGAGCCTAATTTACAGAAAAGATTACTATCTGAAATGCTACATATCCATTCCCAATGCAATAGTTTGAATAGACAGTTCGACACTAATTTTTTGAAGTCAGATTATAAAATTTTTATTAATAATAATAAGTTGATATAAACAAGGCTTACTATTATAGGTTTACATATCTTATTGTGTATTTATGGCTAAAGTGTTTCGTAGTTCTTACCCCTCCTATACATACTCTAGAGATGATAAATACTGGGAAATTGCGTGCGCCGTCTCACTTTGACTAGTGGTCTCTTATTGTGTCCACTTATTTATATTTGTATATATAGTTTTTTGGTAAGTGTTGTTAAGCGAGTGTTTATCAATTTTAGTGTCTTTTTTTATGTTAATAAACTTGTATTTCGTGTGTATTTTCACAGACCTTGAAAAGGGACGGAAATAAACCGTCCGAAACGTCGGAATAAATTTTTTAAAAACTTTTGTTTTTATTTAATTACTACCTAGGCAGTAGAACCATCAGCTTCCTAACTTACTTAACTTGTTTAAAAAAAGTCGCAAGAATCACAATTTTCATATTCTGTTATTTTGAAACTAATGTTCATATCGTACAATTTTATTTCGTAAAAATATGAATTTTATAATTTTTTAGTGATATTTGGCTATTTGTTCTAAAAGTGAATTTTCTTTTTTATAATTTTCAATTATTATAGTACGTATTTCTTATGCGATTATTATAGTGCGCATATAAGAAAACGTTTTTATAATGAATCTGTAATTAAATTATAAATAAATTACAAAACTTTCGATTTAAAAACAACTTGAAATATCATTAATTAATATGGTTTGTATTTATACATTAGAATTTTTCATAGTAATATATACCTTGACTGTATATAGAATTTCGCACAAAAATTTTTTTATTAATAATCTAAAGGCAAAGGATATTTTGTTTTGCAGTATTTAAATAAATTATAATTGATTAACTAATTTTCTAAATCATGTGTATATTAAATAATTCTGTAGTGAATACCAGATAAGGAGAAATATAGGGAATGATTCAAGTGATCATTCACTTCCCTCCCTGCTGAGAATTTTGGCAAAAGATATATTATTTTGTCCTTTTTGTTTAAGTAGAATAACATTAAAGGGTTTTTGATATTACCATTATAAAAATATTTCTCAACCGTATACTGAGCAAAATTATAATTATTTCCAAAAGAAAAATTTAATTATACGTAGCATGTAGGTATTTTTTTGTGAAAAAGAAGTTTAATAGGTTGGAGTGATTTTGGTAAATTTTGACTTATTACTGTTCTTATGCATCATGTATATTACCTTTCTTTGAAAATCTCAGCCATTTTAAAAGTTCATTTTAGAACTCAAGATTTTTTCTGGCATGAGTAGCATTCACAGATTTGCATTAGAGAGTATGCAGTGCGTTAGAGTAGAAAATTGCTTTACCCAATACAGTGGCGAATAGTGTATCTTGTAGGATGATAATGTCAGTATATGATGAAACTGATCATTCCCAATACATTATATTCGATTTAATCTTAGCAATGTGAGTATAGCTACCTGATTTCTTTCTTTTATTCTTGAACTATTCATAAAATTTCTTTTATAAGTGCGAACAATTTTTCTGAAGGCAAATACAGCTTGATTTTGCATAAAATTACAGTCAAACTATTTTTCTATGTTTGTTAGGGTTGCAAGGTTTAGGAATAGTTTTATTTTCTTTTTCCTTTGTATTAGTTGTATAATTTCTTATTCAAAGCTATAGAGAAAATAATAAGTTATTAAATTGATCCTTGAAATGTTTTCTACTTTGTGATTAAATAATTAATTAAATATTTCTATTATTTAATAACTGTAACGGGGTTAAGTTAAGAGAGGGTATTAATCCCTCTCAGGGATTCTTCGAGTAATCTACGGGCGTATTATACGTCCGGGGAACTCGCCAATGTAGAATTCCCCTGCGCGCCTAAGGGAGCGCAGTGGCACGGGCCACGGGCGGTGCGCGCTGCCGCTGCTGCCAAGCTCGGCGCGTGAACTCCCGGCTGCTGTCTAATCTTACCTACGGCAGCCGGCGTTCCCGTACAACGCCGCACAGTGGGCCCAAAGGAACATGTCTGGACAAAATAAAATATCTTCTTTTGGAACTGACCGATTGGGATGGGGATACTCTTAAAATGAAGTTTATAATAAGTGCTTTGAGGGAAAATTGTAGATAAAATGTTTAAAAAATTTTCAAGGTCAGGCCAAGATCAACATATAAAAATTTACTTTTTTTTAATGATCAGAAGAAGCTGGGCTATTACCCAAACAAGCTGAATAGATTTGTATGGGGTTTTCGGATCGCTGATAGCAAATCAGATGACAGAATTGTAAAATTCATTTGTTTAAACAATAATTTTCAAATTTTTCTTCTATGAAATGTTTAATTAAAATAATAATAAGTTAAAACACGAATCATATATAAAAATAAAAAAATAATTATTTTGATTCAAATTAATCTAAATAATTTTTTGTTATTGTAATATTCCCTTTAATTACCATAATAAAGCGTACAACTTTATGAAAAAATTAGTACAGAATACAACTTGTACATTACATACAAGTTGTATCCATTTTATATTACAATTATATTGGAATAATAATCCATTTTCATTACATAAGTGAAAAGATTCCTGCGAAAAAATAATTCGTATATAGTTATATATACTTATATATGTTTATATATCCTTATTTATGTCTTTTATCGGTTTTGGAGAGTTTTTCGAGATATTATATACCGGTTTTGAAGAGTTTCTCCGGTTTTGAAGAGCCTCTTCAAACGGGAAAAGGTATATATGACTGGTTTTGGAGAATTTTCGGCCATTTTCTAGAGTCTATAACCCCAGGGTCCATATTTCTTTAGTAACGTTAACACAGGTAACTCTGAAAAAAAGAAGTATACCTCTTCGAAACCGGTTCACCCACATACTTATATATGCAGAACACTATATATATATATATATATATATATATATATATATATATATATATATATATATATATATATATATATATATATATATATATATATATATATATATATATATATATATATATATATATATATATATATATATATATATATATATATATATATATATATATATATATATATATATAGTGTTCTGCATATATAAGTATGTGGGTGAACCGGTTTCGAAGAGGTATACTTCTTTTTTATATATATATATATTATTTTTTTATATATATATATATATTATTTCTCTATGTCACTATGTATAAATAATTATATAAGTATATACGACTAAATATCATTTTACACGGGGTCTACAAGAAATTCAACTAAAAAGATAATCCTAGGACAAATTAATAATTATGCATGGCGATACATGTTCATGTATTATGGTATACAATTTTATATATCAATATATAATTATGCATAACTTTATATGATTACGTATTGTATATAAACCTTTTAGTGATTGTATTATTCATACAATTATATATTGATATATAAAAATGTATACCATAATACATGAACATGTATCGCCATGCATAATTATTAATTTGACCTAAGATTATCTTTTTAGTAGAGTTTCTTGTAGACCTCGTGCAAAATGATATTCAGTCGTATGTATATACGTAATATACTTAATTATACATAGCGACATAGATATAATACACACACACACACACACACATACACATACACATACCCACACTCACACCCACACCCACACCCACGCACGCACGCACGCAAGCACGCACGCACGCACACACACACACACACACACACACATTTATCGGGGTTTATGTAGCCCAAAACTGTATATTAGTACCTATAGCCCAGAGTGCCCTATGGCAAGTGACTAATGAAATAATGGACCATGGGGTTATAGACTCTAGGTCGGGCCAGATAAACCCCTATATTGAGAAATATTATGAAGCCCGGGCTGCATAATCAAAATCGGGCTCGATAAACCCCTATATATAGAAAAACGGGCTTTATAAACCCCTTTCGAGAAATGTATATAAACATATATAAGTATATATAACTATATACGAATTATTTTTTCGCAGGAATTTCTTTTCACTTACGTAATGAAAATGGATTATTATTCCAATATAATTGTAATATATAAAATGGATACAACTTGTATGTAATGTACAAGTTGTATTCTGTACTATTTTTTTCATAAAGTTGTACGCTTTATTATGGTAATTAACGGGAATATTACAATAACAAAAATTATTTAGATTAATTTGAATAAAAATAATTATTTTTTTATTTTTATATATGATTTGTGTTTTAACTTATTATTATTTTAATTTAACATTTCATAGAAGAAAAATTTGAAAATAATTGTTTAAACAAATGAATTTTACAATTCTGTCAGCTGATTTGCTATCAGCGATCCGAAAACCCCATACAAATCTATTCAGCTTGTTTGGGTAACAGCCCAGCTTCTTCTGATCATTAAAAAAAAGTAAATTTTTATATATTGATCTTGGTCTGACCTTGAAAATTTTTTAAACATTTTATCTACAATTTTCCCTCAAAGTACTTATTATAACCTTCATTTTAAGAGTATCCCCATCCCAATCGGTCAGTTCCAAAAGAAGATATTTTATTTTGTCCAGACATGTTCATTTGGGCCACTGTGCGCCGCGCAGGTTAAACCTGGCGGCTTTAATTTACTTTTCCCCGTTGCCGTTGTCCTCGAGGAGGCCGAGTCCCGACTAGCTGCAGCTGCTGAAGTTTGGTAGAGGGCTGAATTCGGGAAGGGGAATGGAATGCTCGTGAAGTAATCAACGAAAACTCAAAATTAGAATAAGGACTGAATTTATTGCGGGAACTGGTGTACGCGCAAAGGGGCGCGTGCCCTCACATCAAGTACAGGGGACGCGAAGGCCAAGACTTAGGCGCACGACCTGCTGCACGGCAGCAGGTAACCCTCGCCCAGAGGTTCGCGCTCGCACGCTCACGCTGCCGCTGCAACGCGTACAGGAGCGGGGCGGTCGGATGCGCGCGGACGGCAATACATAAACAGCGCACTTACTTTATGCTAGTCAGCACGTAAGGTATGCCGTTGATCTTTCTTTCTCTCTCTATCTTTCTCAGTCTCGCTCTTGGCTGGCGGTTCGTCCACGGCGATGCCGACGCACAGTGGGACAAAACAGCCGAAAAGTCTATTAAATTCGGCTTCACGCGAATTTTGCATAAAAAATATTCTGGTAAAGAGGATTCTCTTCGTTTTGAAATTGTCAAGGAATCACCGCTTCCCTCGGAATCGCATTATCATTTTTTAACCTGATTGTGAGTGGGTTTTTCTGATCTGTCGGGAAAATAAATATAATTAAATAATGTAAAGTGCGATCGCGTTAGGAAAATAGCAAAAAAAATTGTATATGTATATACAATTGGATTTATATATTATTTTTTACAATTTCTCTGATAGCTATATGCATTTTATGCATTTTACAAGCATACATACTGCAATATATAAGATTATATAGAAATATCTATAGATATATAGATAATATCTATAGAATGTATTTCTTCAACATTTTATGATTAATTATGAGTATATAGAACCTGTATGACACACACACAAACACTCACACACACATACACACACACATATTAGCATATTAGCATATTTTTATACAGATTTAACATACAACATGATAGAAACGCGCGCGCGTGTGTATGTGTATCTGTGTGCGTGCGTGCGTGCGTGTGTGTGTGTGTATGTGGGGCTGTGTGTGTGTGTGTGTGTGTGCGTGCGTGCGTGCGTGCGTGCGTGTGTGTGTGTGTATGTGTGTGTGTGTGTGTGTGTGTGTGTATGAGTGTGTCATATAGCTTCTATGTACTCATAATTAATCATAAAATGTTAAAGAAATAAATATTATGTATATATAATCTTATATATTGCAGTATATATGCTTGTAAATGCATGAAATGCATATAGCTATCAGAGAAATTGTAAAAAAATAATATATGTATAAATGCAATTGTATATACATATACAATGTTTTTGCTATTTTGCTAACGCGATCGCACTTTACATTATATAATTATATTTATTTTCCCGACAGATCAGAAAAACCCACTCACAATCATGTTAAAAAATGATAATGCGATTCCGAGGGAAACGGTGATTCCTAGACAATTTCAAAACGAAGAGAATCCTCTTTACCAGAACATTTCTTATGCAAAATTCGCGTGAAGCCGAATTTAATACACTTTTCGGCTGTTTTGTCCCACTGTGCGACGGGTTGCCCGTCGGCCGGCTCGTTCCTCTCTCTCGTGCTCTCTCTAGTTCTCTCTCTCTAGTTCTCTCTCTAGCTCTCTCTCTCTCTCTCTCTCTCTCTCTCTCTCTCTCTCTCTCTCTCTCTCTCTCTCTCTCTCTCTCTCTCTCTCTCTCTCTCTCTCTCTCTCTCTCTCTCTCTCAATACTTCCCGCGCGGCACACAGGGGCGTCGGGTTGCAGTAGCGGCGGCGGTGTCACAGGCGGTTGCAAGCACACGCGGTAACGGTGAAACTCACGGAGCGGTTACGCGCATGCAACAGGTGCAGTCACAATGGCCGCCAACATGGCCACGGCGTCCCTCACCCGCGCGCGTCTGCTCCGCTCGCCTTCTTCTTTCCATGCCTCGCTCTCTCGCCGCACGGCGCGCTCTCGCGGGAGTCGACCTCGGCGCGCTATTTGAAAACGGTCGTGCCCGAGACCCGCGCAAATCTTAACCTCGCGTCTCTCCTATGCGTTACGACGGCGGAATGTACGCGCCCGTTACAGAACACATCATTTTTACAAATAAAACTTTTGCTTGTTTCATTAGCAAACAAAAATTGAAGTACCCTACTTAAAAAGGCTCACGTGAGATCTCATGCCAAAATCTCATCTGAAATTCTGGTCCGCGAGCTTCTAAAATCCCTTTAATGATAAAAAATCAGTTTCTGAAAATTAGGCGTCTATTAGGTTACGCCACCCCCCAGATAAGTTCAAAAATCTACGTGTTGAAGCGATTTAGCCATTTTTTACATTTTTCGAAATTTTACACATGAGATTTCACGTGAGATCTCACGTGAGATTTCAAGTGAGAAATTTGAAACATGAGATTCCACGTGAGATCATACGCGAGATCTCACGTGAGATCTCATTTGTAAAATTTCTAGAGATGTAAAAAATGGCTAAAACACTCCGAACCGTAGATTTTTCAACTTATATGGGGGGTGGCATAACCTAATAGGCGACTCCTAATTACCAGAAACTGATTTTTTATCATTAAAGGAATTTTAGCAACTCACGGTCCAGAATTTCAGATAAGATTTTGGCCTAAGATCTCACGTGAGATTTTTCAGTAGGGTATTTTAACATGTTATCGCAATATTTTTGTTTGTTGATGTTAAAAAAGAAAAGAACAATATATATATATATTTTTTTAATTGTCAACGATGTTATTGTTAGTCGTAGCATTACTTCTAAAATCTTTCATGTATGAATCTTTTTGCTATCTTCGTAAAAATTTCTTAGAATTTCATTATTCAAACTTATATTATTCCGATCGCATTTTTATAAAATTATTAGCTTTCCTAGGAAATATAGTTGCTTTTCACAAAATTCTGACAAGCTGATACGAACAATTTTAGACAAACGGATAAGTGGTTATAATTTTAGATTGTATATTTGGTAAAATCTGGATCACCTTAGGGTTATATTCTAGTTGACCAAGAATTAGGATGGTTTTGATTCAAATGGAAAAGTGCAGCTACAATTATAATTCTCTATTGCTGTATTAAATTTGGAAAAATAAGAAGAGATTATGATAGATGTTAATATTGAGTATGTTGTCCATATCCTAAAACAAAAATGTTGAGTTATTGTTTATTATGATATTGTCTTTGCTTGTTTTTCATAATTAGTTAAGATATTATTTTGTTTGTTTTGATAGTATTATAATTTCTTCTTTGTTGATCCTTTTCAAGTTTATTCACATTTGGTTTTTTAATAGGCCATGTTTTGTCCCCTCTTTTGCAAATTTTCATGATATGGAATTTATTGGAGCAATCTTTAAATTTTAATTTTAATCTTGTATTTTTTACAAATTCTTTAAAATATTCTTTATAATTAGATATCTATTTTAGTTTTCTGACGTTTTTATTAGATTTTATTTTGATAGAATAGTTAAAAACTAACTGCAATTGGTTTACTTTATTAGGATTTGTATTTAAATTGATTATTACGTTATAGTCTTGATTATCCAAGGTTTCGTTTAGTTGACTTTTATTCTCAAGCTGCTCTTGGTGTTCTTGATTATCAAACCTATATTTTGATTGATTTTCTTTTTTAGAAATTACTTTACTATTATTTAGTAAGTTCTTTAGATTTTTTGTATCATTTAATAAAGACTCTTCAGAATGTATTGATTAACGAATTTTCAAGCGAGTTTTGTTGGAATTTAGTTTCCATTTGATTATCTTCGGATTCAAATGGTTCAGCTAAAGCAAAAGTTATATCTAAAATGACTTTAAGATCATCATAAAAAGATACTGTTTCTAACGAATTATTGATAATGCATAATGAAAATGAGCAACTACGTAATAAGTATCGTGTAAAACAATATCAACCGAAGAATTAGATAATATAATTCCTGTTAAACCTCCTACAGTGAATAAAAAAATACATCCTAATATTCATAAATTAGTAATATTAAATTTAATTTTTATTCCAGTCATAGAAGCTAATCAACTAAAAATTTTAATTCCTGTAGGAACTGCAATAATTATAGTAGCAGAAGTAAAATAAGCTCGTGTAAATTATCTTCTTTATTATTTTTATTCGAAATTTCATTGTTTTGGTTATTTATATCAGATTCATTAAAATCAATTGAATTAATTTCATCACAATCCTCATGAGTTTTTATATTAGATTCATTGAAATTCATTTCATCATTAGTCTCATAATTTTTTACAGTAGACTCAATAAAATCAATTAAATTTGTTTCCATAATTTTTTCAATTTCATGATTATTTTTGAAAATTTCGTTAAAGTCTATAAAATTAATTTCATTAGTATTTTCATGATTTTTTATAATTATATTATTATCCTTTTGTTCATCAGTGATTTCATTTATTTTTATATAAAAAGGTTCGATAATTAGATTGATTTCTTTATCATCATTAATTATTGTAGATTCCTCTATAATATTAGTTTCCTGTTTATTTTTATTTACTTTATTTTCTGTAATTAATTCATTACCATTATACCTTTCAATATTCGTTGCATTAAGTTTGTTTTTCTGAATGTTTGATTCGTTAATTGTTTCTTTTGTAACATTATGGTATGATTCATCAGTATTAATACTTGGATATTGTTTGATTACCTCACATTCTTCAGTAGTATGATCTGGATTTTTACAAGGATCACAATGATTTCCCATTGCATTACATTGCATTATAAGATTTTTAAGTTTTCTGCAGTTGTCAATGTTATGCCCGAATCTTTTGCAATAATCACATTGAATTCTTTTTCTATTTTCTGTATTGTCTTGTTAATGAATCGGTTATAATTTCTTGTAGTATTTGGTAATTGGTGAATTCCTTTGTTTTCTAAAATTTTGTAGTTTGTGCTATTTCGAGAATGAAAATTTATTTCTGGACAATACTTTGCTCTATGTCCAATCCCGTTGCTAATTTGACAAGTCATTCTATTTCTTAAAATCGCACGCTTGCAATCTGATGCATCGTCGTCTTCTTCCTTACATATCGCGCACCACATTATTTTTTCGTTTATAGGGCAGTATTTCATCCAGTGCCCGAGTTTATTGCATTCCGTGTATACTGCTGACAAGCAGTCTTTAGTTGAGTGACCTGTGCTTCCGCAATAATCACAATCAAGTTCATATTTCTTTATAACAGGGCATTGAGTAGCTGTATGGCCCATGATTTGACAGTATTGGCAATAATTGTTTGGTTAAATGTACACTTATCTAAAGAATGTCCTCTATGATTACAGAGTTTACAGAAAAGTTCTATTTTATTTTTAGCATTCTTGCAAAAATATGATATATGATCTTTACTTTACAAAAAACACAAACTACATTAGAGCAAAACAATGCTTCGTGATATTGATCTTGGCAAATTTGACAATGAAATACTTTAGTATAATAATGGTTTTGTTGTTCAAAATTATAAAATATGTTAGCTTGATTATTCATCATCGTTTTTTCATTTAATTAAATGTTCGTAATTATTATTGTAGTTTATTATTGAATTTATCTCTTATTTTGTTTATTATTGTCTTTCTTTCATTTTCTCGTTTGAGTGTATTTATCTTTTATATTATAATATTTAAATATTTTTTCATTTTCTTATTTTATTATATTCCCTTTTGCAATGTAATATTTTATTGTAATCTTTTTTTTGTATGATTCTTCATTATAATATTCTTACTTTTATTGTAATACTTTTCGTTTGTTTAGTTATTTTTTATTATTATTTTGATTTCCTTATTTTGATTAAAAATAACTCGATTATTTTATACACTGATTATATCTCTCATATGTTTTCTATTTTGTATTATGTAAATTCTCTATTATTTATTTCCTTTTATTTATTTCTCTTCATTCGTTTCTTATGTTTTGTTCTTTATTCTTTCTATGTATGTATCAGTATGGTTAGTAATCTAGTCTTAAAACTCTTGGTTTCTGTTCGAAAGCGTTCGTTTGGTTATTTATATCGTCTACTTGCTCTTTTTAAATCTGTGTCATTTTGTGTCGTATGTCTGGTTATAATCCCTTTTTCTCTCTTGTTTTCTGCGTTTTTCTGATATGACATGACATATTACTCTTTTGCCTATGCTATACTTAATATTTCTGTTTAAATATGATTTTATTATTAGTTCAACTATATTTTTTTTGTGTATTATTTATTTGGCAATTTATTTATTTGCCAATTATATATCTCTATCCTTAATGTTTTCCGTGTAATTTGATTTCTGATATTCTTATTTCTTGTAAAATATAACATTTATGTATTCAATGATTATTATTTTGTATTATTATTTCATTTTTCTCATTCGTGTTGGATTTGTTTTATTTATTTAAATTTTTTTTCTCTTTATTTATTTATTTGTTTATTTTTTCCACTAATATTTTTGTTATTTGTTTTTACTGATATTATTTACTTATTTGTTTCTTAATGTTTTCCCTATATCAATTTTTTCACTTTAATTTCTTGTTTGTCAAATATATTTTCGTGATGCTATTTACTTATATATTTATTTATTTTGATTTTATCTTTATCTGAAATCTTTTTTATATTCGTTTACGTTTGATTATTTGTATTTGGGTTATCCTTTCTTCTTTCCCTATTTCTATAACATTGTCTATTTTCTTCTTTTATTTATCTGTTAATATGTTAGTATAGCCTGGACGAGTTAACAAAAGGAATTGACAAAATAAATGATTTTTAATTCAAATATTCAAATCGAAAATATATTACGCGAAAAATAAGGAATACAAGAACAGTCTAAAACAAATGAGACAATTGTAAAAATAGTGAAAGATTTTGAAACAGAGGTAGAGAAACAAAAGAAAAAGATTACAGTATATAAACAAGAATATTACAATCACAAATTATACGAATAATTGTCAAATAAATCGAAAAAAAAACATTACGTGAAAAATAAGGAATAAAATAACAGTCAAACGTAATGAGACAATTGAATAATAATATAAAATAATTTGTTTTAGTTAAATAATTATTGCATAAATAAAGATTGCATTTTAAATAGTAAGAGAGAAAAACACTAGAATACTAGACGGAAAGTATAAGCGATACGGATATAAAAGTAGCAAATAAATAAATAAATTATATTGTCAAGTAAAAAATTACAAGATATACACAAAAATAGTTGAACTAATAATAAAAACTTATTTAAAAAGAAATATTAAGTATGGAATAGGTAAAAGAGTAATATTTGAGTGTGATGGTCGTTCGCAGTATTAATGTGGAAAATTAAATAAGCGGACGCTGACGAACAAGATTTGTCACCAATTAATATTGGCGTTTATTAACTTGCCGACGTTTCGGGAGGTTCGGGTTACTCCCCTCTTCAGAGCTACAATATGGTTTACAAATAGTCAGTTACAAACAAATAAATTAGGTAAAAGGTCGTAGAAAAATATAAATAATAGAATACCATTTTTAATAAATTACGTCACATTAAAGTTCGTCAAAGATTTTTGAGTTCGAACGGGATCTCAGTACGGAAAGAAAATGCCAAACTGTGAAAAAGTGTACGGATATTGAATTTAGTTAGTAATACTATGGAAAATAAGAAAAACTTGTTTTATCTGCATAATTGAACTTACGCCAAACCCTCAAATAACAGTCCCCGATGGCTTTGAGTTAGTTTCTTTCGATGTAGTCTCTCTGTTTACCAACATTCCCACCGACCTAATCCTACATGCAATAGAAAATAGATGGAAATACTTAAATAACAAAATAAATCTCTCCAAAATAGAATTTCTAGAAGGTATTAAATTGCTCTTAGATTCAACTTTCCTCCAATTTAACAATAAATGCTATAAACAAATTATGGGCGCACCTATGGGCTTCTGTACTAGCCCTTGGTTTGCTGATATAGCTCTAGAAATATTAGAAACCTCATGTTTAAAAAATTACAGTAAAGATGTTCTCCTATACAAAAGATACGTAGACGATTGTTTATTAATAGTCAAAAAAGATAAAATAGAAGAAATATTGTCCTGCTTCAACAATTACAACAATAACTTACAATTCACAATAGAACGAGAAAATAATAACAGTATAAATTTCTTAGACATGCAACTCATAAGAACAAACAACAAAATTATCACAAATTGGTTCAGAAAAAGTACAGCTTCAGGACGATATATAAACTATCTATCTCACCACCCAGAAACGCAGAAAATAGCCATAATATACAGTTTAGTAGACAAAGCTATAAAACTCTCAGATTCGCAGTTCCACAAAGAAAACTTAAAAATTGTCAAGCACTATCTTTTCTGTAATAACTATTCGTCAAACATTATTAACAGATATATTTCCAAACGTCTCAAAGTCATCGCTAAGAACACACACACACTAAAGAAAAAACTCCTCGCTCTGTATTTCTAAAAAACAAAATAGTCCTTCCTTTCATCAAGCATCTCACTCCAAAAATCAATCGCATCCTACATAAACATAAAACGATCCCCATACACCAATCCGTAAACAAATTCAACAATTTAATAACCTTAGGCAAAGACCGTTTAGATAAGATGCATACGAGTGGTATTGTTTATCAAATAAAATGCCATGATTGCACTTCCACATACATAAGCATGAGCAAATGGAAACTAAAGACTCGGACTAATGAGCATATTAGAGCCGTTAAACAATGCTCAGAAAAATCTGCTCTAGCGACACATGTGGAAAAAACGGAACACAAAATCGACTTCGGAAAAGTTAACATTTTAGACACGGAAAAGAATTTTTACAAACGCTCCTTTTCAGAAATGTTAAATATTTACTTTCACGACAATACCCTTAACTGCATTCAAGATTTAAATTTCCTAAAAAATTCGTATAAAAAAACGATAGATCTTATAAAACAATATTGTACCGGCTAATCAGATGCTTTTAATTTTCCCAACTATTTACTTCCATATTCTATTCGATGAGATTCGCTTCCACATTTTCCTCTATTTCTACTCATTTCTCTAGATAAGACGGACTGAGTATAGCCGCCTTCCCCCTACCATTCCGTACGCCACCTACCTCTCTCCCCTTCCCCCACCCTCCTTAAAGTCAATAGCTTCTTAATTTCGTCGGACTTCTGCGATTTCCCTCCAGTATTGTTCCGCACGTCAATTACCAACAACAAGAGTAGCGGAGCAATAATGAGTGGAGAGGACAGAGTTTGGCGTAAGTTCAATTGTGCAGACAAAACAAGTTTTTCTTATTTTCCATAGTATTACTAACTAAATTCAATATTCGTACACTTTTTCACAGTTTGGCCTTTTCTTTGCGTACTGAGATCCCGTTCAAACTCAAAAATCTTTGACGAACTTTAATGTGACGTAATTTATTAAAAATGGTATTCTATTATTTATATTTTTCTAAACCACATTATAGCCCTGAAGAGGGGAGTAACCCAAAACTCCCGAAATATCGGCAAGTTAATAAACGCCAATATTAACAAATCTTGCTCGTCAGCGTCCGCTTATTTAATTTTCCACAAAAAGAGTAATATGTCATGTCATATCAGAAACACACAGGAAATAAGGGAAATAGAGGGATTATAACCAGACAGACGACACAAGGCGACCCAGATTAAAAAAACAAGTAGATGATAGAAATAAGCAAACGAACGCTTTCGAAAGGAAACCAAGAGTTCTAAGATCACCTCCAAATAAACAATTGAACCAATTTTCATTACAAACTTATGCTAACATATCATTGGACTCAAAGACAGAGGAAAATGCGGAAGTAGTTTCAATTCCATCGACTTAACGAACCAGACCTTAACGAACTAGAAGAAACAGATTCACGAGCTTCAGTTGATTTAAATAAAAATCAGAATATTACAAAATCGACACAAGAACAAGATATACGTCGGAAAAATATAAATAATATTTTAATTCCGGTAATAAAACAAGATAGTATATCACCAAATACTTTTTATACACCGAATGCACCAGGTCAAAGCCATGTATTTTCTGAAATTGGAAAACTCACTGCAGTTCGTCCAAATAGAGAATCCATACACAAGTAAAGTATGTAATTTACTCGTAGATAGTGGAGCTCAGTTAAATATTATCAAAGGAAATCAGATACCTTCTAACATAATTTCAGAAAATACAAAAATTCGTTTATCCGGTATCACAGATAAGACTATTGAGACATTAGGAGTAATAAAAATGAAAATTGTTCATGTTGCACCAGAAGATTTTTGTCTACTCTACGACGGAATTTTAGGAATTAAAATTCTTACTGAACAAAAATATAGACTAGACAAGGGTTATTTACAAATAAATAATAATAAAATCAAGCTAAAACTAGCCCATAAACTAAATCATAATCT
Source organism: Torymus aiolomorphi (assembly GCA_036365515.1). Lineage (NCBI taxonomy): Eukaryota > Metazoa > Arthropoda > Insecta > Hymenoptera > Torymidae > Torymus > Torymus aiolomorphi. The sequence goes on from CM070873.1 coordinate 133,080,273, forward strand.
TAATATAGTAACTGAAAACCTACAAAAAACGGATAAAGAAATTAAATCAAGAGTAAAGATTGAACAAAAGGAATTTTTAAAGAAAATGTTGGAAGATACGAATTAAAAACGAAATTCAACATCCGTAATTCATAGGGATTGTGAACAAGTGGTACAAGTAAACGAAAAAACTGAAAATTTTCAAATTAAGGATGGAATGGAAAAATCTTCCTGTTTAATATCTTATGAACCCGTGTTAATCAATCAAAATGAAGTAAATATAAATTCGGAAATAACATTTTACGATGACGTTACAAAAATTTTAAATACTATTCCAATGTTAGAGGCAGAAGGAACAGGTTTACAACAGAAAATGCTTAATGAAATTCTAACAGAAAATATAAATGATTTAAATTATGAGAAAATTTTGTGAAATAACGAAAATAATATTAAGTCGTTGATAAATAATATTAATATTGCTTTTGAGAATAATGACCAAACGATCGATTTTGAGGAAATCGGATCAACAGATTATAAATAATTTTTGACGATAATAAATAAAAAGGTTGAAGTAGATTTAGAAGAATATAATAAACTTTATGGACATGAAAAAGAATATAACTTTATAGAATAGACAATTTGCCTGAGGGTTTTCAAATAACAGAAGACTTTAACATAGACGAATATGTGATTTTAAATTTAGGATCAATAAATCTTATGGAAAAAGAGGATTCAACACAAGATCTACACGAGATTAATCGAGAAGAAAAGTTATTAGAAAAAATAAATTATCAAAATTTACCTGAAAATAGTAAAACAATGATTAGAGATCTAGTATTAAAAAATAAAGATATATTTTGGCTAGAAGGGGATAGTTTAGGATCGTGCAACATAGAACGACATGAGATAAATTTAACCGACGATAAACCTGTATATGTAAAACAATTCCCTTTAACGCACAAATTAAAAGAAATCGCAATAGAAGAAACTCAAAAATTAATAACAAATGACCTAGTTAGAAACTCAAAAAGTGTTTTTAATGCTCCAGTATGGATTGTAGCAAAAAAACAGTTAGCAGACGGAAAAAAACGGTGGCGTTTAGTAATAGAAAACTAAACAAAAAAACAGTTCCAGATCCGTATTTACTCCCAAATATTACAGAAATATTCTATCAATTAGGAAAAACTAAATTCTATCACGTTATAGATTTAAAATCGGGTTTTCACCAAATTCCTATGAATCCAAGCGATATATATATAAAACTGCACTTAGCATAAATCCTTTGGGACGCTTTGAATTTCACGTATTGCCTTTCGGATTAAGAAATTCACCGCGTATGTTTCAAAGAGTTCTAATACAGTTTTAGGCGATTTAATCGATAAAATATGCTTTGTATTCATCGACGATATAATCATTTTTGGCGAAACTATGACAGAAGCAAACGAAAGATTTAATAGAGTCGCACACAAATTACAAGAAGCAAACTTAACATTAGAACCAAAAAAATGTGAATTGCTAAAAAAAGAAGTATGTTATTTAGGTCATATTATAAGTGAATACGGAATAAAACGTGACCCAAAGAAAGTAGAAACAGTAAAAAAATTCCCTACGCCTAAAAATGTTAAAAACATTAGAGAATTTCTAGGACTTTCAGGTTACTATAGAAGATTTATAAAAACTTAGGCAAAAATAACAAAACCCTTAAACAAATTACTAGAAAAGGACGTGAAGTTTCATTGGGAAAAAGACCAACGAAAAGCTTTTGAGGAAATTAAAGAATTATTATGTACAGCACCAATTTTAGAATATCCACGTTTCGACGAGCCATTCATGATTACAACGGATGCTTCAAATTTTGCTTTAGGTGCAGTTTTATCGCAAGGTGAAATCGGCAAAGACCCAGCGATAGCTCATGCATCACGAACTTTGCATAAGGCCGAAACTAAATATCATACATATGAAAAAGAAGCATTAGCCATAATGTTTGCAATAAAAACATTTAAAAATTATGTGTATGGTAATAAGTTTACAATAGTTACAGACCATAAATGTCTGTTATGGTTAAAATCAGCTGATAATAATACAAGAGTCCAAAAATGGAGACTAAAATTATCAGATTATGAATTTGATATCGTATATAAACCCGGAAAACAGAACGGAAATGCAGACGCACTATCAAGAAATCCAGTAGAACTGTTCGTAGTTACAAGAGCGCAAAATAAACGGGAAATAGGTCAAAATACACAAACAACAGGACCTAGGAAAAATAATGACAAAAAAATGACTACGGGTAGAAAAGAAGAGAAAATTGAGGAAAACAAAGGAAATACACCGAAAATTAATAATATCATTTATTCTAAAAATTCTATAGAATTTAGAAACGATAACATTGTCCATTTAATAAATTTAAATGGAAAATCATTATATAAAAATACTGAATTATGAATCAAAAGTAAAAATATAAAGCCAAAACTATCATTTACAAAAGATAATATAGATATAATAAATATAGAATTAAACTATTCATGTTATACATAGATACGTCCGTATCATGTAAATTAATAAAGGAAAATTTTGCGAAATTATTTAATCAATTAAAAGAATTATGTGTTACTAAATATTTATAGTATTTCTAAGAATATAGAAATTTTAAATATAAGTTGGCTAGAAATTGAGGAAATGTTAAGAGAAATATTTAATAATACAAATATAAAAGTAATAATATGTCTAAATAATATTGAATACGTAAAAATTGAAGACAGAGATAGAGTCTTCGAAATGCATCATTCCTCTACGATAGGAAGACATTCAGGTGTAAATAGAACGTACAATAGACTTAAGGAAAAATATTTTTGAGAAAATTTAAAATCAGACATTCAAAAGAGAATTAAAAATTGTGAAGATTGTCAAAGAAATAAATTAAAACGGAAAAAGACTAAACAACCTATGATTATTAAAGACACACCGGCAAAAATATTTGATAAAATCGCGATGGATATTGTAGGTCCATTCAATATTACTAAAAATAATAATAAATATATTTTATCTATACAAGATCAATTCTCAAAATTAATAATTATAATATGTTTAAAAGATCAAACAGCGGAATCAGTTTCAGACGCTTTCATAAAAAATTTTATATGTGTATTTGGATCTCCAAAAATAGTAGTAACTGATAGAGGGGCAAATTTTACAAGTAAAATGATGAAACAAATAGCACGAAGATTTAAGTTTAATAAAATTGAAACTCAGCTTTCTCTCCGCAATCTAATGGTTCATTAGAAAGAGCACATCACCCGTTATATGAATATTTAAGAAACTTTTCTACAAAAAAATATGGACGGGATGAACTATTAGACTTTGCGCAATTTCACTATAATACTAGTGTACATACTAGCCATCAACTTACACCGTATGAATTAGTTTTTGCCTACCCTGCTAGAATTCCATCTAGCGAACCAGTAAAAAAATCTGAATTATTACCAACCTATAATGGATATTTAGAAAAACTGATTAATAATATGAGAGAAATTTCCTCAATAGCCAGACAAAAATTCATAATGTCAAAAGAAAAATCAAAATTATATTATGATAGATTTATTAATCCAATAGAATTTAAACTGGGAGATAAAGTATGGTTAATCAAAGAACCAAAACCAAGGAAACTTGAAAAAGATCATTATCAAGGTCCTTTTGACATTATTAAAGTAAATAAAAATAATAATGTTATCATAAACTATAAGGGAAAGGCAAAAACAGTCCATACAAATAAATTGAGCCTTGTTAAAAATAAAGAATAGTAACAGAATTATCTTACAGGAACGGGACATCATGTATCTTTCAATCATTGTACTTCTAATGCTTTTTAAAGCAAATCGCACAATTATTGGCTTTAATTGTGGCTCAACAGATCCTACAGTGTCAACATACTCATTAGTGGACACTGGAGAATGCGATTTTCACGAGAAAGATCTACAGGTATCAAACACAAGGGTAGAATTACTACAGTTAGCAGAATTTAGAAGTAGCCGAGTTATTCAATGCAAAATAGAGATTAGTCGTACAATTTATAATTGCGGAATGTTTAGTCATCTAGGTCCTGTCGAAAACGGATTACAGGAATATTTATATGAGATTAGTGCGGAAAACTGTAAATTTATTCATGAAACGGGGATATTTACGTATGATAATTCGCACACAATAGCGGATATTAAAGTAAATGAGACAAAAACTATAGGAATTGATCCCGCAGGTAAAGTAACAGGAAGATCGTGTTCAGGAGGAACATACGATGATAGCTACGGAAGCTGTGATAAAGTTTTTGTTCAGGGCATTATAAAAATTACACTTACAGAAGAATATACAAAAATTAATCTGAATAACAACAAAATACATTTAGGTTCAGGAACAGTTTGCAAATTCTCCGATGAACTTTGCATAGATATACAAGAGGGTTATACCTTTTGGACACATTTCTCAGACGAAAATTGTCTTGCTAATAAATACGATATTTTATACAGCGGCCCCGACTGAAAAATCTCACGTGAGATCTCAGGTGAGAACTCACATGAGATCTCATGTGAGATCTCACGCCAAAGTCTCATCTGGAATTCTGGTCCGCGAGCTGTTAAAAATCTCTTTAATGATGAAAAGTCAGTTTCTGGCAATTAGGAGTCGCCTATTAGGTTACGCCACCCCCCAGATAAGTTCAAAAATCTATGTTTTGAAGCGATTTAGCCAATTTTTACATTTTTAGAAATTTTACACATGAGATCTCGCGTGAGATCTCACGTGAGATTTCACGTGAGAAATTTGAAACATGAGATTCCACGTGAGATCTCATGTGAGATCTCATGTGTAAAATTTCTAAAAATGTAAAAAATGGCTAAAACGATTCAAAACGTAGATTTTTGAACTTATCTGGGGGGTGGCGTAACCTAATAGGCGACTCCTAATTCCCTGAAACTGATTTTTTATCATCGAAGGAATTTTAGCAACTCGCGGTCCAGAATTCCAGATGAGATTTTGGCGTGAGATCTCACGTGAGATCTCATGTGAGTTCTCACCTGAGATCTCACGTGAGATTTTTCAGTAGGGGTACCGCAACAAAGACTTTATCTCAAAATAATGAACTTATTTCTACTGTAAATACATAGGATTTATCTTTCTCATTAAGGGGGCTAGACACCTTTTTTCTCTGAAATAAGAAGTCACATTTTAATACATAAATGTAAACTAATTATTTCATACTTTTTACATATAAAAGTGGGTATATTTACCTTACCTTAAAACTTTCTCCGATGGGCCTTTTATATGGTCCAGAACCATACAGAATTATACTATTCAGGAGTAATTTAGTTCAAATCTGAAGTCAATCCATCCACAGGAAAATTTCAAAGCTTACGGATAGTGAAAAAACTTGTTTCATCGATGACTATGGTTCTGGACCATATAAAAGGCCCATCGGAGAAAGTTTTAAGGTAAGGTATATGTACCCACTTTTATATGTAAAAAGTATGAAATAATTAGTTTACATTTATGTATTAAAATGTGACTTCTTATTTCAGAGAAAAAAGGTGTCAACCCTCCTTAACAGCGATCGAAAACATTAAATTTTGCGACCGAATTATAACGAAAACAGAACATCCAAAATTGTTTATTTATGAGAAAGTAGATAATATTTTACTTGATAATGATATTAGACAGGAAAAAGGTTATATCAGTATAAATATTTTTTCTTATATTAATGCAGAATTCATACACGTAGAAAGAAATTTTAGAATGGAATTTAAAAGTATATATTAACAAAATATATATATGTTAACAAAAATGTGCGAAATAGAGAGGAGAGAAATTCAAAATTCCTTATCATTAGCATCCAAGTCCCCAGACGAATTTGCCTACAATACAATGCAGAAACCAGGATATCTCGTGAAAATCGCGGGAGAGGCAGTACATATAATAAAATGTACACCCACAAATGTAAAAATACACCATACAAAAGATTGTTATGAAGAACTTTCAGTTATAGCAGGTAACACAACATGGTTCCTCATACCAAAAACACATATATTGGTGAAAACACCACTCCTTACTACAAAATAGATGGAAGTTGGATAAACTTGTTACCGAAACCAAGAATAATAGAGAAAAATATTACAATTTTCAAAACACGAATTTCGAAGGACTGGGAACCAGAAAAAACTAAGCTCACTGGCCACCAGTGGAATATACTCTCAACAAGATTTAGAAAAATTTGAGAAAGACTATTTTTCCACTTGAGAAAAAAGCAATAATCAACACAATAATATACATCACACAGAGTTCAGGTCCTGTAAAAGACGATATTATGAAAAATATGCTTACAGGAAATACACTGTCGCATATTGCCGAAAATACCTGGAACAAAATTGTTGAAAAGTACGAGAAATATGGAATGATAAGTTTTGGAATAATAATGACACTTCTAATATGTCAATTCATTAAAATAATAGTTGACCTAGTAATACGAGAATGTGCTCTACACTCATTATACGGATGGTCAATGAAATTACTCGGAGCTATTTTTAGTTCAGTAACACATTTGTTGGTAGTTGTTTGAAAATGCAATAAATTATATGAGGTACATGCTGTGGGTGATTAAATAAGTTTTGAGTCGAACACAATTGTACATTTAAATTCAAAGTATATTGTAAAAGTAAAGTTCGCACAATATTTACATAGTATTTACATTGATGTATAAAGTTTGAAAATGAATAACAATTTAAAGTAGAAATTATATCAAAACAGTATTGTATAAAAGAAATTAACTAATGGAATCTTTTTGAGTTTGACTGAATATGAAAGTGCAGAAGCGAATCTGCACTGACAACTCGCATCGGAGTTTACGTATTATAAATTCTATTGGCGTTAACTATTGTGTATTAAAATCTGAGTGTAATTGCATGTGTAAATCCAATGTTTAATTAGTACATTGAGTGGTGCAGTGATCTTTCACTAGAGATGACTAACCTGTTGAGTTTTGCCTGAAGTTGTAGTGTAACTGAGTTGTCTGTAGTTGAATTGAGTTTCACCAAACACTTTCGCCTTGGCTCACGTACAACGAGGCTGATATGAGATACAATAGCAAGCAAATGTAATTGATCTGCTGCATATCAGTGTAACCAATATTTAAATGCTCATGTAGTGCCGGTGCCAACACGTGGTTAATAACATAACCTCGTGTGGAGTGAGTGCTGTTACCTTGCAACAGGTGCGATTGAATTAATTGTTGATGCACTTGAGTTGATGTGTGAGCAATGGTGAGAGGTGCAGATGAGAGTTTCCGAATGTTAGATGAGTAGAGCCAGTGAATATGTTGAGTAGAGCCGATGAATTTTAGCAGAAGCAGATGCGGTGAGATGTTAGCTCGTGGCGGGCTAATTGCAGAGAGAGCGACCACCTGTCGACTTCCGTCTTTTGCCTTTTTCCTATCACAGGGGCGCGAATTAAATTCGAACCTCTCTCATTTGCATATGGGAGAGCGAGCGAGACAGAAATATTGCGCTGCTGACTACCGAATCAGTATAACGTCTCAGCTGTTCCGCCGAGCCGCCGCGAGATGCTGCCGCGCAGTGGCGGCGCAGTGAGTCGAGCCTATCTGAGAGTAACCGCGAGAATTCAAAGTTGTTGAATTCCCAAACAGTAGCATTAAATAAAAATAATGCTGCTAAAAATATAAATAAGTCAGCTAGAGAAGAATTTGAATTGCAAGAAATAGTAATCCATAGACCAAATACATCTAATCCAATATTAAAAAATTCAACTATTCAAAGAAGGGTAGAATTTGAACGCCCACCCCCAGAAACACCAAAATTTCAGAAACCTAGACCGTTACCTTCCATCCTATTATCAGCCCCTTCTACGGACGTACAAAAAGATGAAAATCCTATATTTGCAATTTGATTAAAATTTTAATTGATGTTAAAAGTTCTAAAATGTCACTCTTCAATGAAATAAATATTATCTTAAGGGGAGGGGATATAATGTAACAATACCCCAACTAATGTAAATAATATTTATTTCACGAGAATACCAAAAATCCAACAAAATAAAAATTTTTTAACCTTAAGGGCGCAAGGGATATTGAGTTATATCACGTAGGAAAGGAAGTAAATGATATTTGATCATTTCAATCGATGTATTGCTACATACTTTACATATTCGAACTTATAGCGTGATAAAATAAAAAGATTTTGATTACAGTGTGACAGAACTTAATGGCTACAAACCAACCTGGATGAGATGTTAGAAATAATACTACAACCAAAAACGAAATCGATAATAATTTAAAATATATTTTTCTTTTTAACAACAAACAAAAATATTGCGATTACATATTAAAATATCTGTTTTTGTTTGCTAATGAAACAAGCAAAAATTTTATTTTTAAAAATTATGTGTTATTAAATAATAGAAATATTTAATTAATTATTTAGCAGAAGGTAGAAAACATTTCAGGGATCAATTTAATAACTTATTATTCTATCTATCTTTGAATAAGAAAATATAGAACTAATCCAAAACAAAACGAAATAAAATCATTCCTAAACCTTGCAACCCTAACAAACATAGATAAAAATAATTTGACTGTAATTTTATGCAAAATCAAACTCTATTTGCCTATAGAAAAATTGTTCACATTCATAAAAGAAATTTTACGAATAGTTCAAGAACAAAAGAAAGAAATCAGGTAGCTGTACTCACATTGCTAAGATTAAATCAAATATAATGTATTGGAAGTGATAAGTTTCATCATATACTGACATGATCATCCTATAAGATACACTATTCGGCACTGTATTGAGTAAAACAATTTTCTACTCTAACGCACTGCATACTCTCTAATGCAAATATGTGAATGCTACTTATGCCGGAAAAAAAAATATTGAGTTTTAGAATGAACTTTTAAAACGGCTGAGATTTTCAAAGAAAGGTAATACAATGATGCCTAAGAACAGTAATAAGTCAAAATTTACCAAAATCACTCCAACCTATTAACCTTCTTTTTCACAAAAAAATACATACATGCTACGTATAATTAAATTTTTCTTTCGGAAATAATTATAATTTTTCTCAGTATACGGTTGAGAAATATTTTTATTATGGTAATATCAAAAGCCCTTTAATGTTATTCTACTTAAACAAATAGGACAAAATAATATATCTTTTGCCAAAATTCTCAGCAGGGAGGGAAGTGAATGATCACTTGAATTATTCCCTATATTTCTCCTCACCTTTTATTTACTGCAAAATTATTTAATACACACATTATTTCTAAACTCAGTTAATCAATGACTTTATTTTATGTAAAAACAGCAAAACAAAATTTATTATACATGATATTAAATGATATTTAATCATTCCCCAAAAACGTAAATAACTATCAGACCAATAAGTAAAGCTAACTATTATTATTATTGATATTATTATTATAATTTATTTCATTTTGGTCATTATTAACATTACTATTAAGGAGGACAAGGGACAAGAAGGAAAGACAGGAATGGAAAAAAGGGTATAACAAGAACATTCTCTTCCTTTAACATATATATGTATATTTTCTTGTTTAATTATATAAAATAATATAAGGTATTTACATAGGTACAAATAAATAGACACTTACTTTAAAAATAACGTCATTTCACAGGTAAAACATAGTTCCAAAACTCGATTGCACAAAACGTAACCTCACTCTCCAGTCCACATACACCTCTGCGAAATAAAACAATATTTGTAAATCAAAAAAATTGTCCTTTTCGTTATTTACAAGAGTTAGCTGCAACCGCCCCATCATCAAAAAGACTGATCCCTTTTTTTTCAGCAAGATGGACAGCTCTACAATATCGAAATCTGGCCTCGCCAGATTTTCTTTCTCTCAACGATCAAGGCGAGCCCATTGATTTATCTGAAACAAACAACAAACAAATTATTTTTTTTAAGTCTAAAATATAAGATAAAAAAATCCAACGAGTGTAAACGAGGGGAATAATTAGGCTCTTACCCTATAAAATCGAGAAACATCAGGCCTTTTCAGCACGCTGACCACCTCCATTCCCAACTGAAATAAATCGTTCGTAGAATGGAAGTAAATCCTCTTGGTTCTCTCGTGCACAAGACGATGAACCTATAATCAAAGAGAATAGATTTATTATCAAACAAAAAAAAAGGAAAAAATTTAGGGTTATAATAATAAAAAAAAAATAATAATAATAATAATAACAATAATAAACAAAAATATATATACTTACGCTGATGATAGGAGTGTAGAATTTAAGGGGGTTTCACCCAAAACGCCTTTTCTTAGAAATTTCTCTCAATTTTGTCCAGGTGTTGATAATACTATTGTCTATAAGATATTTCCATCTAAAAACTCCCAGCGGTTTAGTTCTCGAGATATTAAACATCAAAGTCGCGCATTTTAACACAGCGCCTTATGGGACGGCCCGCGCGAAATGAACGTTTTCGTCTGTAACTCGAAAAGTTTTCTTAGCAATTTTTGTAAAAACCGAAATATTATTAATGACATCTATTAGAACAAGACATTCAAATCTGAGAAAGCCCAGCGGTCTCGTTCGTGAGATACGTTAATTGAAAGTGGGGAATATCAAGTTAGATTTCACGCGCGCGTGAGACGCATGCATGGCAAGGGGAGAGAGAGCGGCAGCGCCGCTGGCGCGCACGCTTGTTGCGCACACACAGCAGGCGTCTCTCGGTGTCTGTGCTCAGTCCCGTAGCAAGCAACTCTCAACAGAAAGAGAGGGGGAGCGCATGCGAGAGCCTGTACGCGTCGCACGGGCGCCGTGCTCTGTGGGTTCGGGCCTCGTTGGTGAGACCCCCTTAAAGAATTTAGAACTGACGATACTCAAGGCGTACCTACCTCGCTTATATACACCATTTCTGCATAGTCCTGCAGAATTTCAATAGACGATAGCTAATGAAATCGCGAGCCTCAAACTTGCAAATCATAAAAAACTTTTCCTCATAATGTACCGTCGAACTACACATATTGTACTTACACATCCACTTATTTCAAATTTAACGTTATTCTAAAGGAAAATCACTGATTCCACACATATATCTTTTATCTCTACCACACCCAATAAACTAAAGGGAAGGTGGTACCCCGCGTAAAAAAGATTAATATGTCCAATGTATTGTTGTAGCTGTGAGTAATATATGGCTCAGCTATGGGAAATTCAGAACCATACATGTGAGCCACATATGAATTCATATGTGGCTTATTATACGAAACCATATTATTGCCATATATTGATCTTAAATCGTTCCATCTATGTGAAAATGATCGCACATGTTTTTCCCATATATTTAAGAACATTTCCACATATCTTTGCAATATATTGCTCATATTTTATCACACAACTTTACAATATTTCGTAAACCGATTAATAGAGCATACATTTACAGGATTAAAAATGTGATTTCCATCGAAATAATAATAAAAGTTAATGCTGTCTGTGGTTAATTTATTCTAACTACATTGTAGCTATGTTTTTTTATTTTGCGCTATTTAGTGTCATAATTACAATATATTAAACTTTCAACTATAATCATACAAAAATCAAACTGTTATATGTTCGTAAATTCAATTTATTCAATAATATAATTCGTTTAAATTTAAGAGCATTCCTTATTCTTTTTCAATATTGTTCACAGGTTCTATCAGATATTGACCATTTTGATTATAAATATTAAAACATACGCATTCTAAATCTTGTACACCAATGACATCAATGTTTTCTGATGAAGAAACGATTTTACGGATAAACTGTAAATCTGTGTCATGTATATTTATTTTATGAGAGGAAGCGGTCTCTAATTTGTTGATGATAACATAATAACTTGCGTTGCAACTATATGCGTTTCTGCAATCACACGTATAAAGTTTAAGATAATACTTGATGATTCCATAATAATCGTTACCTTCTTTATTGTACTTCACATAAAACGATTCCGTTTTTAAAACGCGATATGTTTGAGATGTATATAGTACATTATTTTTCAAAAGCCTCTTAAACATGTAAGTACTTCTTATGGTTTCATTATTAAAAAATGATCCTACTTCATTTGGTAATCTTATCAGTTTTGATAATTTACCAATAACAAACAAAAATGGCATAATTTCTTCTCCCTTTTTTCATTTGGATGACGAAAGGACCCTATCGCAAAAAGTGTCGATATTACTTCCTGGTCTGCATATTTCATGCCTCATTACTGATATGTTCATGTACAGCGATACACCATTTAAAATTTGAAGATGTGGCGCATTACTACTGTGAACGAAAGACTTTATTATGCCATTCAAATCTTCATACGAAAAACATGACGTTGTCCGCAAAGGTCCAATACGTTTAACAATTTCATGTAAATGTCTCAACTGATGGACATTGCTCGTCATATTTTCGACTCCATAAAGGATTTCAAATCTTGAAACAAATTCTTTCAATAAGAAACCTGCGAAGTCTACCATTTGTCCTGTAATACATTTCTGGCATAATGTATATACAGCAAAAACTAATAATTTATAATGCTCAAAATAAATGTCTTTCAAAAGTCCACCTAAAAGAGGAATTGAAATATAAAAAAGCCAGTTTTTTAGTTCACTTGCTTTCCAGTAACTGAGATCTTCCAAAGAACGTGGGCGTCTCTGTACAAAAGCTGGAGGACGTATTGCCTTGATTTTTTCATCTATGACGAGAATAAGATGCGAAATGGAAAAATCTCTATCAGCAAATGTTTTGTCCAGCCAAAGATACAGTAATTTTTTCGTAATACCTTCAAAGACAGCATGCATAACATCTACAGATGTCGAACTTACATATTTAGGTACTATCTTAGAAAGCAAAGATGGACCTTTCACACCATATACTTTCATATTACATTCAATGGCTTGCGAAGCATGTTGCAAGGTTTCTTCATCAGTTCGTAACCGTATACATTCTTCATATGGATAAACTCTTGTATGATTTACACTGTAACCTTCTTGTTTGCATGTTTGACATCCAAATGCTCCATTGAACTGGTTTATATTTAAAAACAGTGCTTTTGCTGGTAAATCGCATGTGCTGCATAAAACAATTCCTCTAACCTTAATTGTTTGAACATTGTTACATGTTTGTAAATTTATACCTTTATAAATTTCTTTCATGGAATTTTGAAGCGGTTTTAAAAATATATTGGGCTTGGGTTTTTTATTACCAAAACATAAACCTACTAGCAAAGTGTTCTCTAATTTACATCGTTCAAAATAAGGTAGCTCATTGATTGTCAAATAAAACGACCAAATGTTATACTTGGAAGATTTGAAAATACTTACACCATCTGTATTCCAAGTAAATGATATATTATTGGTATTTGATAATATTTTACTATGTTTCGATAATTCTCTGTACAAGCTACCATCATAAATATCATTGTAAGTATTTTCATCTCTATCAGCTACATTATTTTCTAATTTTTCGAAAAATCCCGGCCGTTTATACATCGTTTGCAGTTGAGTAACCGGTGGAATTTCCAAAAAAAAAATCACTTGTACCTCTGCACAATCTGAACACTTCGAGTCCGGATTGTCTATCGGAATATAGCATTTTGAACAGTAAAAATGCTTCACCACAGGAGCTTTTGATTTTGGGAAAACCTTATTTAATTTATAAACTATGAAACAATTATTTGGTTTTTTGATAGCCCTTGAAAATAAATCCAACCAATCCGAAATGCACACATTTTTTAAATCGTGTTGTGCTTTGATTGCTTAAACACCCAACACGAATTCCGACACAGTCATGGGTGATCCTTCATAAAGACTTCGATCATTAATTGAAGCATCAGGTTCATCGCCACTTTCAGAACTAAAAAAATCGAAGTCAATATTATCATCACTTCTATCGCCAGTGCTGATGTTATCGCTTGAAAAATCTCTATGATTTTCTTCAACATCATCCACGTTATGAGTGAAGGTATCATCCAAATATAAATTTTCAGAATATTCAATGTTATCTAGAAAGAAAAGAAATATGCAATTTATAATTAGTTGTATGAATTGTATAAATACATTATTAATGTAATTAAAAATTCCGCTCAACTCAGTGGGCGCACGCGTGCATGCATATGTGCATTAAAGTTATTAAAATCGCACTAGTTTTATATGTAACTTATATCCATGGTTATTATTGTCATTGTCTGGAAAGTCTTTCAGATATGCATAATTATTCAGAATTTTATTTTCATTTCTCTCGCACTCCATTCCATCGGAAGAATCACTACTTTCTTGTGTATCATTCTAGTAAAAATGAAGAAATATATTTATGTAATTAAAACATAAGGTTATAAAATAATTATGGATCTAACGTTGACAACGTTGGAGTGCAAAGAAATAAAAAAAGTAATTGATTTTACTTCAAGTTTGTACTACTAATAAATATTAATTTTGCGTGTGGATTTAGTGTTTTTGTAGTATTAAATAATTTTATGACAGAGGTTTAGATAACATTCCGATTTTTTCAGAATTTTCACTAATTAAAGAAAATTATTTCGTTGCACTGCAATGATTCAAACTTCAAACCCAAAAATAATTATATATATGGGAGTGTCCAGCAGAAACGGGCCACCGAGCGCGCGCGGTGCCTTTTTTCGCGTAAAAGGCGCTCGGTTTAACTCGTTCATAATCGTATGCTGCGTCTTTGAAAAAAAAACCAAGCACCTATATCGATAGATTTTTTCCTGCTCTTTCCAATGGTGCCATTGTTTTTATTGCGAAACGCTTTCTTCTGGACGAAAACTCGAGTTGAATATTGAAAGCCATTTTTCTCGAAGTATATCATGTTTTTTTTTCAAAATAAACTACACCATTGGAAAGTACAACTCTTAAGCTTCAAAACCCTATCTCGGACAAGTTGGAGAAATAAAGGGTTTAAAAGTAACAACATGAAAAAGACAGCGCCGAGGGACCGCGCGAGCCCCTCGCGCCCGTGCGTACGGCACGTTTAAGTGCACGCTCTATTCAATTCGCTAATAATCGTGTACCAAGTCTCTGAAAAAAGAACTAAGGACATATATCGATAGATTTTTTCCTGCTCTTTCCAATGGTGCTATTATTTTTATTCCGAAATGCTTCTGTTCGGGATTAGTACCCGAAGTGCCCGCTAGATGGCAAGCACCAAGCGCGCTACCTTCAATGAAAAACATCACCCCGCGGGCTTAAATAGAGGCCTGCGTCGCCCACTAGCCAGGTGCTTTATACACATGCCTTATTACTTTGCCCCTTTGTCTTATTGCCTTAATAAAAAGAAGCTTAATAAAATGTCTAACATTTTAAATCGTTGTTGTAATCCATTTGATGAAATAAAGCATTCATCGAAACTTAGGTTTGTTTCCGATAAACTTAGAGCTTGTTATCCGCATTTAACTGATAAAGACAAAATATGCGATTCTTGTCGAATAAAATCTAATGCTCAGATTGAAGAAGAGAGTGAGATTTCAATAGAAGATTCTAAAGAAATTATTTTTAATTTGAAAAAATTGTTGAATGACCAAAATTTGACAAAAATGGAAAAGACATTACTTTTGAAATTACTGGATAGTAATTTAGTTCATGGATATTTTTATGTTTAATATATTATGTTTTTACAACTAGATCTACAAAATTATGTCCACGCATTGGCATTGTACGTTACAAAACATTTTATATTTACAAAAAAGAAAGGGCGAAATAGCACATCGCGTGTATTAATCCGCCCTTGAGCATAGCGTAAAAAGTTCGGGCAGCCGCTGTCTTTTTGATCTTACTATTTTTGAACTTTTCATGTTTCAACTTAAAAATATAATATTTTATAGTTTAAGACTTGTACTTTTGAAGAATATAATTCATTTTGAAGAAAAGACTGATATTTTATTGAAAAAATAGAGTTTAAACATTCAAATGGAATTTTCAACTAGAAGGAAGCATTTCGGAATACAAATAATAGCACCATTGGAAAGAGCAGGAAGAAATCTATCGATATATGTCCTTAGTTCTTTTTTCAGAGACTTGTTACACGATTATTAGCGAATTGAATAGAGCGTGCACTTAAACGTGCCGTACGCACGGGCGCGAGGGGCTCGCGCGGACCCTCGGCGCTGTCTTTTTCATGTTGTTACTTTTAAACCCTTTATTTCTCCAACTTCTCCAAGATAGGGTTTTGAAGCTTAAGAGTTGTACTTTCCAATGGTGTAGTTTATTTTGAAAAAAAACATGCTATACTTTGAGAAAAATGGCTTTCAATATTCAACTCGAGTTTTCGTCCGGAAGAACGCGTTTTGCAATAAAAACAATCGCGCAATTGGAAATAGCAGAAAAAAATCTATCGATACAGGTCCTTGGTTTTTTTTTTCAAAGACGCAGCATACGATTATGAGCGAGTTAAACAGAGCGCCTTTTACGCGAAAAAAGGCACCGCGCGCGCTCGGTGGCCCGTTTCTGCTGGACGCTCCCATATATATATATATATATATATATAATCTAAATCATCTATAAAAAAAAGATCGAAACGATAGGCTGTATTGCGCGCGCATCTCATGACGTAGTGTCATGGCATCATGTAAGAGAGAGATAGAGAGATATCTGGAGCGAAAACACGTAATGGCACCGATAGCGCGCGTAGCGTGCCGAACTTCTAGTTTATTAAAAGGTTAGTTGAAATTCTATACTTACAGTGTCATCAGATTTTTTTCTAATATTCAAATTTTGTAGCTGTCGTTTAATTTTCGCATGATAATTCCATGAATAGTTGCCATATCCAGATGATCGTTTGGACATTATTTAAGAAACACAAAACAATAAATTTCCAAGTAAATGGAATGATAATTTTATTAATAGCTTGCACAAAGCTTTAGAAGAACAAAAAAATCTGATTTTAACAGTATTTTATGCACGGATAAATTTAGTCTACTTTACTGTTCTGGGAGCATTTACGCACTGACAAGAATTTCAGTCTTTCACTACAATATGTTTTTAAGACGTAAGTGTCACTGACAAGTAACCCTACGGAAGTGTCACTCACCGATTTACCTGAGACTTTGCATACGGCTTCTATATCGAAAAATATGAGACACGTATTTTTTTTTTAGCTGCCCATAAAGAGTTTTAAGGTCGTAAATCACCAATCGTGAATTTTTATACGTGAAATGAGAATATATCATCAGGAAATCCATAACTTCGTAACCCTTTTCGTGTTCCAAAAAAAATTTTTTTTTTTAGCACACCTATGAGACATGTTTTTTCTGGCACATTACACCTTATATTATAAGGAAAAAACGTTGTCCAATCGAAACTTTTGGGTGAAATCCATATTTTGCTGAGGAAAATGAGCGATTTTTCCCGAATCCACGTAATTCAATGATTTTTGATTATTTTTAGCGATTTTCAAATGCACGTAACTTGGCGCCGAATTGGCCGATTTTAACGATTCTCATCTCAAATTAAAGCCCTTTTTTTACTGTAATTGTTTTTTGTGGAATGTTTGTTGGCCACTTTCATAGCTTGCTATTGGTTAATCAACAAGGATCGCACTTTTCGTCCATTTTTCCCATGTTAAATTCCCATAAGAAAAATGAAATGCAGCAAAAAAATGGATGCACCCATAATTTCTTCCTATAATATAAGGTGTAATGTGCCAAAAAACGTGTCTCATAGGTGTGCTTGGAAAAGAAATTTTGGAACTCGAAAAGGGTCACAAAATTATGAATTTAGTAAATCCGATTTACTCATATACCATATAGCCCAATAATAATAAACATCTTCAAGTTATTTTATCTATTCTACCAAATTAAATATGACACGTAAATTTTGGATAATATTAATGATTTTAGACTGATATGCGCCCCATAAAATCTATTTTAGGTACATGGTTACCCTTGCAGTCACAGGAGCCAATATATTAGCACCTTTTTTTTTCTTTTTTTCTTTTTTTATGTAAAATCCTGAAATTGTTTGCATTGTTAGGTAGTATAAAAGACTTAAATTATAAATCGAATAGGACTTTTTATTAATCCATAATTTTTCATAATTGTTATACACAAATACACACCAAAAAAAGTTGTTTCTTGAATTTAATTCATAACTAAAACAGTTGAAGAAAAGATCATTTTCAATGTATTATTATTGGTAAGAGAAGTAAAGGCAGATTCTATAAACTATTGTTCTCATCACCAGATGTTTGTGTTTATAGTAATGATAATGAAAAGATAATAATGGTAATAATTATTACGTGATGTACTACTTTATTTGATTAGTACTAGAAAGATATAACAAGTGAATATTTTTCTTATTCCAATGTTTTGCAGTTGAGCATTCGATTCAATAACGAATTATTACTACTATTGCAATTAATATTTTTTTTTAGATTAAATAATTGCATTTTAAGATTAGTAAAATCTATTATTCCTGAATCGTATATTATAAATTTATAACGTAATATAGACGATTGTTGCCCTACTCATATTTGCACATATTTTTTAGTTTTCTTTAATTTCTTTACCAAACAAATAATTTACTTTCAATAAAAAGAAGTTCATTTAGTATTGCAAAATTTTTGTTGAATAATAAAATAAAAACAATACCACATTTGATTTTTTTTTATTCCTAAGCTTTTGAATGTGGGAGAGACCGTTGCTATAGTTAGACCACTTTCTACATTTTCTTTATTTATTTTTTTTTGTAACACGGGTACATTTTAATTTAAAAATTATGCTAATAATATTGAAAATTTAAATATGAAAATAATACAAAGTGCTAAAATTATTAAATAATTAATCATTACAACCTAAATTACGTTTAAAAATAGATAATCATAATCTTTTCAAGAATCACTGGAAATTTTCTGGAATATAAAATTTACTCCTGTATATGAGAAAATTTTCTAACTTCCGACTGAAAAATAAAACGAATATTCCTCGTTCCAATGTACATGACTAACATCGACAGTTTGACAGGTTTTGACCTCTGTTACTCCAATCACGAGATATTAGCATTGGGCCAACCTACCCGTATGCCAACTTGCCTCGATCTGCCCTATGCATTAATAAAAAATAGAGCAATTAATAGTTATTTAGATAAAATCGAAAGCAGTTACTTCAATTGAGTTTACATGATTTTTTCAATAAAAACTATAGTGGTGCAATTATGTGGAATATAGAAACGGTGATAATTTGACAATTTGTTAAAGAAGTTTATCAAAGTTATTCAACAAAATTTTGTAATAGACGAGAAAGGTGAATAAAAGCTTTTTATTATATTTATTACATATCTCATTTCGTTATTTATTTACTTTTATTGCTAAATAAATATATGAATGATTTAAGGGAACTAAAAATTGCATAGTTTTAATAAATATAATTTTTGCATAGTAAAATCATAAAACAAAGAAAATTTAGAATTATTAGCATTCAATTTTAAGTTTAAGGTGAAAGTCATTCTATTAAATACTTCGAGAAAAAATTATAATAACGTAAATTTTTATAAATAAGAAAAATATAGATATTCTATATCGATATTGTATCGATATTGTACCAATATTGTATCAATATTTTCCGAATATTTAAAAATAACTATGTTTAATAATTAAAGTTTCATCAAATTTTATCTAAAGGTAAATATCTTAATTTAAAAAAAATATTCTTCACGAACAAATTTATTTACTTAAAAAGGATTATCATTAATAAGATCAAAACGTTGCGCAAATAAAATGAATTTACTGTTATAAATCATTAACGTCTTACGTATACATTTTTACATTTAATAACATCACGGCCGTCATAAGCTTCATTTTCAAAATTATTTCATTAATAAAGTTTAACGTATTATACATTTGTAAAATAACAAATATTTTTTTTCAGAGTTGTAATAAATAATTTTACCCTGTCAAATAATTACAAATTTTCATATTTAATATTATTTAAAGTTTACAACTTTAATTTTTGCTCTTCATTATTTAATTAGCAATACTACATAAGTACTTAACGATTTTTTTACATTAATTTGTAATATGCATGCATTTAAAGAAATAGTTATTTTCGATACAAGTGCGAAAAAGTGATTTTATCCTCGTGGTGGACGTTTGCGCCCGAGCGAAACAAGGGTGGAAAGGCCACACGAAGATACAACCACTTTCTCACTCGTGTATCAAACATTATTTTTTGACAGGACGTGTGACAAGCTTAATCTAGGGCATCTTTTTTTATTAGAGCGTGTGCGAAATCGAACTTTGCGCACGGAGTGTAAAAAAAAATTATTTATTTCTGATACAAGTGTATATTTTGCACAATAATGATCAATCCTAAGAATGTTTTAACGCTATTAGGAAAAGCTTTCAATGATTCTCGATTTGACATTCAATCAATTATTACTAAAGAAGAAAAACAGTTTTCGTTAGAGCTTGAAACTTTAATTAAAGATGCAATAAATGATAATTTATTTATAGAAACATATGATACGTTATATTTTGATGAAGAAAGTGTCATTTCTGATGCTTGTGCTATAGAAGAAGAATTTGAAGATGATTATAATGTAATAAATAATTTAGAAAGTAGCAATAAAGTTTTGGTACCAATAGATCTAGATTATAAAACCAATTCTGTTAATTTTTGGCATTCTGGAAGTAAAGGACGTCTTAAACTAACTACAGTTAAACATAGGTTTAGAAAAGTCAATAATGTTAAGACATTATATAGATGGGAGAAACAAATTTCTCAAGGGGTAACTAGACTTGACAAATTATTGAAAATTTCTGAATATGTGCTAGAACAATTTCAAAATGCGCGAGAAAAATCTCTACCAGTTCGTGATTTAGATATAAAGAGATGGGCTATTAAATCTAGAGATGATGTTGGTCTATCAAATGAATTATTTACAGCATCTTCAAAGTGGATTTATAAATTTAAACAGCAGCATCGAATTGTATCAAGGAAAATTAATAAATTCGTCACTACATCTAGTTTGAAAAATAAAGTAGCATAGTGAAAATATTGACAATTCCGGCTGGTACAACAGCAATGATACAACCACTCGATGTATACACCTATAGACCATGGAAAAATTTTTTGAGGTGTTTTTCAGATTTAATTATTTTAAATAGTTATGACATTAATTTACATTTGCGAAATAACATACTGAAACTTCAATCTCTCATTCATAATCAATTTTCTTCACCTAGATTCGTTAATATGTTTCAGTATGCTTGGAATAAAAGTGGATATGTAGAAAAACCGCCACATGTTGAAACTCCAGTAGATTACTGTTTTAAAGATTGCGATGAATCTTGTCAACTATGCAGTAGTATTGCTATTATTAGGTGCGCTTGGTGTACTAAAGCTTTATGTATCGATCATTTCTTTGACCCGAGCAATAGAAGTAATCCGCATTATTGTAAATAATAAAAATACATATTAATTATAAATAAATTATACTATAAATTAGATAACTCATAGTTTTTATATTTTTATTCTCATAACTTTTTTCATTCTCTGATATTCATTTCAGGAAAAATACTAATATGTTTTTAGTTACCATAGATACATTAATATTACTGTAGAGAAAATAAAAAGTTATTATTTTTTTTATTTAATGTAAAGAAAATTAAAAAATTATTATTATTTTATTTATCAAAATGCGCCTAAAACTATTTTTTTTTTATTTCTTGTTTTCACTTTACGGTACCACCATCTCTCTTTTTTACTCTCTAACATGTGCACTACTATTTTTGACCTAGGAATTGTAAAAAATGGGAAATTTTACATACATATAGAATTTTTTTTGTATTAGGTCGAAGTAACCTTATAAGATCATGTAATGGTCAATAAAATCCTTTTTATTGGAAATCTAGTGAAAATCGACCTCTAGAAAAGATGCATCATTTAAAGAAGGCGAAAATCGTCTTCAACGTTAAGTTGAAAGTCATTTTTACTTTTCATTCTTCAAATCATAAAACCTTTGTAGAGGTCGAGTTCCAGTAGACTACAATAGAAAGAATGATAGTGACCATTCAATGATCTTATAAGGTCATTATGATAAGAAAGGGGATCCTATTTAAAATGTCAGATTTTGATCTTCAAATATCCTTGAAAATTGTTTTTCGGTCAAATTGCAGATCATTTTCAGATTGTCCTTCTTGAACCGTTCAACTTTGGTGAAAGGCAGATTTCGCCTTTGAACCATGCCTTTGAAGCAATTTGCGTGAATAGATTTAATAGGCCTGCCTTGTATATAAAAATTCACAATTGGCTATCCACAACCTTAAAACTCTTTATGGGCACCTAAAAACATAAAGGTGTCTCATATTTTTTGGTATAAAAACCGTATGCAAAGGCTCAGGAAAATCGGTGAGTGACACTTCCGTAGGGTTACTTGTGAGAGGTGTACAGAAGTTTTTGCCTACCTTTAGTAGTATATTTTCAGTAGCACGCCAAAGGTACAGACAATAATACAGGAAGGTTTGTTTTGATACATGACTGAGCACTTAGGCCTATATTTCACTCTGCACTTAAATATTTGCTATTCGTATCAATTCCGCGCTCCTTTCGACGCGCATCAAGTGCCTTCCCCCCTTTCCTTTGTCTACTGTAATTTTGGCGCGGTCTAGAAGCTTCCATGCCGCGCTCCTCGGCAACCACCATCATGATTGTAATCCACGCGTTTCACCACGTTCCAATTTTCTTTTGAGAGTTCTACCTTACCGATTCAAAATTCGAAAAATACACTAGATGATTTTGCTGAGTTGCCAAACGTATTCTTTTCTTTTTTCGGTAAGGTAGAACCCTCAAAAGGAAATCGGAACGTGATGAAACGCGGAAACTACAATCGCAGCGATGACAATAGTGCGAGGCGTGGAAGCTTGTAGGCTACGCAATTAGGCATAGTGACCAATGATCCACATTCATTATCGGCACGTGTTGGATGATTGACGTCTTGATCATCGTAATCTTGCTACACTTAGTCTTCGAACATTTCTCATGCATACTTAAAAATTATTTTAATATTTCTGTTCGTTATTGCAATATCTTATATTATTTAATAGTTAA
The DNA here is from genome assembly GCA_036365515.1 of Torymus aiolomorphi. Lineage (NCBI taxonomy): Eukaryota > Metazoa > Arthropoda > Insecta > Hymenoptera > Torymidae > Torymus > Torymus aiolomorphi. The sequence continues at coordinate 133,103,361 of CM070873.1, forward strand.
AACAAACAAAAAATAATAAAATGTATGCCTTAGTGCAGTGGGTAAAAGACAAATCGATAAGTGTTGTTCCAATTGATAGTTTGTTGGAATTTAAAGAAGAAGGAGAAGAAGCATTGGCCAAATATGGAAACAAGGTTTATAAAGCGGTGATAAAGAAATTAAGTAGTAAGAAATCATCTTCCTAAAAACTATTCTGTGTTTGTGTGCCTGTGTATGATGTATAGATATTACAGGTTTTTTTGTTAATATCTTTAAAAAATGATAGTTTGGGCGTGAATTTCACTGTTTGAATTTTTTAACTGAAGTTTAAAAGTTTCAATTTGTAAGTTCGAAAATAAGTTAATTGAAATAATATAATATATATATATATATATATATATATATATATATATATATAATAAGAATAAAAATAAAGTTTATATACACACATAGACACGCATAGACACACACACTGTTACACATAGACAATCCTTTATTTTTCAATTAAACGGTAAACTCGCAAGAAATCGTTCCGGTAAACACAAACACGCGCGCGACCCGTCGCGGCTTTTATAATGCAGAAAACACACGTCAGAGATGGCCAAGGTCTAATAGCTCGCCGATGGTTAAAATGTTGCGAGATTTCTTTTAAGCATAAGTCCCGCACGGTATTGTGAGCAAATTCGCGTGTCGTAAGCATGTGCTTTTGTTGTATGCCGAAGAGAAAATTTTATTTTGAAACAGCATTTTGATGTAGTTTTCCAAGTACAACGTGATCTTGTTGAACGTTTGAAGAGTAAAGATCGCGGCTTGTTGGCTCGTGGATTCCGAGAAACATTAATAAGAAACAAGTATAAATCCGATATGTAAATAGTGCACTAAGTAATATCAATATATGAGTAGGGAAGGACAATTACGATTCTATCTTAATCTGTTAATGTGTATATATATATTAGTATGTCCGAAAATTTGAAAATGAATTTGAACGTTAGAATTTGTAGAATTGGTTTAAATAGTATACCAATTCGAAAACACTTTATACATACACACTAAGCCATACGCGCGCGCTGCGCGCACGCACGCACGCACATACACAGATAGACACACATACACAAACAAACACACGCATTAGACAGGCACACGCACACTTGGACACACACGCACAAACACACGCATATAGACACTTACACATACGTACATGCACACGCACACTTGGACACACACGCACAAACACACGCATATAGACACTTACACATACGTACATGCACACGCACACACATACGCACACAGACACGCGCATACACACACACACATACACACACGCGAACACACGCATGCAGCAGACACATGTAAGCACACATACATACGCACGCACATATACAGACACACACACATACACACACATACACATCCACACACGCGAAAACACGCATGCACACAAACACATGTAAGCACACACACATATGCACGCGCACACACACACACACACACACACACACACACACACACACACACACACACACACACACACACACACACACACACACACACACACACACACACAGACACACACACACACACACACACACACACACACACACACACACACACACACACACACACACACACACACAAAGACACACAGACACACGCATGCAGACAGACACACGCACACATGGACGCACACGCACAGACAAATAAGCAAACGCATACACACACGCGCACACACACGAACACACGCATGCAGACACACACATACAGACAGACACACACTCACACTCACACACAGGCAAATGTTGTCAAAACGGGACAAAATTTTTTTTGAAGACACACCTTCGTGAAACGGTTGTTCTAATTTAATAGTTCATAAAATATACGAAAACCCTCGCGAACATTAGGAAACGGTCTTAGCGATGCCGTTTTAGAAAAAAGAAACATTTTCCTTATGGGAATTTAACATGGGATAAATGGACGGGAAGTAGTCACTGATGATTAATCAATAGCAAGCTATTAAAAGTAACAACTAATATGCGCGATTATCAAATGTATCTTAGCACCGTATTGACCGATTTTAACGATTTTCATCTCAAATGAAAGCTCTTTTCTTCTAATACAATCGTTTTTTTGTGTAATATTTGTTGTTACCTTTAATAGGTTGCTATTGGTTAATCATCGGTGACTACTTTTCGTCCATTTTTTCCATGTTATATTCCCATAAAAAAATGTATCACAAGACCATTTCCTAATTTTCACGAGTGTTTTCGTATATTTTATGACCTATAAAATGAGAACATCCTTGTCGCGACAGTGTGCCTTCAAAACAAATTTTGTCCAGTTTTGAGGACGTTTGAGGGCTACTTTTCTGTAGATTTTCTCATATATATAATGGTGTTGAGTCACTGTTTCACAAATAAAATAAAATTTAATAAATTTTTTAGAAGACAGAAAATATCTCGAGGCGTTTGATGTGACCGTAGATAGTGGCAAACTTGTCCCAAGAAGACAACCGAAAAAAACTTTTGCTGCAAGAATAAGAGATATGGAGCAAATCTCAATAGAAAAAAAGAAAAGAAAATTGCACAATGATAATGAAATCGTCAAACGAAAAATGATCGACACACAGATTTTGGAGTCCCAACCAGTCTTCGAATCCGACGATGAGTCGATTGCTGAAAATCGGGCATCTTTGTTGCATTCCCAAAATGTTTTTCCTCAACTAGACAACGAAGATGAATCGAATGTAAGTAATACTTACGATTAATGAACTTAGAATATATATTAATTAGGTATCTTAATATTTTTGTTGCAGAGATATTTGACTCGAACATCTCCGCCGTCATCGCCTGCTGCGTCAAATGCATCATCATCTTCTCATAGTGAGGACTACGATTCACAACGCAAAAATAGTATTAAATTACGAAATCGCCCACCTGGGTCGTCTACTAATGATATTGTTAGTACAGAGTCTTCAGAACCATCGGTAAGGTGTTCATATTAGATTTTGATTAATAATTAATAATTATTTTTATAATTATTAGGTTATTTTACAGAATGGGGCAGAAGACAAATTGTTAAAATGTCGCCAACGGAGCAAACATTCTGTTCGTTTCTACAAGAGAGAGAATGTTTGGATCAGCAGAAGAGAGTTGGATTTCATTCGTCGCTGGTTCAAAAGGCCTAAAGAAATGACTCGAAGGTTATTGAAAGAACTGGTTGGAGAAGAAAATTTAATTAACATATCGGCTTTAGGACGGAAAACCAAGGCAAATAAGAGGAATGGAATTCCAAAAGATATTTTAAGAGCCGTCGAAGGTAAGTAATAAAAATATTGTGCATCTGTTATGCAAAATATTATCAAATCCTCTGTTAAAAATCTGGATAAATTATGGATAAAATCTGGCTCCGCAATAAAACTGTTTTAGTTGGTTGTTGTTGAATTATTTAATTTGTCTATATAGAAAAGGCGTCAAAATCTATAATTTGTTTGAATTTTCAAGATTGAATTTTTGATTGCATTTAAAACTGAATAATTAGAATAATATAAGAAAAATGTAATAATATTTTATTTATCAAAATTATGTTATTATATCGTATAATTTAATCTCATTGAAAAACAACTGTTCATAACCACAAAAATAAAAAAAACGCGCGAGCATACTGAATGTAGCTAGTTTTAATTAAATAACTAATTTATTTATTTTACAGATTATGTCCGAGCCGAATGCACAATATTTTTAAGCGGCCAGGAATTTATTACATGCGTCAACATGATGATTGCCTCATTACGTGCTCAGGCAAAAAAAAGGCGTAGTAAATTAAAAACATTAATTTGAAGAAGAAAAGATTTATAATTTAAGGACTAAAAATTTTTGTTCTGAACAACATTTTTGTAATTATTTAAAGTTAGTTTATTTATTGTTATACAGAAGTTATTTTACGGAATTTAAAGTTGACTCAATTGTTTAAAGTTTCTATACTATTAAAAAAGAAATGTGTGTTACTGTAATATTGGTTATAAAAATATTATGTATTTGTATTTATTTATTATAATAACAAGCTGTATAACCTAACTGTTACTGGTTATTGACTGTGAAATAAGTATTATTGGTTAAATAATAAATGTTAAAGTCAAAAGTTTTTGGTTATTTATCGTTACCTTTTGTTTTACTTGAAGAAATTATATAAGTTAAAAAAATGATGTTATTTTTATATTTTTAGCTATAGCTAGACTATAGCTAGAATAGACTAACAGACAACATTGACTTTTATTATTATTTCGATTGAAATGGCATTTTTAATTCTAATACATGTATGCTATATCTGTTTACTATTAATCTGTTTACAAATTATTGTAAAGCTATGTGATAAAATGTGAGCAATATATGGCAAAGATATGTAGAAATGTTCTTAAATATATGGGAAAAACATTTGCGATAATTTTCACATAGATGGAACGATTTAAAATTAATATATCGCAAGAATGTGGTTTCGTATAATAAGCCACATATGGATCCATATGTGGCTCATGTATGGTTCTGAATGTCCCATATCTGAGCCATACATTACTCACAGCCGCAACAATACATTGGACATATAATCTTTTTTTACGCGGGACACCCTGCGACGTATCATTTAAGTATTTATCCAACGAAACGTAGATCAGTGATTTTTCGACACATAGAATAAAGTGTATGCGAATTTCTCAACTATGCGCTTTAACTTTACGACTTCGCGACACACGGAGTCATTGCACTCTTCGAAATGCAAATGCAACAATTTTATTGATTCAGTAAGAAATGCGCCCAAAATAATTAATAATTTATATATCTTAAAATTTCTAATAGATGCCGATCATTACTGAAAAATTTTTGATTTATCTTATCATTTATTCATTTTTTTTGTAACAGAAAATCACTGATGTTTTAACTATTTCTATGCCTGTTGAATCTCTACTACATCCAACGGTCTAAGGGGGGAGGTGTTACGTCTGTGACTTATCCTTAAATTAAAATTTTATCCCAAAACTTTCATCAGTAATTTTCTGACACACAAAACGATGTGTCTGCGAAATTCTAAAACGTTGCATTTTCAAATACGAGGCATCGTGCGTAGCAGGTCATCAAACTTGCGAAAGACAGCGTATTATATTTTCTTTAGAATCAGCATTTCTCAATGCTACTGCCGAATTGCATACTACTGACGACGATTACATTACCAAATAAGATGATCTCGATTTACTGTTCACGATCATCTTTAACCTAATTATTTTGTATTATAAAGATCGCTGGCTCCGTACCCTCCAACCGACAATAGGAGAAACGATTATTTTTTAGTACAGGCCAATACGAGCCAATAATAGTAAAGCAATTATATCAATTTAATACGTTATCGATATTATATATTATTAAATAAAGTGAATAAATTGTAAATCGTATTGTCTTATTTATAAAACTTATATTAGCCAATAAATAGTGCATCTAACTAATCACCTGGTTATTATTTACGAGAGCCTACGCCCAGAGTAAAGGTAATATAAATCAAATATCATTCAATATAAAAATATAATCAATTCAATAAATATAAGAGTATATTACTCGATTTCAAGACTTAACAGTACGTCCAGAATGTAATTCTAATTGAAATTCACTTTGATCAGCGTTGTAGGTATTTTCAGCTCCAAATTCTGAAATCAGTGGTTTGATGTCTTCTAAAAATTTACTAGCTTTTTGATTTATAGTTTCATTGTCTTCAACAGTTTTTTTTTCTTATAAATTTATTAATTTTTCTACTAACAATTCCGTGAGCTTTCTTAAATTTTTGCAGCCAGTTAGATGCTCTAAATCTAACATCATTAAATTCCAAATTTTTTTTACTTTCTAAAGCCCACCTACGTATGTCAATATCGTGAATCATATGACCAGCTTCGATAGATTCTTTGAGATTTCTTAAAACAAATTCAGAAATCTGATATAATTTTTCTTTGTAAGTTCAACCTTTGTTGATTTGGCTCGCCCATCGATGCAGTGTCGTTCTGAATTAACTAATTTAAATCGATGTTTAACACTTTCTATACTACGATTTTTATTAGTTTTACTTGATCTCCAATATTCAACTCCTTTTTTTTGTAATCGAAGCTCAACTCTTCATCATCGTATGAACAAACATCATAACCTTTTTCTTCTTTGAAAACTGTGTCATCTTCAATTGCTTGTACTTCATAATTTTTAAAATGCTCTTGAAAATCTAATGTTTTTTCTTCTAATCACATTAACATCATTCATAACTACCGCATAAAATTTTTTCAAATTTTTCAGCTAGATCCATTTCAACCTTATTAACAGGGCTTTCTGGTATCTGAAGCCCCGAGAATGTTGTTAATAATAAATTTATGATGTTGACAGGATTCACCTTCATTTTTTTTAATTATTTAATTTTTATAAAATAATAAATTTTATTGTAGGATAAACTAATTTTCTTAACAAATCGCGGGCTCTCGATAATATATACCTCGCAGCACATTTGACAAAAATATACTGACTAACTGATCTGTTTTTATGCGGTCGCGGACACCAGACTCACTTACGTTATTTTTGCATGGATGTTTTTCTCCGCGAAATTCGCTACTTTTATCCATGATTCAAAGATGGGCTTACAACTAATCACTTATTCATAAATATATAAATAGAAACTAGTAAAATATTTACTTAAGAATAAGTATTAACCCTTTCGTGCCGAAACCCCTTTCCTGGGGAAAAAGTGACTTTTTTTGTATACTATAATTGTGGAGGCTTTAACTAAGATCAATCGACAGTTTTATTTCTCCAAAAGTGTCGATAAGTACTATTTTCCAAGTGGGTCCTGGAGGACCCATACAACCCATACCCACCAATAGAATTATTTTATTGAACCCGGATAGTAATAAATTCTTAGTACGTTGTCTCATTAACAAGATCCATCACTCAAAATAAAAAATAAATAACCATTAACCATTTTTTTATTCTAAAATAAATCATTGAAGATCCGAATTTTCGTCAAATCCCAATTTTCATTGCCGAGCCCTTTTTTAATGTACTAAACGAAACGGAAGAAAACAAAAAGATTTAATTTTAATGGCCAGAGGGGCTTACCCTTGAATAAGAGAACACGACTAAATAAGTAGATTTAAAAAATTAGTTAATTTCAGATTTCTACAGCATGTTGAACAAAGTGGGTCCTACAGGACCTATACGGTACGAAAGGGTTAATGAAGAAGCAGAAATGAAATATAATATGACATGCCTAAATACACAAATATGAATATTCTAAAATTATAAGCAAATTATAATTATCAAGTAGTGATTTATAAAAAGATTAAAATACACCATAAAAATAATTTTAATCTAGGCTCAGCTTCTAAAAGCCAGCGAGTATGCATACATATATTTGTGCAGTTAAAATGAAAATATACTCATGTAATTATTTATTCCCCTATTTATCTAATGTTGTTATATTTAGAATGCTACAATAACAAAATGGTCAAATTCATTGTCAGTGATTTTTATTCCCTAAATAGAAAGCATATAAACAAATTAATCTAAAATAAATAAAATATTTATGATTAATTATTCTGAATGTATACATCATACACCTTAAAATGTTTATTTAAATGATATGAAGTATTGCACGCCAAAGGGGTTTTTTACCCCGATAACGCTTTTATTTACAAAAACCCTGTAACACGTCAATTTTAATTTAAAATTTTAATTTTAAGAATAATTTTAACAATAATTATTTAATTTTAGTGTAAATATTATATACAAAAATAATTTCAAAAAATAAAGTTTTTCCAAATTAAAATATAAGGGTTGCTACCCCACGGGATGAAACAACCATTATTAATTTCGCATTTCAAAGAGAAATATTTTCCATTTCTTTTCATTTCAAATTTTAATCTGAACTCGGGATATCTAGAGAAAACCGTTTTTTGGGGTGAATTTAGGGGTTCATTTCACCGCTTTAATAGGAAATTGGGCCCACAGAAAAAAAATTTTCCCAAATAAAAATAAATTATGCATTATATAACATTTTAACGGTTTGAAAGTATTTTGCGCCTATGGGGTTGTTTACCCCCGATAACGCTTTTATTTGCAAAAACCCTGAAACACGTCAACTTTAATTCTTTAATTTAAGCCCAGAAATGATTTTTATAATAATCAATTAATTTTATTGCAAATATTATATGAGGCGTTTCGCCTCAACTCTCCCAGCGCGGCGCGCGAGCGTCAAATCATGCTATTTTCAAGTCGTGTTTACGATATCAATATGAATTTCAAAAAATTATGTGATAAGCGTTTCCGACGTATTTTTTCCTCAGCTTTCCAATGATGTAAGTGGTTTTTCCGAAATTTTTCATTTTCACCCTCAAAAAGTATAAAACATACTATATCTCGGAAAGTATATTTTTAATATTTTTTTTGATCATCTAGATCGAAAGCTGAGCATTTTTTACGTCGGAAAGGATTTTTTGCAAAATTTGCTCTAATGTTTTTCTTAGAGAAACAGAACCCGAAAGAGCAGACGCAGCGTCTCCTTCGTGCGCGGTATGCGGCGCGCTGTACAGCGCGTGGACTAGATGTATTTCGCTCTCTAGTAACCTTATTATTTTTATTTATCATTTTTAATTCTTTATGGAATATCTTTTTGCACTTCGAATTTCACTTATATGCACGATTGACATTTTCATAGGTTATTTCGCAAAAAAAAAACCGCTGCCAATTCTTTGGCACTTAGCTTCCTCAAACTAATTCATCGTTTCCTAATTAAAAATTGAAATTCTGAAAATACATTTTTCATAAAAAGGAATGGTAAAGAATTTCAATAATACTTTGAACCGATGCGTCTTATACCAGTTTCTTGCAAAATAGTATATTACGTACCTATTTTAAAAAAAGCTTTGACAGACCACCAAGTTTACAAAAAATTGAGATTAAAAAGAGATAAAAGAAGGGGCTAAAAATGGCACTATTAATACGTTTTGATATTTTAATTTACTACATTATATAAAAATATTAAAATGATAGTTCTCGAAAATAAATGTATAATATATATTCATATAGATAATCACTTAAAATTGCAACACAATATTGCCACCAACAAGTGTAATAAGTAACAGTTAAAATTTCAAGTCGATAAATAAATTATTTTTTGAGATATTAATTTTTTAAATATAAAAAAGTTTTCATTAATAACAAATGACAGAGTGAAGATATTTTAAATTTTAAATCTTAAAAAAAGAAAATGTAGGTAATTTGAATACCTTTTAAGAGAAGTATATTATTTTATGTAATAATTACTATAAGATACGAAAAAATCAAAAAAACTAAAAATTCAAAATCGTTTTTTGGTTATAAAACAAAAGAAAATCAATAAAATCCCAAATCCATCAGGGTACTTTCCTTTTGCCGCAAGACGAAGCGAATAAGCTTTACCCGACGAAAATCGGTTGATTAGTTTCGGAGATATTAAGAGTTGAAATATACACACACACACACGCACACACACACATACATACATCCACGAAATCAAAAATCATCAAAATCAAATAATATACACATATACCACCATAAAACATCTTTTTGAAGACTTTTTTTCGAAAATTTTTTCACCGTTACAAAGCTTCCTCTTTGAGGAAGTAAAAACATTACAATCAATTTGAAATAGCAGACGCAACGCTTCTCACTTACTTTTTACCCGATAGGTGGCTTGCGTATAGAAAATTTTTGCCCGAGAGTAATTTGTTGTATCCAATTATATAAGTCTGATGAATTTTCGATCTTTGTTATCCTTGAAATTGTTTAAGAATTTTAACGCTGTTCCCGTTATATTTGTGTTCTTCGTGTGTTTGCTGATTAAATCATAATTTATTTTTGGTTTATTTATTGCATTTATTTTCTCGCTACTGAAATGGATCCAGCTTTGAAGCTGAAATGCATAAATCCTTTTAATAAAATTAATCACTCTGTGCGTAAAAATTTGTCGAATTTTCCTTCAATATTTAGGAGTGCGTATCCCCTCGTACCAGAAAACGCGAAAATTTGTTCCAACTGTCAACGTCAACTTTATAAACATAAGTTAGATTTACCTTCATGCGATGGCAAAAAAGCTAAAATTGAATGTACTGATGAATATCATAAAGCAGGCGTGGCAGTTCTCAACCAATTAAAAAAAAAATTTTTAGAATCACCGGGTAAGGAAGATAAAATTCAGCTACTCACGCTTGCTCCTGATTTTTGGTCTCGCAGAGACTTAATCAGAGAGTTCGGTTGTACTGAGTGGGAAGCTCGAGAAGCGAAAAAGTTAGTAACTGAAAGTGGAATTTTTCAAAACCTGAAAAGAAAAGGGGCAAAATATTTCCAGTTGAAAGTGTAGATTCAGTTAAACGTTTTTATGAGAGGGACGATATTAGTCGTGTAATGCCCGGATTAAAAGATTGTATATCTGTTAAGCAGGATAATGGTAAAAGAAAACATGTACAGAAAAGGTTACTACTTGGTAATTTACGTGAAATTTATTGTTTATTTAAAAAAGAGCATGAATCTGTTAATATTGGCTTCACTAAATTTACTCAATTGAGGCCGCCGCATTGTGTTCTAGCGGAAGCAGTGGTACGCATAATGTATGCGTATGTGTACACCACGAAAATATCAAGCTGATGTTAAATGCTATTAATTTACAGAGTTTAACTGAAGGTACTCGACTATTTCTTAAAAACTACCACGATTGCATCCAAGCAATCGTATGTAGTAATGCTAGTTCGAAATGTTACTTGGGAGACTGTTTAGATTGCCCCAATATGCCTGTATTACGGAAACATTTGCTTGAATGTTTTGAGAGAAATGATATTTTTCAAATACAGTATGAGTCATGGCTTCAGACAGATCGTTGCACAATAGTATCTACAACTGTAAATGTTTATGAATTCATGAACATACTGGGAGAAAAATTAATAAAATTTAAAACTCATGACTTCTTTGCGAGAGAACAATATCTTTTCTTAAGCGATTTGAAAAAAAACCTTCAGAAAGGAGAATTCCTTGTTTGTTGTGATTTTGCAGAAAACTATGCGTTTATAGTGCAAAATTCAACACAATCGTTCCACTGGAACAATAATCAAGCAACAGTTTTTACAACAGTGGTATATTATAACGAAAATCAAGATCTTAAACATACAAGCATTGCTGTAATTTCTGATAATCTAAATCACGATACTGTTGCTGTTTATGAATATCAAAAAATTATAATATCGTATTTAAAAAGTAATTTCATAGTCAAGAAAATTTATTACTTAACTGATGGAGCAGGTCAGCATTTTAAGAACAAGTCTACCTTCCAAAATCTTCTGTTTCATCAAAAAGATTTTGGAGTTCCTGCTGAATGGCATTTTCATGCAACAGCGCACGGTAAAGGTGCGTGCGATGGTATAGGCGCAAATTTGAAAAGAGGGGCGAAAAGAGCAAGTCTTCAACTCTCTTCGAGTAATCATATTTTAACACCAGAAGACCTTTACAACTGGGCTTTACGTAATTGCAAAGAAACTAAAGTTTTTTACAGTACTAAAGAGACCTATGAAAAAGCCATTTTGAAACTAAAATCAAGGTTAAGTAAAATTAAATCTATACCGGGAACTTTACAGTACCATGCCGTTATTCCAATGAATAAAACAACATTAATACTAAAAAAAACGTCAATGAGTTCAGAATATCAAATCTTCCCTAAAAAACCCGTGAAACAAAACAAAATAAAATTATCTACTTTAAAAAAAAAGAATTATTAATATAAATACTAGTTTATTGTTGCTATTATTAAGGAAATCAAAATTTTAAGTGGTTGTTAGAGAGCGAAATGCATCTAGTCCACGCGGTGTACAGCGCGCCGAAAACCGCACGCGAAGGAGACGCTGCGTCTGCTCTTTCGCGTTCTGTTTCTCTAAGAAAACATTCGAGCAAATTCTGAAAAAAATCCTTTCCGACGTAAAAAATGCTCAGCTTTCGATCTAGGGGGTAAAAAAAATATTAAAAATATACTTTTCGAGATATAGTATGTTTTATACTTGTTGGGGGGGAAAATGGAAAATTTCGGAAAAACCACCTACGCCATTGGAAAGCTGAGGAAAAAATACGTCGGAAACGCTTATCACATAATTTTTTGAAATGCATATTGATATCGTAAACACGGCTTGAAAATAGCATTATTTGACGCTAGCGCGCCGCGCTGGGAGAGTTGAGGCGAAACGCCTCATATACAAAAATAATTAAAAAATTAAGGGTTATCTGAAATAAAAAGTAAGGCTTGTCACCCCCGCGGACCAAACTATACTTGCTACCTCCGTCATTCAAAGAGAAGATTTTTTCATTTTGTTTCATATCAAAACATTAATTAGAAGTTAAGATATTAAGAAAAACCCGTTTTCGGGGGTAAAATTTAAGGGCGGTTTTCATCCCTTTAATAAGGGATTAGGCCGATAAAAAAAAATACGTGTCTCTTATTTTTCGATCCTCTACAACATACTAAAAATTCAGGAAAATCGGAGGCGGACATCTCGGGTAGTTTCCTTGTAAGAATATGCCTATGTCCATTGCAGATCTATTATATCTCTTCACTACTCCATTTAAAGCCATGTGAGCACGAAAAATTGACTCTACCTTACCGACATACTAATTTTCCATCATTTTAATTATTTCAGTCATTAAAGACTAAATATTTCGACAAAACAACTCTGGTACATTGTAAGTTAGCGAACAAGGAATAATTTAAATAAATTGACAACCAGATCTGTTAATTATTGTCAAAGATTTTCAGTTCCCCAAATTGGGGAATTGAAAATCTTCAAGGATAATGAACAGTTTTGCCCCAAAATTGAATGGAATATTTGTTTTGCACTAACTTACGGTGTACCAGAGCTCTTTTTTCGAAAACTTGCAAAAAGTATAATTTTATATTGTATGCTAATATAGTCAGCTACATATGTATACATAACCTATATGCAGAGAGTAAGTGTGTAACATGTGTTCATTTCTCGGTGCAATAGATGGCGCTACCATGAACAGATGTAGCTGTCGCGGTTTAAAGTGTGGTTGTTTATGGTTCATCCACTCCTTACAGATTACTTATTTGCACACGTTTTACATGAAATTTGTGACACGTACTTATTCAGAGTACTACTACTCTGTAATATAAGTTTTTACGGGATCGCCGAAGTCAATGTACTTATAAATGGGAGGTGGTACTGTATTCGCAGTAATACGATATTCCCTTCTTGAGGTGAAAAGTGATGAGCGGCGATGTTGAAGCATCTAAAGGCTTGACTTTGATTGGTCGATAAGAAGAAGGCGCGAGAAATTTACTGTTTGGAATTTAAAGTTTGAATGTTTTTTAAATGTAATTTTTACATTTAGAGTAGTATAAAAATGATTAAGTTCTGACTTTGAAAAAATACTTAAATAAGTTAAAAGTAAAACATAATGAAGATAGCATGCATAACCTCAAAAACAGAAAAGTACGCGCGAAGCGTGTTTGAATATCGCTTATACGATATGAATTACATACAGAATTCTCAACATTTAGAATTACGAAGATTTGTGTGCAATTCGGTCAGTAAATTTTAATTATTTCTCCAATTTTAATTGAAATGATCAATGAATTTGCAAAAACCCTAGAAAAGCTTTGTGGGTCACATAACCTACTAATCATCGACATAATACTTGTCCGCAATTTGCATACAATTTTCTCCTGAAATTTCAATAAAATAGGTAAATTATTGACAGTGAAAACGATTACTGCGTGTGATTTCATCGCAATAAAAACTTCTCTTCTGCATAATTTCTTGAAAATCCGTGCTTGATATATTTTTTGTAAAGAGCATGCGAAGGGTTTTTCCTAATTTCAGTATTTACTAATGACCAATTCCCAGAAGAAATTTTAAGTAATCGAAGAATTTCATTATTCGCTATAATAATTCTCAATTCATACAAGTTTAAACAATTTTTTTCGACTTCATTAAGGGGTATTCTGGGCGCGTGACATATTTTTTAAACAGATTTTGAAGGGGTTTTTGGTAAAGAGTTTTTACCGGTGGACGATTCGACGGTGAAATATAAACTAGTAAGCAAATTTGCATTTAATAAAACGATAATTACCAACTTATAGCAGTTGAAACCATTGTAACTCGCATTATTGGCTCGACATTTTCTGTAAAGAGCATTTTCTGTAAATAAACAATCATATTCACAATAGATGAATATATTCATTTAAAACAATCACAGCTGCCGTATATTCCAAGTATGGCAAAAGTTGTTTTCTCGCAGAACTGAAAATCCGCCTCACGTTCCGTATCTGCCGGTAGTACAGCGCTTCTGATGTAGCCTACGGCTGGGGAGCACGCCCGAGCGCTGAGCGTGCTCCCCACCCGTAGGCCTCAACCAGGAATTAGACGACGATTGGTGGTTCTTTTCATACGAAAATGATTCTATCCTTGAATATTGTATTTATTAGATTAATTTGATAAACAACCTTAATATCGACTCTTGATGATGGAAAAGATTTTAATTTCCAATAAATAAATAAATAATTTGTGATTGCATATAGCGTATCCTGTGATAGGTCTGAGATTTCTTTTCGAATAAATAAGTAAATGGAGATTGTTTTTCAAATTTTCTAATTGTAGTAATACCATATTATTATAAGTTTACTTAATTTGCTAGAATTCGGGAATTATTCATTCGTGGCATTTCAATTATTCACCCGGCAAACTGAGAAGGCAAGTCGCTGAGAGTGGCATTGATTTATTTCGACAATAAACAATCCTATTGACAATAAATGAAGATATTCATAATCACAGCTGCCGTCTGTTCGAAGTGGAAAAGGTTTAGTCGCAGGACTGAAAATCTGCCCCGCTTTCCGTATCTGCCGGTAGTCCCGCACTTCTAATGTAACCTACGGCTGGGGAGCACGCTGGAGCGCTGAGCGTGCTCCCCACCCGTAGGCCTCTACCCGGAATTAGACGTCGATTGGTGGTTCATTTCATACGAAAATGATTCTATTCTTGAATATTGTATTTATTAGATTAATTTGATAAACAACCTTAATATCAACTCTTGATGATGGAAAAGATTTTAATTTCCCATAAATAAATAAATAATTTGGGATTGCATATAGCGTATCCTGTGATATGTCAGACAGCTCTTTTCGAATAAATAAGTAAATGGAGATTGATTATTCAAATTTTCTAATTGTAGTAATACCATATTATTAGAAGTTTACTTACTTAGCCAGAATTCGGGAATTATTCATTCGTGGCATTTCAATTATTCCTCCGGCAAACTGCGAAGGCAAGTGGCTGAGAGCGGCATTGATTTATTTCGACAATAAACAATCCTATTGACAAATATATGAAGATGTTCATAATCACAGCTGCCGTCTGTTCCAAGTGGAAAAGGTGTTTAGTCGCAGAATTGAAAATATGCCTCGCTTTCCATATGAGCCGGTAGTGTTGCGCTTCTGATGTAACCAACGGGTGGGGAGCACGCTCGAGCGCTGAGCGTGCTCCTCACCCATAGGCTTCAACCCGAAATTAGACGTCGATTTGTGGTTCTTTTCATACGAAAATGATTCTGTCCTTGAATCCTGTATTTATTAGATTCATTTGATAAACAACCTTAATATCAATTCTTGATGATGGAAAAGATTTTTATTTCCAATAATTAAATAAATAATTTGGTATTGCATATAACGTATCTGTGGTAGGACGGAGATTTCTTTTCAAATAAATAAGTACTTCGGGATTAATTATTCAAATTTTGTAATTGTAGTAATGCCATATTATTATAAGTTTACTGAATTGGCCAGAATTCGGGAATTATTCAATCGTGGCATTTCAATTATTCACCCGGCAAACTGCGAAGGCATGTCGCTGAGAGCGGCATTGATTTATTTCGACAATAAACAATCCTACTGACAAATAAATTAAGATATTCATAATCACAGCTGCCGTCTGTTCCAAGTGGAAAAGGTGTTTAGTCGCAGAACGGAAGATCTACCTCGCCTTCCGTATCTGCCGGTAGTGCAGCGCTTCTGATGTCTCAGCGCTCGAGCGTGCTCCCCACCCGTAGGCCTCAACCCGGAATTAGACGTAGATTGGTGTTTCATTTTATACGAAAATGGTTCTATTCTTGAATCCTGTATTTATTAGATTAATTTGATAAACAACCTTAATATCAACTCTTGATGATGGAAAAGATATTTAATTCCAACAATTAAATAAATAATTTGGGATTGCATATAGCCTATCCTGTGATAGGTCGGAGATTTCTTTTCGAATAGATACGTAAATGGAGATTGAGTATTCAAATTTTCTAATTGTAGTAATACCATATTATTATAAGTTTACTTAATTTGCCAGAATTCCGGAATTATTCATTCGTGGCATTTCAATTATTCCCTCGGCAATCTGCGAAGGCAAGTGGCTGAGAGCGGCATTGATTTATTTCGACAATAGACAATCCTATTGACAAATAAATGAAGATATTCATAATCACAGCTGCTGTCTGTTCCAAGTGGAAAAGGTGTTTAGTCGCAGAACTGAAAATCTGCCTCGCTTTCCGTATCTGCCGGTAGTACAGCGCTTCTGATGTAGCCTACGGCTGGGGAGCACGCCCGAGCGCTGAGCGTGCTCCCCACCCGTAGGCCTCAACCAGGAATTAGACGATGATTGGTGGTTCTTTTCATACGAAAATGCTTCTATCCTTGAATATTGTATTTATTAGATTAATATGATAAACAACCTTAATATCGACTCTTGATAATGGAAAAGATTTTAATTTCCAATAAATAAATAAATAATTTGTGATTGCATATAGCGTATCCTGTGATAGGTCTGAGATTTCTTTTCGAATAAATAAGTAAATGGAGATTGTTTTTCAAATTTTCTAATTGTAGTAATACCATATTATTATAAGTTTACTTAATTTGCCAGAATTCGGGAATTATTCATTCGTGGCATTTCAATTATTCACCCGGCAAACTGAGAAGGCAAGTCGCTGAGAGTGGCATTGATTTATTTCGACAATAAACAATCCTATTGACAATAAATGAAGAAATTCATAATCACAGCTGCCGTCTGTTCGAAGTGGAAAAGGTTTAGTCGCAGGACTGAAAATCTGCCCCGCTTTCCGTATCTGCCGGTAGTCCCGCACTTCTAATGTAACCTACGGCTGGGGAGCACGCTGGAGCGCTGAGCGTGCTCCCCACCCGTAGGCGTCTACCCGGAATTAGACGTCGATTGGTGGTTCATTTCATACGAAAATGATTCTATTCTTGAATATTGTATTTATTAGATTAATTTGATAAACAACCTTAATATCAACTCTTGATGATGGAAAAGATTTTAATTTCCCATAAACAAATAAATAAATTGGGATTGCATATAGCGTATCCTGTGATATGTCAGAGAGCTCTTTTCGAATAAATAAGTAAATGGAGATTGATTATTCAAATTTTCTAATTGTAGTAATACCATATTATTAGAAGTTTACTTAATTTGCCAGAATTCGGGAATTATTCATTCGTGACATTTCAATTATTCCTCCGGCAAACTGCGAAGGCAAGTGGCTGGGAGCGGCATTGATTTATTTCGACAATAAACAATCCTATTGACAAATAAATGAAGATGTTCATAATCACAGCTGCCGTCTTTTCCAAGTGGAAAAGGTGTTTAGTCGCAGAATTGAAAATATGCCTCGCTTTCCATATGAGCCGGTAGTATCGCGCTTCTGATGTAACCTACGGGTGGGGAGCACGCTCGAGCGCTGAGCGTGCTCCTCACCCATAGGCTTCAACCCGAAATTAGACGTCGATTTGTGGTCCTTTTCATACGAAAATGATTCTGTCCTTGAATCCTGTATTTATTAGATTCATTTGATAAACAACCTTAATATCAATTCTTGATGATGGAAAAGATTTTTATTTCCAATAATTAAATAAATAATTTGGTATTGCATATAACGTATCTGTGATAGGACGGAGATTTCTTTTCAAATAAATAAGTACTTCGGGATTAATTATTCAAATTTTGTAATTGTAGTAATGCCATATTATTATAAGTTTACTGAATTGGCCAGAATTCGGGAATTATTCAATCGTGGCATTTCAATTATTCACCCGGCAAACTGCGAAGGCATGTCGCTGAGAGCGGCATTGATTTATTTCGACAATAAACAATCCTACTGACAAATAAATTAAGATATTCATAATCACAGCTGCCGTCTGTTCCAAGTGGAAAAGGTGTTTAGTCGCAGAACGGAAGATCTACCTCGCCTTCCGTATCTGCCGGTAGTGCAGCGCTTCTGATGTCTCAGCGCTCGAGCGTGCTCCCCACCCGTAGGCCTCAACCTGGAATTAGACGTAGATTGGTGTTTCATTTTACACGAAAATGGTTCCATTCTTGAATCCTGTATTTATTAGATTAATTTGATAAACAACCTTAATATCAACTCTTGATGATGGAAAAGATATTTAATTCCAACAATTAAATAAATAATTTGGGATTGCATATAGCCTATCCTGTGATAGGTCGGAGATTTCTTTCGAATAGATAAGTAAATGGAGATTGATTATTCAAATTTTCTAATTGTAGTAATACCATATTATTAGAAGTTTACTTAATTTGCCAAAATTCGCGAATTATTCATTCGTGGCATTTCAATTATTCCTCCGGCAAACTGCGAAGGCAAGTGGCTGAGAGCGGCATTGATTTATTTCGACAATAAACAATCCTATTGACAAATAAATGAAGATGTTCATAATCACAGCTGCCGTCTGTTCCAAGTGGAAAAGGTGTTTAGTTGCAGAATTGAAAATCTGCCTCGCTTTCCGTATCTGCCGGTAGTATCGCGCTACGAATCTAGCCTGCGGGTTGGGAGCATGCTCGAGCGCTCAGCGTGCTCCCCACCTGTAGGCCTCAACCCGGAAATAGACGTCGATTGGTGGTTCATTTCATACGAAAATGACTCTATCCTTGAATCCTTTATTTATTAGATTAATTTGAAAAACAACCTTAATATCAACTGTTGATAATGAAAAATGTTTATTTCCAATAAATAAATAAGTAATTTGGTATTGCACATAGCGTATCCTGTGATAGGACGGAGATTTCTTTTCGAATAAATAAGTAAATCGGGATTGATTATTCAAATTTTCTAATTGTACTAATGCCATATTATTATAAGTTTACTTAATTTGTCAGAATTCGGGAATTATTCATTCGCGGCATTTCAATTATTCCCCCGGCAAACTGCCAAGGCAAGCGGCTGGGAGTGGAATTGATTTATTTCGACAATAAACGGTCCTATTGACAAATAAATGAAAATATTCATAATACAGCTGCCGTCTGTTCCAAGTGGAAAAGGAGTTTAGTCGCAGAATTGAAAATATGCCTCGCTTTCCATATGAGCCGGTAGTATCGCGCTTCTGATGTAACCTACGGGTGGGGAGCACGCTCGAGCGCTGAGCGTGCTTCTCACCCATAGGCTTCAACCCGAAATTAGACGTCGATTTGTGGTTCTTTTCATACGAAAATGATTCTGTCCTTGAATCCTGTATTTATTAGATTCATTTGATAAACAACCTTAATATCAATTCTTGATGATGGAAAAGATTTTTATTTCCAATAATTAAATAAATAATTTGGTATTGCATATAACGTATCTGTGATAGGACGGAGATTTCTTTTCAAATAAATAAGTACTTCGGGATTAATTATTCAAATTTTGTAATTGTAGTAATGCCATATTATTATAAGTTTACTGAATTGGCCAGAATTTGGGAATTATTCAATCGTGGCATTTCAATTATTCACCCGGCAAACTGCGAAGGCATGTCGCTGAGAGCGGCATTGATTTATTTCGACAATAAACAATCCTACTGACAAATAAATTAAGATATTCATAATCACAGCTGCCGTCTGTTCCAAGTGGAAAAGGTGTTTAGTCGCAGAACGGAAGATATACCTCGCCTTCCGTATCTGCCGGTAATGCAGCGCTTCTGATGTCTCAGCGCTCGAGCGTGCTTCCCACCCGTAGGCCTCAACCCGGAATTAGACGTAGATTGGTGTTTCATTTTACACGAAAATGGTTCTATTCTTGAATCCGGTATTTATTAGATTAATTTGATAAACAACCTTAATATCAACTCGTGATGATGGAAAAGATATTTATTTCCAACAAATAAATAAATAATTTGCGATTGCATATAGCGTATCCTGTGATAGGTCGGAAATTTCTTTTCGAATAGATACGTAAATGGAGATTGAGTATTCAAATTTTCTAATTGTAGTAATACCATATTATTATAAGTTTACTTAATTTGCCAGAATTCCGGAATTATTCATTCGTGGCATTTCAATTATTCCCTCGGCAAACTGCGAAGGCAAGTGGCTGAGAGCGGCATTGATTTATTTCGACAATAGACAATCCTATTGACAAATAAATGAAGATATTCATAATCACAGCTGCTGTCTGTTCCAAGTGGAAAAGGTGTTTCGTCGCAGAACTGAAAATCTGCCTCACGTTCCGTATCTGCCGGTAGTACAGCGCTTCTGATGTAGCCTACGGCTGGGGAGCACGCCCGAGC
Source organism: Torymus aiolomorphi (assembly GCA_036365515.1). Taxonomy (NCBI): domain Eukaryota; kingdom Metazoa; phylum Arthropoda; class Insecta; order Hymenoptera; family Torymidae; genus Torymus; species Torymus aiolomorphi. The sequence continues at coordinate 133,124,001 of CM070873.1, forward strand.
GCTGAGCGTGCTCCCCACCCGTAGGCCTCAACCAGGAATTAGACGATGATTGGTGGTTCTTTTCATACGAAAATGCTTCTATCCTTGAATATTGTATTTATTAGATTAATATGATAAACAACCTTAATATCGACTCTTGATAATGGAAAAGATTTTAATTTCCAATAAATAAATAAATAATTTGTGATTGCATATAGCGTATCCTGTGATAGGTCTGAGATTTCTTTTCGAATAAATAAGTAAATGGAGATTGTTTTTCAAATTTTCTAATTGTAGTAATACCATATTATTATAAGTTTACTTAATTTGCCAGAATTCGGGAATTATTCATTCGTGGCATTTCAATTATTCACCCGGCAAACTGAGAAGGCAAGTCGCTGAGAGTGGCATTGATTTATTTCGACAATAAACAATCCTATTGACAATAAATGAAGAAATTCATAATCACAGCTGCCGTCTGTTCGAAGTGGAAAAGGTTTAGTCGCAGGACTGAAAATCTGCCCCGCTTTCCGTATCTGCCGGTAGTCCCGCACTTCTAATGTAACCTACGGCTGGGGAGCACGCTGGAGCGCTGAGCGTGCTCCCCACCCGTAGGCGTCTACCCGGAATTAGACGTCGATTGGTGGTTCATTTCATACGAAAATGACTCTATCCTTGAATCCTTTATTTATTAGATTAATTTGAAAAACAACCTTAATATCAACTGTTGATAATGAAAAATATTTTTATTTCCAATAAATAAATAAGTAATTTGGTATTGCACATAGCGTATCCTGTGATATGTCAGAGAGCTCTTTTCGAATAAATAAGTAAATGGAGATTGATTATTCAAATTTTCTAATTGTAGTAATACCATATTATTAGAAGTTTACTTAATTTGCCAGAATTCGGGAATTATTCATTCGTGACATTTCAATTATTCCTCCGGCAAACTGCGAAGGCAAGTGGCTGGGAGCGGCACTGATTTATTTCGACAATAAACAATCCTATTGACAAATAAATGAAGATGTTCATAATCACAGCTGCCGTCTGTTCCAAGTGGGAAAGGTGTTTAGTCGCAGAATTGAAAATATGCCTCGCTCTCCATATGAGCCGGTAGTATCGCGCTTCTGATGTAACCTACGGGTGGGGAGCACGCTCGAGCGCTGAGCGTGCTCCTCACCCATAGGCATCAACCTGAAATTAGACGTCGATTTGTGGTCCTTTTCATACGAAAATGATTCAGTCCTTGAATCCTGTATTTATTAGATTCATTTGATAAACAACCTTAATATCAATTCTTGATGATGGAAAAGATTTTTATTTCCAATAATTAAATAAATAATTTGGTATTGCATATAACGTATCTGTGATAGGATGGAGATTTCTTTTCAAATAAATAAGTACTTCGGGATTAATTATTCAAATTTTGTAATTGTAGTAATGCCATATTATTATAAGTTTACTGAATTGGCCAGAATTTGGGAATTATTCAATCGTGGCATTTCAATTATTCACCCGGCAAACTGCGAAGGCATGTCGCTGAGAGCGGCATTGATTTATTTCGACAATAAACAATCCTACTGACAAATAAATTAAGATATTCATAATCACAGCTGCCGTCTGTTCCAAGTGGAAAAGGTGTTTAGTCGCAGAACGGAAGATCTACCTCGCCTTCCGTATCTGCCGGTAATGCAGCGCTTCTGATGTCTCAGCGCTCGAGCGTGCTTCCCACCCGTAGGCCTCAACCCGGAATTAGACGTAGATTGGTGTTTCATTTTACACGAAAATGGTTCTATTCTTGAATCCTGTATTTATTATATTAATTTGATAAACAACCTTAATATCAACTCTTGATGATGGAAAAGATATTTATTTCCAACAAATAAATAAATAATTTGGGATTGCATATAGCGTATCCTGTGATAGGTCGGAAATTTCTTTTCGAATAGATACGTAAATGGAGATTGAGTATTCAAATTTTCTAATTGTAGTAATACCATATTATTATAAGTTTACTTAATTTGCCAGAATTCCGGAATTATTCATTCGTGGCATTTCAATTATTCCCTCGGCAAACTGCGAAGGCAAGTGGCTGAGAGCGGCATTGATTTATTTCGACAATAGACAATCCTATTGACAAATAAATGAAGATATTCATAATCACAGCTGGTGTCTGTTCCAAGTGGAAAAGGTGTTTAGTCGCAGAACTGAAAATCTGCCTCGCTTTCCGTATCTGCCGGTAGTATCGCGCTTCGAATGTAGCCTACGGGTTGGGAGCATGTTCGAGCGCTGAGCGTGCTCCCCACCCATAGTTCTCAACCCGGAAATAGACGTCGATTGGTGGTTCATTTCATACGAAAATGACTCTATCCTTGAATCCTGTATTTATTAGATTAATTTGAAAAACAACCTTAATATTAACTCCTGATGATGAAAAAGATTTTTATTTCCAATAAATAAATAAGTAATTTGGAATTGCATATAGCGTATCCTGTGATAGGACGGAGATTTCTTTTCGAATAAATAAGTAAATCGGGATTGATTATTCAAATTTTCTAATTGTAGTAATGCCATATTATTATAAGTTTACTTAATTTGCCAGAATTGGTAATTATTCATTCGTAGCATTTCAATTATTCCCCCGGCAAACTGCCAAGGCAAGCGGCTGAGAGCGGAATTGATTTATTTCGACAATAAACGATCCTATCGACAAATAAATGAAGATATTCATAATACAGCTGCCGTCTGTTCCAATTGGAAAAGGTGTTTAGTCGCAGAATTGAAAATGTGCCTCGCTTTCCATATGAGCTGGTAGTATCGCGCTTCTGATGTAGCCTACGGGTGGGGAGCACGCTCGAGCGCTGAGCGTGCTCCCCACCCATAGGCCTCAACCCGGAATTAGACGTCGATTGGTGGTTCATTTTATATGAAAATGGTTCTATCCTTGAATCCTGTATTTATTAGATTAATTTGAAAAACAACCATAATATCAACTCTTGATGATGGAAAAGATTTTTATTTCCAATAAATAAATAAATAATTTGGGATTTTATATAGCGAATCCTATGATAGGTGGAAGTTTTCTTCTCCAATATATAAGTAATTTGGACTTGCATTTGTTGTATCCTGTGATAGGACGAAATTTTCTTTTCCAATAAACAAGTAATTCGGAATTGATTATTCAAATACACCCTTCTGTGTTAGACCTTAGGGCTCAGAATGTTTTCTTTTTATGCTGAAAGAAAGGGCTACGCAAGAATACAAAAACTATGTATGATTTTTTCTGCAATCTAAAAAGTTTAATATTAATTTCGTGTTTACGCCGTTAACACGTTGTCTTATGGGTCATCACTTTTTCCACGGTTTTACTTAAGAAAGTGTTGAAAACGGTCTGACTTTGATAAAACTTTAAGAAATGTATATGTAATAACCCATAAATTTTATGCATCCATTCAAATGTTGATTCACTAACCTATAGAGTGAATATAGCAAATGAATAAAATGCTTTAGGCTCAGCCGATCATTGCACACACGATTTGGCATCGTGGCAAAGAGATTAGGAAGTTTGCGCGATTTGAAATGATGCATTTGGTATTCATAGACAATCTGCGATCCCAGATTTAGCGGCGCCATCTGTAAATACCGTGCGGTGGGCCCATAAGAACTATTCTCCTGTCCGCACAGGTGATTTAGTTCTTATGGGCCCACCGCACAGGATGAACAGAGGGCGCACTAAACCTGGGATCGTAGATACTCAATGCTTTATGTGAAAATGTCAGTAGATCTTTATATTTTGTAATAATGAATTAGAGCTGCAGAACCATCATCTTTATTCGACGGCTCCACTCACTAATTTTTATTATTTGCACGTAAGTATATAGGTACAGTTCTAGCAAGCAGAAGAACACTACGGCCAAACGTGAGCGAACGCGCTTATGTGTTCACGGCCGACGACATGAAGCCGCTGACAACAGCGGCATGCAGAGGCGCGAGAGCGGAGCCAGCAGTAGCAGAGGTGCGAGAGCGCAGCCAGTAGCGTCGTCTTCGTCGCCGCACTCAACCCAAGTCCAGCGGGAACCCGGGTGCTTAGTGGGGCTGGTGCCACAAACGAGCATCGCATGAAGACCTGATGCCGCGGACGAGAACTCGTTGCCACAGCTCTTGCATTCTCACTCTCGCGGAGGAACGAGGTTGTGAAAAAGCAAGAGCACATAACCCCAAAATGTGGTTATTTTTGTTCTGGCAGGTACCTAATTGAGTGTGTTGGTGCAGCGATGTCCACTGTTAGCTTGTTTTGAGTTGTTGCAGTGCTCAATGAAAGTGATGGTTCGAGTTAATTGAACTGGAGGAGCAGAAGCTACTGTTAAAGAAATTGTGTAAATATTTATGTGAATGTGGAAATAAAGATTTTTGCTCTATATACCAGCAGTGGACAAAACGACAAGTGTGTAACTATGAAAAACTCTCTCCAAAGTGCTTATAGTAGTGCGCATGTAAGCATTTTTCCAAGTAAACACTTAGATATACAGATTCAATGAAATTCTTAGTGTAAGAAATTTTTGATGAAATTATATTGTTTATATTTTGTATTGCAAAGAACATCATAACAATAGAAGGGTATAAGAAGATGGAGTCTATTTTTACTACTTAAGCAATGCTGAAGTGACCCGATACTGATACGCTTATAGTGCATTATGAAGATAACGAATCTTTATAACTGCCTTCCAATAAGTCTGACCTAGTAGAGAAGAAGTTTGATGAATTTGAATATGCAGCTTTTCCATTGAGTAACAAAAACCATTATCAATGAAGATCCTCAATTCAAAGCAGCCAAGCATGGACAATAAATTAAAATTTTCTGATCGCTTTAAAGTTTTAGTGAATACAGACACGCAAAAAGGTGCAGATCCACATGTATTCAACGATACAGACCAGCCATTTGTTGTATCAACAGGTGGCAAAAATATTAAGTTAATAGCTTCTGAAAATTCAAAAACGCCCTGTACAGCTAGAAGTGAATCAAAAGAAACATGTTTAAAAACAAAAATCAAAACAGAACCTGTGTTCGGCATTGAGTTCAAAACTGAACCCGGTTTAGACATAACTGAGAATGGTCTGAAAATGATCATGATTATGAAATATCTGACAGTGATATCAATAAATTGCTCAGCGTTACACAGCCTGCTTCTTCGAGAATTCTGAAATATGAAGGACATGATCATACTGGTGATTGGATTACATGAGTAAAAATAACACAAGATCTTGTGCAAGCTATTAATGATAGATACTACTTACTATGAAGAAGACCTTTGGGGAGATGTCAGAAAAGTAAGTCATTTAAAAATGAATCTTTTTTCATATTTAATGTGAAAAATAATATATTTTATATTAATAACATATAAGACGAACTATGTGATGAAAAATTTCTATTTCTGTCTTCTTTTCCCGACAGAAGAGACAAGACCATTAATATCGCAGCCAGGAGGCTTTCAAGAAAATAGTACCAAAAGTTCCTCACAAAGCCAATTCAGAAGTGCTATCACCTCCCCTGGTGTCTATGGAGAATACGCATGTCCTGGAGTCTGCTGGTGCCATACAAGCCTCAAGAGATTTTTAGTCATGCTTTAGTGCATGTGTGGGTACACATATGTATCTATATTTTGGTGCTGTCCCCGGTGATGACAAAAAAAAGACTTCCCGCTGAGGAACAGCTCATACATATTATCTGCCAGTGATAACGAAGAAAGAGGTTGCAAAGGACGACTACTGATGGGAACAAGAAGAGGTTATGTTGATATCTCCAGTACTTCAGCCTCTAGGTGAGATCAGTGATTATTAGCATTTCTTTTACTAAGCAATTAATCACATTACTTGTTTTCTTGCACATCACAAGTGTATGATGATGGCTTCCAGACTGTGTGAATTTTTCAGTTAACTGTGAAGGTGACAGCGAGATTTAGAATATGTACATGCTGTTTTCTTTAGTTGACCCACTCTCTAATAGGAATACTTGTGCGCGGTAAATCATCTACAAGCTGAAACTAGGTGAGTCGGCTTCCAATCATTTTCTTCATACGTCTAGATGGTACATAAATTTGTATTTTAGGTGTTTTCCAAATGCTTTAAGAGTTCAAAGGAACTTGCAAACAATGTTTCCATCTAATCTTCAATGGCAGCTGCGTACAAGATAGCTGATGAAGGAAAAGCATGGCTTCAAGGCTGTGACGATGACCCTTGTGATTTCTCCAGGAAAAAGTATTGTTCCAAACGCTGTTATGGTATTGCTGCTGGTCTTCACTGCTGTCATTGCACAGTGCAACTTTTACAAAGTCTACAAGGGCATCAAAAGGTAACCTTGACTGAAAGCAAGAAAATATAGATGGTAATTTGAAGAATTATTGACATGGATAATCTTCACCAAATACTCATTAGATTTATTTTTTAATCATTTTCTTCAAACTCAAAATGTAAATTAAATTTGCCTCTGATATTTTGCATGATTATTATTAATTTGTAGATTATTTCAAGTCATTACACAAAATTTGAAAGCATTACCTTCGCTAATTTAGGAGAAAAAGGCTAAAACAGTTTTGCATTTTCATATTTTGGACAACGCGTTGGATGAAATATGAGATTGCACTAAATGTTTTTGCCTTTTTCTCCTAAATTCAGGAAGGTAAAGCTTTGAAATTTCTTATTATGGTTTGAAATTACCTTTAAATTAATAATATTTTTGCAAAAAAATTAGAGAAATATTTTGCATTTTCTGTAATTTAACATTAGAATTTTTATAAATCAGTCTCAAGTCTTCAAACTGAAAATGCAAATGAATTTTGCCTCTGGTTTTTTGCATGATTATTATTAATTTAAAGATAATTTGAAACCACTGTGCGAAATTTCAGAGCTTTGCCTTTTATAATTTATGAGAAAAAGGCTAAAACAGTTTTGCATTTTTATATTTTGGTCAACTCGTTCGGTGAAATATGAGATTACACTAAATGTTTTAGCCTTTTTCTCCTAAATTCAGGAAGGTAAAGCTTTGAAATTTCTTATTGTGGTTTGAAATTACCTGTAAATTCTTAATAATCATCAAAAACCAGAGACAAATTTAATTTCACTTTTTGATTGTCAAGAGTTGACAGGGAGTTAATTAAAAAAATCTAATGTTAAATTACAGAAAATGTAAAATAAATTTCTCTAATTTGTTTTGCAAAAATATTATTAATTTACAGGTCGTTTCAAGCCACTATAAGAAGTTTCAAAGCTTTACCTTCCTGAATTTAGAGAAAAAGGCCAAAACATTTAGTGCAATCTCATATTTCATCGAACGAGTTGTCCAAAATATGAAAATGCAAAACTGTTTTAGCCTTTTTCTCATAAATTATAAAAGGCCAAGCTCTGAAATTTCATACAGTGGTTTCAAATTATCTTTTAATTAATAATAATCATGCAAAAAACCAGAGGCAAAATTCATTTACATTTTGAGTCTGAAGACTTGACATTGATTTTAAAAAAATCTAATGTTAAATTAAATTACATTATAAAAAAAATATAAAATAAATTTTTTTAATTGGTTTTGCAAAAATATTAATTTACAGATCATTTCAAGTCACTATACAAAATTTGAAAGCATTACCTTTGATAATTTAGGAGAAAAAGGCTAAAACAGTTTTGCATTTTCATATTTTGGACAACGCGTGTTTTCGCCTTTTTCTCCTCAATTCAGGAAGGTAAAGCTTTGAAATTTCTTATTGTAGTTTGAAATTACCTGTAAATTCTTAATAATCATCAAAAACCAGAGACAAATTTAATTTCACTTTTTTATTGTCAAGAGTTGACAGGGAGTTAATTAAAAAAACTCTAATGTTACATTACAGAAAATGTAATTGCTTCTTTTTTTACACTGTGACCACTTTGTGGTCTTTTCTTTGAATAGTTATTATTTCAGTAATTTACTGCTTTCGACCATTGCTATAGCTTCATTTTTTCTGTTTCAGGGTTTTTATTTTGCTTCCAGGAAAAGCAGCAACTATAAGAGGTCACCTGTCAGATTTAACAGGTGTACATAATCTTAATGATGATTAAGTATTGTTGATAGGTATATAAGTGTGTTTCCGAACTTAATCTAAAAGCGTATAAGAATGACAGAAATCTGCTTCTATAATGCATTTCATGCATTTCATGTATTTTTAAGCTGATTATGAATATTTTTAAGCCGATATATTTTCAAGCAAATATCTTATTGTATGTAGGTATAATTTAATTTAAAAAAAAAATGAAATTATGTAATTTTCCAGATTTAGCTAAGACACTGCTTGTGTATTTTTTATAGAACTGCCAAATTAAAAAATACATATTTTCATTTTTTTATTAAATTATATTTACTTACAGAAAGATAAAGTCAACTCAAACATACATGACATGTCTGAGATGCATTATTGAAGCGGATATCAATCATTCTTATATTCTTGGGATATAAGTACGGACACATCCCCTGAAAGTAAATATCGATAACATTGAATGACCAATACACCTGCTAAATCTGACAGGTGGCTTTTATATTGTAGGAGCAGGAATCATTATCTTTTAAAGTTTTAAGTTTTGGACCAATTAGTGTAGTGTAGTGTGAGTGTATCTGAAAGTTCTGTACATCTATAGTTTACCCTGCTGTAACAGCTATGTTCACAAAATGGAAGGAATCCAATATTCAATTTAAGATTGCATGGTTGAGCAATAAATCTAAGTGCATGTAAGATTGTGAAAAAGTTATTTTAATCTGTAAAATTCAGTTTCATTGTAGTAATTAATGAATAATTAATGAATATTAATTGATTTTTACAGGTTATAGTCAACTTTTCATAATTCTGACAGGTACCTAGATTTATTATTCAATCGTACTCTCTTAAAGAAAAAATTAATTATCATATTACAAGCAGGCTTATAAATCTATAGATCTTTCGGACAGATTTACACTACATGGAACCTCAGATTTCATAAGAGAAAACATATTTAAATAAATAGACTGAAATTTAGAACTTGAAAAGACGAATTAATCCCGCTCCTGTAATATAAAAGCCACCTGTCAGATATAGCAGATGTACTCATCATTAAGTGTTGTCGATGTTTACTTTGAGGTGATGTGTTGTAGTACTTAATCCAAAAGAATATAAGAATGATAGAAATTTGCTTCTATAATGTATTTCAGGCATCGCATGTATTTCTTAGCTGATTTTATCTTTCTGTAAGTAGGTATAATTTAATTAAAAAAAATGAAATTATGCAATTTTCCGGATTTAGCTAAGACACTGCTTGTGTATTTTTTTAGAACTGTTAAAAATGAAAATTTAGATATTTTCATTTTTTTATTAAATTACATGTACTTTCAGAAAGATAAAGTGAACTCGAAAGTACATGAGATGTCTGAGATGCATTACTGAAGCGGATATCTATCATTCTTATATTCTTTGGATTAAGTACGAACACATTACCTGAAAGTAAATATCAATAACATTGAATGGCCAATCCAACTACTAAATCTGACAGGTGGCTTTCATATTGTAGGAGCCGGCTGAATTTTCTTGTCAAGTTTTGAATTTTGACCCATTTAGTGTAGTGTAGTATGAGTGTGAGTGTATCTGAAAGTTCTCTACATCTATAGTTTGCCCTGCTGTAACAGCTATGTTCACAAAATGAAAAAAATCCAATATTCAATTTAAGATTGCATGGTTGAGCAATAAATCTGAGTGCATGTAAAGATTGTGAAAAAGTTATTTTAATCTTTAAAATTGAGTTTCATTGTAGTAATTAATGAATAATTAATGAATATTAATTGATTTTTATAGGTTATAGTCAACTTTTCATAATTCTGACAGGTACCTAGATTTATATTCAATCATACTCTCTTAAAGAAAAAATTAATTATCATATTACAAGCAGGCCTATAAATCTATAGATCTTTCGAACAGATTCACACTATATGGAACCTCAGATTTCATAAGAGAAAAAATATTTAATTAAATAGGCTGAAATTTACATCTTGAAAAGACGAATTAAATTTGACGAATTAATTAAAAAAAAATAGGATCTGGCTTTACTCCAAAAATTTTAGATTTAAATTCTTAATTTTTATCCACATATTTGTAACAAGCAATGTTATTTTTGAAATATCGTTTTAATACTTTTATAATGATTTTAAGATTCTGTTTTTATTAATTTGTGAATTTGAACAAAGATGTTATATTTAATTAAATGTTATCAGTTTTTAATTTGTAATAACAAATAATTTCTTCTTTTTCAGTTAAAATCTAGAATATTGTCTAACAACATCAGTAAACTTCTGCAATAAACATGGCAAAATACTCAAGAGATTTGAAAAGACTAAACACACATAGGAAATTATAGATTTTCGTTTCCAGTGAGCAAACCAAGTTACTGCCTGCCAAGACAATAGGATACCTACGCACAGTTTCCAACTGACATAATGAATGCTGCGATAATAGTTTGCAAGTTAATCTTTTTTTAAATTTCCGAAAATCGTGTTTTTTTCGACTTCTAGAGTGGCGTTACCCCTTAAGGTGGTTCTGCTCGACTCCCTAGTCAAAATAAGTGCTAAATGATTAAGTTACCTAAAATAAAAAAAAAAACATAGTTGTAATGTGATTTGTTTATTATAAAGTGTATTTAACATGACTAAAATCACTTTTTTCACAAAATGTCGATATTGTAGAATTTAGATGTTGTCCCTACAAACAACTATTGATAAATCACCGGAATTTTTTTTTTCTATGCTAATTTTAGATTTAGGATGGAAACCCTTCATGAGTCTCTATACATTACTCCAAAAATAATAAAAAATGTTTGTAGTGACGATATCTAGTTTCCAAAATATCGCCATTTTATAAAATGTTACTTTAGTCATGTTAAATACACTTTATTTATAATACATTGACTATCTCTATCATTTGAATTAAATAAATCACATTACAACTGTTTTTTTTTTAACTTTAGCTAACTTCTATATTTAGCACTGCTTTGACTAGAGAGTCCGAGGAGCACTACCTTAATAAAAAAAAAAACAATTTTTTGTGGCCCAGTTAATTTAAAGAAGCAACAAAAATTTTAATTTTTGTGCAAATAATTGTATGAGTAAATTCATAATTAATAAAATGCAAAACTTTCAGGTTTTACGTCTGACTACCTGTGGTCAGACAGCAGATTTCTCATGGATCCGCAGTTCCTCAATCTAATTCAATCGCTTTATGCATCAACCGCATGATAAGGAGTATCCGGATCTCTGCCAGCTGCCGATTTATCACCGGCAATATTTATACCTACGTTGGCAGCATACTGATCGCCCGGAACTCCTTCAAATTCTATTCGATTTATAATCCGAAGTATATGAATCTTTATCAGAATCAAAGGCTTGGTCCGGATATATCGCCGCACATATCCGCGATAGTCGACACGGCATATCACTGCGTGCTCAAGAAGAAGAATCAGTGCATTGTGATAAGTGGCGAGAGTGGTTCCGGTAAGACCGAGTCAACGAATTTTCTGCTCCATCATCTCTCCACCCTGAGCTAGAAGGGCTTGCCCGCTTGCGAGGTCAAGCAACGATTCTCAGCGCCGGACCTGTGCTCGAGGACTTTGGTAACGCGAAAACTATACACAAAAGATGAGACTACTTTGCTTGTATATTCAAGTGTACTTAGTGTTATCAAGAGGACTGCCAATCAAGAGGACTGTAAGCAAGAGGACTGTCAATCAGGAGGACTGTAAGCAAGAGAACTGTCAATCAAGAGGACTGTAAGCAAGAGGACTGCCAATCAAGAGGACTGTAAGCAAGAGGGCTGTCAATCAAGAGGACTGTAAGCAAGGGGACTGTCAATCAAGAGGACTGCCAATCAAGAGGATTGTAAATCAAGAGGATTTCGCCAATCAAGAGGATTTTACCAATCAAGAGGATTGTAAATCAAAAGGACTTTGCCAATCAAGACGATTTTATCAATCAAAAGGATTGTAAATCAATAGGACTTTGACAAGCAAGAGGATTTTTTCGTTTAAGAGGATTTTATCAATCAAAAGGATTGTTTCGATCAAGAGGATATTTTTAATCAAAAGAATTTTTTAATCAAGAAAATATTTTCAATCAAGAGGATTTTATTAATCAAGACGATTTTTTCATAATTTTTTAATTAAGACAAGTATATAAACCAAGAGGATTATTTTAGTCAAGAGGATATAGTAGATCATGTAAAAAAAATATGCTATATTGATTAATAAGTATTTTAAGATGTACTAATTATTATCTTATTCTTTTTAGAAATGTCTTTACATTAGTATATTTTTTAATTCTGGGCGGTGAGTGACTAGATTGTCATCATAAAGATGACAAGTTCGCTGGTTATACAGTTTGTACAGCGGCTCAAATCAAAACATGAAGATGTCAGGAATAAGGCAGCTCGCGAGCTCTGTCTTTATGTCAAGACAGAGTTACGCGAAGTCACGCAAGAAGAAATCACAGCCTTCATGGATGAATTCAATCACCACATATTTGAACTGGTATCCGACTCAGATATAAATCAGAAGAAGGGAGGAATACTGGCAATTGTCTGCCTTATTGGAGCAGACGTAGGAAACATCAATACACGCAGTATAAGATTTGCCAATTATCTCCGATGATGTTGGAGTTATGGAAGTAGCTGCCAAGACAGTTGGGAAGTTAGCTCTGGTATCTGCTACCTTTACTGCAGAATATGTGGAATTTGAAGTCAAGAGAGCTTTTGAGTGGCTCAGCGGTGACAGACATGAAAACAAACGACACGCATCTGTCCTTGTTCTCAAGAAACTTGCAGTTTCCATACCTACATACTTCTTCCAACAGGTGACACAGTTCTTCGAGCTCATATTCAATGCTGTACGAGATTCTAAGCCCGTGATCAGAGAAGGAGCAGTCGAGGCTCTCAGGGCAGCTCTAGTGGTGACGGCCCAGGGCGAGACTGCCAAGCAGATGCACAAATCCCAGTGGTACAAACAATGCTACGACGAGATAGTGGCTGGCTTAGTCGTGAGAAGAATTTTAACCGAGACAAACGTATTCACGTATCACTTCTAGTCTCTGAATGAGCTGCTACGTTGCAGTAATCTCCAATGGGAACGACTTTCCGAGGATCTAATGGATCGACTAAACTGCTCCTCGCAAACGAACGAAAACGATATTCTATCGTTGATACCCAGATTGAGGACGAGCCTCGTATCGAAATGGTCGCATCACAGGACGCATCGAGTGTCCAGCATAGCCTCTATCCGATTCATGAGGCAGCCGTCTGGCGTAGTCTCATGCTCGAGAAGCTCGATGATATCAACAGCGACGTGATCAACCAGCGACACAGTCGCAATGGGCACATCCAGAATGCCCTCATGACGTTACTGCCCCGACTTGACGCCTTCAACAAAGAAAAGTTTGTTGCCGACAATCTACGCGAGGTTTTAAACCACCTGCTGTTGAGCTTGCGGGGCAGAGAAAAGGGCAGAGCGGCGGCATTCACAACTATCGGATTGATCGCCGTTGCCGTAGACGAAGCAATCAAACCCTATCTGCTAAAGATCATGGAGGTGATAAAAAGCTCGCTGCCGTCCAAAAAACCCCGGACAAGAAGAGGAGCTCGACACTCGAGCCCGCCGTCTTTGTCTGCATCACTCTGCTCGGCCATGCGGTAAAGCAAACAATAACAGCCGACGTCCGCGACCTACTAGACCCCATTCTGGCAACTAGACTCTCGCCCATACTAACGACGTCCCTACGAGAGCTGGCCCACAGCGTACCGTCTCTGAAGCCGGACATATCGCAGGGTCTCCTACGCATGCTCTCACAGGTGCTTATGTACAAACCTTTACGTCACCCAGGCGCTCCGTGGACAGCTGCTAGTCCAGTCTCTGCTCCGCCGACGGAAATCGACGTTGCCTCAACAGTCTTGAGTCTGCGGGCCCTCGGCACCTTCAATTTCAACGGCAATTCTCTGCTCCAGTTTGTACGACGCTGCGCTGATTAGTTCCTTACCTGCGAAGAGCCAGAAGTACGGCTCGAGGCTGTCAAGATCTGTTCGCGGTTGCTGCGACTTGCTCTCGGCCAGCCTGGACCCACTGTTACCAGCACAATGTCTAGTGTGCTAGGCAAGCTTCTCGTCGTCGGTATTACAGATACCGATCCAGACGTGCGATACTGGCTGCTGGCCTCGCTCGATGAACCTTTCGATATACATCTCACCCAGACGGAGAGTCTGTCGTGCCTTTTTATCGCTGTGAACGATGAAGTTTTCGAGATACGTGAATTGGGTAAGGAAACCATTATTTTTTGTCTGTTTATTCATTTATCATGTTAAATGGACTCTTGTAATAAAGAATTATTTGATTTTTCGAACAGAAACTGGAATATAGAAGATCCGCTCTTGATAAATACAATATTAGAATATTAAATTTTAAACATATTTATTACTTTTGAATAGTAAAACTATTTTTAGTAGTTATTATTACACTGTAAATAATGTCGAATGACTGTCGATGGACATACAAGTAGCATGAAGAAAAGTATTTGACTGGCGTAATAGTTTTTATACCACTCTAATCTCAAAATCAAAACAGAATAGAAAAGAAAAAAGAATACGAAAAAAAAGAGAATAGAAAAGAAAAAGGAATACGAAAAAAAAAAACAGAATGGAAAAGAAAAAAGAATACGAAAACGAAAAAGAAAACGAAAAGTACTGTACGTATTACTAAGAAAAAAGAATACGAAAAAAAAACAGAATAGAAAACAAAAGGATTCCGAAAAAGAAAACGAAAATTAATATAGGTATTACTAATATTAACATATTACATTCTCATAAAACATGACGAATGAGTAGTTGCATGTGTATAATTATGTAGTTAGTGCATGCATTGTTTATTTAACTTAGTACATTTGTGGACTAGCAAACATTGATAATATTCAAAATGTATTAAAATAATGCTTATAATTTTATAATGCATAATGTGATTATATTGCAAATGAAAGAATACACTATAAAAGAAAAAGAAAATTGTTTGCGACAATAACAATATCTAAAATGAATATAATATAAATAACAACGAATATTTAAAATGAGCATAATCTAAATGCTAAAATGAATAGCTAGCATATGACCGGTATCTAAAATTGATACTTTAGATACTACAATGTCATAATATATGATGAACGAGTATGAGTAGTATAAAAGTAGTGTGTAATTATGTAGTTAGTGCATGCATTGTAGTTGATTTAATTTAGTATTTATATACAAAAAATGACAATATTTTTCAGAGTTATACTTTTATAATACGTAAAATAATTTATTATACTAAAAACAAAATATTTTTAGTATAATAAATATGATAGGGTGACTATACCAGTATTGGAACAATCACCAGTGAATGAACATTTTCTTTATATATATATGAAAATATCAAGCTTTCTAAGTATTGTTTATCTAACATGACGATAATTTTCGAATCCTTGAAAATTTTTATTTCATTGTATATAAAGATTCTGCACAAAAGAAATTATCTTGTTAAGAATAAAATTATAAAATCGCCGCTATTAAGTGTTCCTTCACTGGCGCTGTATTCCTTCAGTGGTGACACTTATTTAGATACTAAGATTGCGTGTTCCTTTATTGGTGTTCCTTATTCGTTCCTTCACTGGTGCAGTCACCCTACAAATTATAAAAAAAATAAATAGTATATGCTTGACATCTAAAAGTGTCATCTAAAAGCTTTATAGCTCAGCATGTTATATTCTCATACCATGATGATTTCACATCATAATTTACAAATCATTATTTTATATGATATATAATTTACAAATAATGATTTATTATATATATAATACGCTTGAGCGTTTAAAATATATCATTTATTATTCTAAATTACAATGTGATCAATATAATTGTAATTTGATTTTAACTAGCAAGTTCAGACGTGCTGCGCACGCTCTCCTTTACCTTCATTATACCTACACAATTAATATTGGAATATTATGAATTTAAAATTTATTTGACTTTTTTACATCACGCGCAAATTTATCCAATATTTTTTATTGAAACTTGGATTATATTTATTTTATCCAATCTCCCTTTTTAATATAGGAGGAATTTCTACAATATAAAAATTTGAAGGTTAGAACCTTAACTGTTATCAAAACAGTATTCATAATCCTTCATTGCTAACTACAGATAAAATTTGAATACTTTTTTCTTATACAAAACCAAATTTTAAGTCATTAATAATATTTATGACTTATATTTTTAGTTTAAATATTTCATAATTCCAAACTTTTTATTGGTTTTATTTGGACCAATCAGCTTGTTTTTCTTATTTTAAAATAAATATTTCGATGCTATTTTGATTTAGTTATATTTTTAAAAACATCAATTTCATTTTTAAAAATTCAAACCTCTCAATCTCAAACAATTTATGAAGGAAATGTTGGCGCCAATTCTATATAGACCAATCAAAATCAAGCCTTTAGGTACTTCAACATGGCCGCTCATCACTTTTTTAAGAAGGGAAAAATTAATTTCATTTTTAAAAATTCAAACCTCTTAATCTCAAGCAATTTATAAAGCAAATCTTGGCGCCTATTCTATATAGACCAATCAAAATGAAGCCTTTAGATGCTTTAATATGGCCGCTCATCACTTTTTTAAAAAGGGATTAAAAATTAATTTGCAGAATATTATGGATGGACTATAACGGTTTCATTTTTTCTGGTTATTAGCCAATGGTTTTCTTGAAAAGAAAAAATCCCAAAAATATTAGATAATAATAAAGTATATATAATATATAATAATAAAAAGTATATAATATATAATAATAAAATACATCATTTATACATAAAAAGGTAATATTACAAAAAGAAGCCGGCAACAAACTAATTAAGCTATGATGCGCGAGTTTTATTTAAATGTATTATTCTTATTGAGTATTAGTTTATTTACATAATACTTTAAATAAACTTTAATTCATTAACGAATAAGAAATGAAAACTAAAATACAGTGAAAACATTTTTACTAGTGCATTATCATGAGCACTGCCTTAATTTATTGTGTACATAAAATTGAAGTAAAGCTCACAGTATATTATGACACAGGTGTGGAAAGTGATTATTTACCGCATAAGACGTTTTTCGCACGAGCGAAGCGAGGACTTAAAAATCTAACTTAAAAAACTATATGCGGCGCCATCTGTGAGCAATTTCCGCACTTAAATATGTATACGGTAGAGAGCGCTATCGCCATCTATCGGGGACTATACATAACTTGCCAATATCTGCTTTACCATGTGAGACTTATTACTAGATTTTTCGTGCTCTCGTCATTCTCGCACGGGTGTAGTTTGTCGCCCGAGCGAAGCGAGGGTTACAAAAACACCCGTGCAATGATGACCCTTTTCGGTCACGTGTACCGAACTCTATTTTTTTAACGGAGTGTGTGAAACTAGCCTTGTTGTTTGTTTTGCGTGCGCGAAGTAGCTGTTTTACACACGGCGTGTGCGAAAGTCGCGCATGAGCAGATCAATTTACTTTCGCGCACGCCATGTGTAAAACAGCTACTTCGCGCACGCAAAACAAACAACAAGGCTAGTTTCACACACTCCGTTAAAAAAAATAGAGTTCGGTACACATGACCGAAAAGGGTCATCATTGCACGGGTGTGTGCGAGAATGACCCACTTCGCACACTTGTATCGGAAATAACTATTTCTCCACCATAACCTGGCATGTTGTGTGGACCATTCAAATCCGTATGAATGAATTCTAAGATTTCCGTAGTCTTAGTTCTCCTATTTTCAAAGGGTACATTAGCTATTTTACTTTAGATACAATTTGCACATTTCATATTATTATTTTCGAATCTGTGTAGTAAACCTTCTACTAAATTTTCATTAAATAATTTGTTTAAATATTGAAAATTTACATGACCCAAAGCTCGATGCTATTTTTCTTTATTTGCCATATTTACTGTATTCGCGTAAATACTGTTTTTCTTATTTTCATACAAAAGGCTTTTCACAGTGTATAAACCATTAATTTTAGTAGCTACGGCAGTCAATTTTCTATCTTTATTATAAATTTTTGCATTGTGATCTTTAGTTACAATAGTATTATTTTTCGTTATTTTGGAAAAACTCAATAAATTCTTTATTGTACCGCAAGCACGATTTTCGCGTTTTTTGAACCTATTAATAGAGCCGAAAGCGATCGTTTACCGACCAGCGGGCGATAAAAATCGAAAAGTGCCCGCTGCTCGCCGTAGCGGGCGGTAAAAATCGAAAAAGGCTTGCTATCGTTTTGAATGGAGTTTTCAAGATTGGTTAAGAAAATCATCGATATTTTGACAAAATAGCAAATATTAAAGCTAAAAATATTTAATACAATCTTGGTTCTTGATTTAAAAGCAATTCACGTTAGCCACACTTTAGTAAATTGAAAAAAACACAAAAATCTATACTTGCGGTACAGAAATTATGGTTTGTACCAAGGGCTAAGTGGGTTTTTTGACCTCTTGTAGTTGCAGTACTTGTCTTCGGTTCGCAAACGCACTCGCCTTCGGCTCGTGCTAGCTCACCTTCGACTCGTACTGTAACCCCATACTCGGTCTAAAAAACCCCACTTTACGCCCTTGGCACACAATATACTATTTTATACCTTGTACAAAGTAAACGTTATTCAAATTAACTTCTACGTCGTTATAATAATTTTTAAGTACGGTTTTGACTGTACCTAATTTTGTCGCTTTCAAATTTTTTTCATCGGGCAATTTTACATCTACATAATTTTCTAGTTCGATATGTTCATAGAAATAATTTTCTTTATTTATAATGTGGTCCATATAAATACTGTCTAATAACCACTACATTTCGTTTACATTTTTACACTCGCTTTGCTTTACCTTATTTAGATTCACATTAATCACTTGTGTTACTCACGATTCTTGCGCCGTCTCTTGGTGTTGACTATCGCTTGGTTCTGCACGTTGATGACCTTGACCTCTGCCTCGTCGATAGCCTCTATGCGCTGTACCTCTGCTTTGGCCTCTTGGTGTTCCTGGTTGACCTTTGCTCTGGCTGCCTGGCTTTTTCCTCATTGAAAACATTTGCCTTTTGTTTTTGTGATAAATGTGCAGACACTTGGTTTCTTATCATCCTCACGTCTGTTCAAGTTATTTTCTTTAATTTTGGCTTTCACATAATCAACAGTTCTTTGTTCTTCTGGCACTAGATCAATAAAATCACCAATGTAACAGTAGCTTGGTGGTAAAGCTTTTATTAAATATCTCATTTTTTCTTCTTCTGTTAATTTTCCTCCAGCTGCTTTCAACTCGTTACATGTTTTCTCAAATTCAACAACAAATTCTTCAACATTGTTCTGATTGTTGAGTTTGCTTCTTCTAATTTGCCTCTTTTTATTATTTGAAGAGATTTTGATTTGGACGAATAAATTTTTTCCACGTTGACATTATTTCAAAATTCGTTGTATATTTACTAATGTACTCCAATTGTTTATCTGATATGGCACTAATTAAAATTGTTTTTGCTTTTAAGTCACTTTTCTTCCAAGCACCTTCATTGTCATCCTCTGCTCTTTTTCTTGTCGCAGGTTCTTGACAATCTCTATACTTCAAAATGTTCATAAGTCTGAATTTCCAACTCGCAAAATTTATTTCGTGAAACACTGGAATACTTATGTCATTAATTTTCGCTTGCATAGCCATTTTTTTGATTCTTTAATTTTCAGCTTATTTTCAATTTCAATTTTCAAAATTAAAGTTTTCTTCAGTATTTTTAAAAAAATTTTTCTTAAATAATTTCTGTGCTCTTTGCTTAAGGGGACAAGCCATGGTTAAAACTGAAAAAATAAGAATAAATAATTTGATTAATAATAAATTCCAGGTGTAATCTTTGAACTTAATATTTTTCCCACTAATAAGTAGTGTTATTACCTACAATTTCCGCCTGTAGTTAGCTGATAATATACATCTGGCTCTTGCGTACATTTTATTAATGATTTAACTCTGATTTATTGATTGCCGTAGGTTTACTTTTCAACAACTAAATAAAATGACTTGAAATTCATAGCTTGATCTTTGTTTTTACATCAGTTACCAGTTTTCTGTGTTACTTTTCCTAAAAAAATTTTTTTAATATTTATTTTTTATGAAAAATCTCAATTTTTTGTATATTTTATCAAAAGTTGTATAATTTTATTTTTTTTATTTTTTTCTGAAGCTTTTTTCAAAGAAGTAGCGCACATTCCTTGTGACTAATGTAAAAAGGAATGCTCACCTAAAATTTCAAGTCATTTCGTTCACTTGGTGAAAAATAAACTTACGGCAATGACCCTGTAAACACAAAAAACAAGTTTTTCAGAAATTATGTTTGAAACTTGAGTTTCTTATAACTTATGGTAAGCTTTTCAAAACTACTTACAAAAATCTTTTTCACAATTCTGTATAATATACTTTGATTAAACGTGAAAAATGGAATATCCATATGACAGTTATTTTGGCACGGACACTCCGCGCCAAAATAACTGTCATATGGATATTCCATTTTTCACGTTTAATCAAAGTATATTATACA
This sequence comes from Torymus aiolomorphi, assembly GCA_036365515.1. Classification (NCBI taxonomy): domain Eukaryota; kingdom Metazoa; phylum Arthropoda; class Insecta; order Hymenoptera; family Torymidae; genus Torymus; species Torymus aiolomorphi. Next base: position 133,144,635 of record CM070873.1, read on the forward strand.
GAATCGTGAAAAAGATTTTTGTAAGTAGTTTTGAAAAGCTTACCATAAGTTATAAGAAAATCATGTCATGTCTAGTCTGAGTAAATATCTGTAAAAAAAGGTTTAATTAGCTTAATGACATCTTTATATTATTTAGAATAATACATTATTGTAGCTCTTATCTTTTTTTCGTATTAGACTAAAATATTTTTATTCCTTGATGCTGCAGTCTATAACCTACAAAAATCATCTATTCCGGGTGACAGATCCAATCACAAATTAACTAAAAAGAAAAACAATAAATATTAACTATTTTTATACGTATAAGTAACAAAAAAATCTTTTAATTACTTACTCTAGTAAGAACCTGGTTCATATGACTCTTCTGGTAACTGAAGTCGTACTCTCCTTCTTTTTCTTCTACTTTCTAAGGTATTTTCCTCAGCATTCCTTTCAGCATAGAATAATCTTTTATCATTGCTCTTCTTCACCCACTCAATTGCAGCTATTCCAGGTTCGATGTCGAAGGCATCCATTATTTCCAAGAAACCAATTCTTCCATCATTGAAACAAGTGATAGCAATGTATACACCTGTATTGAGTACATGCACACCACTAAAAGATGTCTTGGTAACGAGCTTCCAAACTATCTGATTGAAGCTTTCATTGCTGTTCTGTGTAGAACCACCAGACACCTTACAAGCAGTTCCCGTCGAGAGAGATCTTCATAAATTGGTTTTAACTGCTCCATCACTACTGTTGGAATACTGCCTGTATGATGGAAGCCTTTCAGTTTTTCTGGGCTTTCGCTTTTTGCCACTTGCACCAACTATTTCCTCCTTTCGGACACAAATGATGTTGAGGTGATTTATCTGTGGAGATTTTGTGGTAATAAGTGGCCCATATCGCATTGCTCATATCTTTCACTGAGTTCGCATTGTCCCTGATGGCATTACCATAGTAGGTGGTGAGCTGATCAATAACTTTACCAGTCAAGCGTCCCTGTCCTCCAATGGATTTTCCATCAGCTAACTTCTTCTTGCCAGAATTCTTCTTTAGATTTCTCAGCCTTGTACACACTCCTTTTTTTCTACTATCAGTTCATCTCCATATGGTCTAACTTTACACAAATCACAGAAAACTTTTGAATCACCATCTCCAATGTAGCGATGATACTTTACACCATATTTTTCCATGGAACTTTTGAAAATTTCAATAATTCCATCCACTTTCATCTTTCCGGCACTTCCTTCATGGTTTGCTGAGCAATTGGCTTGATGGTCCGTGTACCAGTCTTCATATTCTTCTATGCCCTCTTTATTTTCCCATTTCATGCAAGCTTTGCAGAAACTATTCTTGATAGAGATGTCAAGAATTTGTTGCGAACGCAAACCAGTCAAGCTTGTGATTCCTTGTAAAGAAGAGTCCTCTCTTTCTCCAGGACCCGTCACCAGACACATCGAGCCCTACACATCGAGCCCTACACTTCCAGCTGGTGTCAATTGTTTTTCTTTTTCCACTGCTTTTTGCATGGAGATAACTGCCACTTTTTCACATGCCTTACTTAACTCCTCATTGATATGGTCATAAAAACTGTGTGCCACTGGCGATGGTAGGTCCATGATACCACAGAAAGTCTCCAATCCTGCATGTCCTTGTCCAAGTGCACGCATAGCAAGTACACTACGTCTATTTACTTCATAAGCATTCCCACTACTTCCAACTTGTTTACTTGTATTGATGAGATTCATGCCATTGCAGTTTTTGCATACAATATTAATTTTTGCACCCAATCCTCTAATGTCTCCTTCCGTCATTCGGATTTTTCCATGACACTTGGCACAAACAATTAACTTTTCAAGTTCATGAAACAAAATATCAATATCTATTATTCTGTTTCTTGTTGTTGCTGGACTTCTAGATATATCTGATTCTGAAATTTTGCTTGCAGTTGTGCTTCTTTTTCTCTTTAGTGATGGGGCATTTTCTACTTTTCTTCTAAATCCTTTATGTTTCTTTTTTCTTCCAAATGTTCTCTTCTTTGTAGGTGGTCTTGGTGTTCGACCTCTCTTGTCTGTATTCATGATTTTTCACAAATCACTACTTTACGTATCAAAATTAAATTGATACACAAAAGTCACTCCGAAAAAAACACTTAAAAATATAGCAAGTTTTAATTGCACAATGTAGCTAACCTACAGACCAAATTTAAAAAAATTTTCCACACACTGCTCTAGAGCGTATAATAGCTTATAATCAGGAAAAAATGTTTGTTTACTAAATAAATTGCATTGAAAAATGCAGATTCAATTACATTCAAAATAATTCAGTTTAAATTCCAGCGACCGTGGCGCTGAAACAACATAAACATGCAGCTGGGATTTTGAACCACCTATGAGTATTTTACGTATAATACCTTTCTATAAGGAGAGTAAGGGCTCTTGCACGAATGGAGGAATAGCGAGGAATAACGCCTGGCAGCCAATCACAAGCAAGTTTTAAAAAGACGTGTTCCTTCTTATTCCTTCAAAAAGAAACAAGTCTTTTTAAAGCTCACTTGTGATTGTTTGTCATCCGTTATTACTCGCTATTCCTTTATTCGTGCAAGAGCCCTAAGAGTAAAATACACGAGATTTATACCTCAAGTTAAGTTTTTCTACAATGTTAATGTACATTACGTTATACATTTAGTATTGTATCGTGTATGCTGTGAAGTATAAAATAATATAAGATTAACAATAGTATTATTATCTAAAAGTGATATTTTGGTAAAATCACTAAATATGCAAAAAAGTAACTTCACGGTTTTAGCTGTATTTTCTAAACGAAATCGAATTTCGAAATGCGGTTGGAAGCATCGTATTCAGCGGAAAATTTGCTATCAAAATATTAAATAAAAAAAAATCGATTTTTCGACCCCCTAACCATGGCTTGTCCCCTTAATTCAAAATTTTCCTTTTTATTTGATTAACTAACATAAATCTTCAGTTTCTGTACTGTCTTCAGAAATAAAATTTTTTAAAGTCGTTTTCGATTTAGCGAACATGTGCTTAACCTTAAAGATGGCCGCGTGCTCATCGAGTCTTGATCACCTCGTGTTTCTCTTGCAGACTTTAATCGATCGACATCACTGTGTTTTGCGATAATCTACCAAAAAAACTTTTCATATTTCGGTAGCTACTATCTTTTTCTTTTTCTCTGAGTACATATTTTTCAGTTTCCACTTTGAACTCTTATTTCACTGCACAGTCTTTTCCACGTGGCTTTATAACCTCACTTGTATTTTTATACGTTCCCCGGCGGTTGGTATAAAAACAGGTTGTTGGATATACTTACCAACCACGCGCTCGGCTACAATGTTAAGGAAGTGGATGGTGCGTGGAATAAAGGCGGCGATCTTATCTAATACTACAATCTTCATTAGGTATAACTTAGCCTAGAGTAATACATTATCTCCCACGTGCTCGACCGCACGGAGTGAGGCAAACGCGATAAGTGTAAGTGCTGTATTCGTCTCTCGCGACGCTCGTGACTCTCTCACCTACACTCTGGGGTGGGGAGGCACGCATGTATGTTTACAGTCTGACAACTTTCTGCAGACGTGTTAACATGTAAGTCTCGCGTATAGTCTATTGTGTGGAAAGATTCACGTATGGCGATTAAATATTCGATAAAAGCTGAGATTTTTCTCAAAATTAAAATACAGGGCTTTTCAAGTTCGCGGATCACAATCTTAATATCAGACTGACAAAATTCAAAATAGCGATCATAAGTTCAAAGGAAGCATAGATTTCTCATAAAATTTGTATATAGGGGTTTTCAAGATCGACGACAAAGATTTTGTAATTGTACTTGCGAAATTCAAACTGGCGGATCCAATTTCGCAATGAATTTCGCAATGAAAAGTTCGGAAAAAGCTTAAATTATGCTCAAATTTGATATACGGCGGTTTTCGAAGTTGGTGATCTTGCTATTAGATTTTCGAAATTCAAAATGGCGGTCAAAAGGTCGAAGGAAGCATTTTGCTTAAAATTTGTAAAGAGGGCTTTTGAGGTCTATGATAAAGCTTTTGCTATTGGTCTTTCGAAATTCAAAATAGTGAATCCAATGTAGTGGTGAAAAGTTCGAAAAAAGCTTAGATTTAGCTCAAAATTGGTATAAGAGGTTTACGGGGGTGCTGATCACAATTTGGCTATTAGTAATTTTTTACTGAAAAACCGCCGTGTTGGTTTATGGAACTATCCAAATGTAATTTAGACTTCACCATTCAAAAGAACACACTCGTAAGTAGTGAAATTGGTTTTGGAATCAATATTATTTTTTTTCCAGTTGAAAACATATACTTGAAATTAGAAGTTATTGGTAATATTCAAGAAAATGAGAAGATCAAGTAATACAAAAGGTATATCAGGTAGTTTAAAATTTATTCAATTTCTTTACTTCGTTCAATAAAAACTCATACAATTTTAATGGTTTCCAAATTTTTATAGTGACATAGTCAGTAGATTAGGCCTACTTTAGAATAAAACGCATCTTTCTATTTACGTCTGGACTGAAAAAATAGAACAGAATTTACAATTTAATCACTTTCTAAAAAATGGGGGGTTGACGAGCAGAGCGAGTAGGGGGATATCCCCCTTAGTATATATATATTTTTCCAACGGGGTTTATCGAGCTCGTTTATATATTGTAAGGGTTCACAGGATAGGGGATGGAAAATTAAGTTAGGAGTTACCTCAGTGCGATGGTGACCTAGCGCAAGTGATGATGACGTCTTGAAGATCACTGCTGCAGTTGTCCTCCGTCGTGGAAATAGTCGCGTATCAATTTATATTTAATTCAAAAAACAACAAAATAATAATAAAATATGAAAAAGCAAATCACGAATTAAAATCATAAAATAAGAAAAAAATTATTATAAATAATGAAAATTATCAATTGATCAAAAAATAAAGTTATAATTCAATTATATGCGAGCGAAATAATACAACTTTGAGAAGTAATAATAATAGTTTGACTTTATATTTAATTCATTTATTCAATGTAGATCACTTATAACTATTGTGAGAATGAAATGAGATAGGATTTGATGGTGGAAAACGCCCAGACATGTGAATAACAATAATAATGTAACAGAACTATTATTTATTCAATACCCTTACTCGGGTAGACATTAAAATTTATTGTACAATCAAAATTTTCATAAAACAAAAAAAAAATGTATCAAAATATATCAAAGAGAATGGACACTTTTATTCGTGACTCGATATAATGCAGGAAACAAAAAAAAAGAAATTTATTTAGTTATTAATAATATAAAATAAACAATTTATTTATTCGTATCTGCCTCAGTGGGTCAATATCTGGCCTCTTCTAAGCTCTTGAAAGAAAAAAATTTAATTTAGGTATAAAAACCTGATTAGGTACAAAAAAAATAATTTGATTAAATTGCCGTGGACGCTAGTGCCCCTAAAATGAAAAAATTTTAAAATCCGACAATAATTGGCGAAGATATTTCGGCGAAGAAATCCGACAAAAATGGCGAAGATGACGCTTTTTATATTTACCACTGCTAGGTAGAAACTGTATCCCCGCGAGATATGTAATCGTACCCAAAATGTAGTTTTTAATTATTGATAAAAACCACCGAGATATTCCACTTCAAAATTTATTCACACCTACGCATATCTACTCCCAGGAGGTATGTATTCACGAGAAAAAAAAAGAAATTTCGAATTATCCCGAAATCCCGCGAAGTTATAACACACAAAAATATAAAAATCTAATATTCATGCCCAAGAAAAGAGTCGACGAAATATTAATGTAACACGCGGCGCAAATTCCTTCGATAGTCCTTGTGACGGCGCGTGTTGTCGCAACACAGAGGTGACCCGACGCCTTTATGTAGAGGTGACCGGCAGGTCGTATCTACCGGGCCGGGAGAGAGGCTATGCCGTCCCTTACTTTACACCGCTGTGCCCGATTTTCTTAATTGTATTGCGCCGAGTTGGGCGAACCAACTCGACTCGGCCAGTTTTATCCCGAAGTAGTAATCGCAGGCCTAATTTTAAACTATTCAACTTACGCTATTGCTTAAATCCAATATTTACCCTGGCGGAGAAAATCCTCGGCTGCTCCGACGTGAAGACAAACGGAGGAAAATTTTCCCCACGCTTGATGCTGGATAGAGGACGCGATACACCGCTGGCTCTCGCGCTATACCGTTCGACTCTTCCGCCTCTTCGCCATTACGTGTCGCAGGAGAAGAAAAAGAAGACTCCGTGGCGTGAGAGAGCTGTTACTCACTCGGGCCTCCGACGATGGAGAATGCCTTACCCCTCGTGCGCCAGCTATTTATGACGGGAGTCAACCACCTGTGTGAGGGGGATGCGCAGATAACTCACTTGCGTAAGTGTCGGGTAGTTAGTGCGCACCCCGAAGTGGTGCCCGCCCCTCTATTACCCCTGACTCGGTAGGCAGCTGCCCCTCCTTGTCCCTCTGCTTGTCTAGGAACTCTATTTGTTTAACAGAGAAGTCCTAAATAACTTTTTTTGGTAAACGAGGCCAACCATGTTATATTTACGGCAATCACACAGCATGCTCAAGTATTAATCAGCAAAAAAATGATTAGCGTCAAAGTAAATTAATAAATTCCAATTTTTAAATAAATACTTAAATACACAGCTATTGAATTTATCACCCAAATGTACAAGCATTATCGTATAATCTGGACAATTACACATCATGCTCGTATGTTAGTTTCCTGAAATAATGTTTAAAACAGTTTTAATTAATAAAATTAGATTTTATCAATAATTGCTTAAATGTCGAATTATCTGTTGAAATAGATAATGTCTGTACAGTATCGGTAAAGTAAGATCATCCCGCATCATGCACGTACGCTAGATTTTAACAATAACCATTTAAAGTTAAGTTGTTTAATAAATTAGGTTTCATAAATTATTCATTAAATATCACGTTATCGACTTAGATACAGCGATAATTGGACGCGCGATATTTAATTTAATCGTAAAATGGTTTTTGTTGGTTCCTGTAAGTGAATAAACAATGAGAATATGTTAAATAATTATTTACATGCTCTATCTCACTCGCACTCACGTAAGTGCTATAGTGCCGTCTCCGTCTCATTGCATCAGCCAACACGTGGGTGCTCGTATGCCTATAGCTAAAGCCGACGCTATGACTGTCTCTAGCTTGACGGCGCGGAATTCAAATATCAAAAATGTAATTGTGTGCCTATGGCTTTTAGATTAGTATGTGGTGCAGGCATAATTAGTAAGTCCTAGCATAATGGATTACTACTAATTAGGCATGCATAGTAATTGGTTAAAAAAAACACAAAAGGCTTTAATTTGAATCGGTAATGAGAATTCCTTAAGGTGATAGCTTTTAACATTATAGAGTATAATGTGGAGGCACTTGTGAACGTTACATTTGTCCCTCCCTCTAAGAGGAATTCTGATTACCCCCAAAAAGGAAAGCAGCGTGGGTGGGTGATAAATCAAAACACGAGTAATGAATAAAAAATAAAACTCTTATTTGATGGCTCACCACGTCCATCTAACCGACTCATCAAAAAATTAAATTATAGTCAAAAGAGAAAATAAAAAAAAGTAAACTTCCAGTTCAAAGAAAAAGGATAAAAAAAAACATGATAAAGTAAAACAATAACAAAAATATCAATTGCTCAGTCAAATTGGACATCCTCGTGTATCATGAGGACGTCATCGTCATCACTATGAGGAGTGGGTGGGCGCCTTCTCGTGACGATTCGTGCGCCTGGATTGCGCTTCACGAAAGCCTCTCGCCTGGCACGTCGGATATCCGGGTCCTCCGGAGGGGGAGGTGTGGTGGCTGTAGTTGCCGAGAAATGGGCTCTTGCCCACGCTTCGGTCATATCGACTCCTCGTTAAATTCGTCCGCCACTCGGAGTCGTGTCACCAACCCTTGTTCGGACTTCTGCCCGTGGAAAAGGGCTTTTCTCTCCAGCTCCCTTCTCAACCGGCTCATCCCCTGGTCAGCCTCCAACTGTCGGATCTGCATCTTGACATAGCAGATCTGCTTTTCCAGTCTCTTCCGTATCCGCCTCCGCTGGTTCCTGGTTGACATCTTTAAAATATGGTCGAAAATTAGACGAGTGGAAAACTCCCCTTAGGTTACGTGTAATAGGGTTAACAAGTTTGAAAGTGTTGGACCCCATTTGTTCGGTGATAACGTGTGGATCTTCATATAGCGTAAGGAACTTTGCAATTAAGTTATCGGACACGCTGGACAAGTTACACGCCTTCACGAGGACCAGATCTCCTGTATTATAATGAGTGCCGTGCGCGCGAGCATTTTCTTTAGTCGCGTGAGCTTCCCTTTTCCTTTTTATTCTTCCCAATGCTAGCATAACTTTGGTCCCTATGGGTATATCCTGCCTAGCTAAAGGCGTTAGCCATTTCTCTCGAAACCACGTGGGTGCTGTTCCCAAGTATAATTCAATTGGGGTAAACTCGGTTGTTTCATGGTATATTTAGTTTAAACAATTTCCTACAAAGGGTACCCAGTGTGCCCATCCTCCATGCTTGTGGCTGGTTATTGTTCTAAAAAAATGACCTATCTCTTTGTTTACCCTTTCCATTATATGATCGGAATTTCTCCAAAGCCCAAACTATGGCTAATAATTCTAGCTCCGTGGTGAAGTAGTTCACCTCCGCTCCCCTTAACGATCGGCTAGCCATGCTTACGATTCGTCTTTGGTCCCTGTCGTCCTTTTGGTATAAAAACGTCCCTAATGAAGTCTTACTTGCGCCCGTCATTAAGTAAAAGGATCTGTCCCGTGAGGGGTGGTATAAAATGGCCTCCAAACAGAAAAGTTCCTTTACCCTTTTTAAAACGGTTTGTATCTCATCCCTTCACCTCCATTTTACTTTTTTTTCATACTAAATAATGGGACCGTCTCATGCGCGAGTTCATTCGTAAATTTCGAGCAGAAATTTATAAGTCCCAAGAATCCTTTTAATTGCTTTACATTCCGCGGATCTGGAAAAAGATGGATGGCATCTACTTTATCTGGGTCGATCCGGATACCTTCGGTTGTCAATATATGCCCTAAAAAATGCATTTCTCGTCCGCAGATATTTACTTTCTCGAAATTGACTGTTATCCGTTCTAGATAAACCCTTTCAAACAAAATTTCGAGATGCTCTAAGTGATCATCAAAGTTCTCCGATATGAATAACCAATCGTCGACAAAATCGATAATAAAATTCGATAAACCTCTGAGTACAAACTCAGATGCTCGTGTTAGGGCTGCACTACTGACCTTGGTACCAAAAGGCATAACCTTGTGTTGGTATGTCATCCCGCGGTGTGAAAAGGCAGTATATTTTCGTGAATCCGGGCTTAAAGGGATATGCCAAAAACTAGCCGTCAAGTCCAAACTCGTCATAACCTTTACTCTCGCGCATTTTCGTAGAACTTTGTCCATGCCCTCTGGCCCGTCATGGTCATTTTTTAATCTAAGGTTCAACGCGCGCTCCTCTAAACATAATCGAACCGCCCCCGACTTTTTTATTACTGGCACGATAGGATTTATTATATTGACTCCGTGATCTTTTGATTATATTGTATTTCAACATTCTATCGATTTCTAAATAAACTTTATCGAGGTGTTTCAAAGGTATGGGCTAAGATTTGAAAACGGCCGGGCGCTTTCCTAAAGATATCTTTATATTTATGGATGAGTTCGCGTAAGCGTTATTTCTGTTCGTCTGTAATATCGTTTACCTCGGTGAGTTTATTCTCAATTTCCTCCTCAGTAATTTCGTCTGTGGTTGACTTTGAATCTGTCTCAGCGCAGTCAAGAGAGTCGTCCGTATCTTGTAACTGTACAGTGATTCTATTTATCTCCTTTTCCATCGATGAGGGCATAATATTTTTGCTTCGTCATAGAGGAAGCTTTGTAACGGTGAAAAAAATAATGTTAAATAATGTTTATAGAAAAAAAAATGTTCAAAAAGATGATTTAAGGCGATATATGTGTATATTAGTTGATTTTGATCATTTTTGTTTTCGTGAATGTGTGTGCGTGCGTGCGTGCGTGCGTGCGTGCGTGCGTGCGTGCGTGCATGCGTGCATGTGTGTGCGTGTGCGTGTGCGTGCGTGTGTGTGTATGTGTGTGTGTGTGTGTGTGTGTGTGTGTGTGTGTGTGTGTGTGTGTGTGTGTGTGTGTGTGTGTGTGTGTGTGTGTGTGTGTGTGTGTGTGTGTGTGTGTGTGTGTGTGTGTGTGTGTGTGTGTGTGTGTGTGTTTGAACTCTTCATATCTCCGAAACGAATCGACCGATTTTCGTCGGGTAAAGCTTATTCTCTTCGTCTTGCTTGTTTTATAACCAAAAAACGATTTTGAATTTTTAGTTTTTTTGATTTTTTCATATCTTACAGTCATTATTACATAATATAATAATATAATATATAATAATATAATAATATAATATAATAAACTTTTCTTGAAAGGTATTTAAATTACCTATATTTTTCTTTTTTAAAATTTAAAATATCTTTACTCCGTCAATTGTTATTAAGGAAAACTTTTTTATATTTCATAAATTAATTTCTCAAAAAATATTTTATTTATGGACTTGAAATTTTAACCAGTTATTACACTAATTGAAGACTATACGTGGTTAAAATTTCAGGAGATTATCTTCGTTTGATTTTTAGAAAAAAATTATTTTAGAAAAAATTTGCGTTTTCGTTGTCTCAGGATAACAAGAGCAAAAATTACCCAATAGTCCTGAAATTTGGCACAGATGTAGCTTTTATATATCTTCAGATCAAGTTCGTTGCCCAAAAAAATCGGTCCATGACGAAAAAAGATATAACGCACAGTTTAATCTGAATCCGGACCCATGACCCTCTCCTAGTTAGTCTAACCGTACAAGATAAAGTATTAAATTTTAAATATTAGAAGTAAAAATTAATTAAAGGGATCAATAAATTAAGTTTGAGGAAGCTACTTGCCAATAAATTGGCAGCGGTTTTTATCTTGAAACAGGTTTTCGGTTTTTGCTATATAGTCGGATTTTTTAATAATAACAGTTGTATTTCCTTTATCTGCTCTAGTTATTAAAAGTTGGGAATTGCGTTTTATGAACTCCTTAGTTTTTCTAAGATCAATTTTAAATTTCTTATCAAAATATGAGTCTTGCGACAATTCTTTATCGTAAAATCTCTTTATATGAGTCAAAAAAGTTCCATTTAGTTTTTTAGTTGTATCATCATCAATGTTGTTATTCAGATACATTTCAAAGATACATTTCAAAAAGTTGTCAAAGCGAGAGTTAAAATTGAATTTTTCCCCAAGTTTCAATGTATCTGTGACGTAAGGGGGCGGTTCAGTGTCCGCGACACTAACTAACTAACTGACAAAAGAAGAAATAAAAAATTATCAAGCGATACTGTAGATCAAGTAAGACTGTTTTATGAAAGTGATGATAACAGTAGAATTGAAGGGCCGGATGCAATAATGCGGTTAGCGCTCGAAAAACCGTAAAAGTATTGTCCAAGTGACTAAATTTTCAATGTAGCCAAATTAATCTTTAAAAAATATCACCTTGTAGGGAATGAAAAGAAGTATTTTTACCTAGAAGGAATTTTTTTTATTCGACTTTCTTTTTAATATAAAAATTAAAAACTGAAAATTTTGTTCGTCTATTTTTAATAGCTTTCAAAAACATTAATCGTCCAAACTTGGTCAAATATCATCGAAATATTTTGAAATTTGACAGGGATATGCAGAATTCTCCAGCGTTGCCTATGGGATTGATAAAAGGATCTAAATCGATAATTATTAATAATTATTTAATTGCAAATATATTGCGATCGGTAATTATGTTTTCTTAACTTTAACGGAAAAAAGTATCGAGGGAAGTTGAAGCTAGGAAAAACTTCCAGCGAGACATTTGTTCCTTAATAGTCGAATAAGTTTCTGACAAAGTTTCAGATTAATTTGATAATAAATGACTTAAATAGAGCGTTATTAATAAAGTCGCGCGCTAGCAACATCGGCGGCGCGGCGCGGTGTGAGCTCAGACTGCGTCACACACGTTTTCGTAGGGGCGTATCACGTTTATAAAAATTAAAGAATTATTATGTAACGATATTATGTTTTATATATCTACATTATAATAAGCAGTTCCTCCGGTAATGTATAACATAATGCAGTAAAGTTGTAGCGAAAATATTGTGCAGTGATCTCGCGAGCGTGAAAAACAAAACACGACCAGCTCGAGAAAGTTTACAGTGTCGTAACCTTTAAGCAATAACCTTTATGCCCAACGCGCTGGGACAGTGAATATCGGAAAAAAGTACTTATTTAAAGATACAGAGTAAGGGTAATATAAAGAATTGAATTAAACATGCCTAGTACTAATCCACAAAAAGGCAGGAAAAGAGCAAAAAATGTAAAAGCGTGGAAAAGAAATGTTGCAAAGCAGTGCAGAAACAAGGTAATTCTTTATGTACTAATGTTAATTTTAAATTTTAATTAATATAAAAAAAGTATGAAATAATAACATGCTATTTAGCTATACTATGTTGCACAAAAAGTTTCATGTAAAAAGATGATCTCATATTTCTATACACTAAAATCAGATCTGATTAGTTCAAGTGATTACTATAAACTAACGTTTTACATTTACAATTTAATATTATCACACTTGATAGCGATATTTCCTTCTAAATAAATAAAAATGACATGATATTGTACATAAACATTCGATTTTAACTAAATAAATAGAAATTAATAAATAGAAAAGTAAAACTTTCACAGTACATAAATATATAATAATGTTTTATAAGGATTCGAATACACGTCACAATCTGAGAAAAATGTACCTAAGAAGCAGTTTATCGAAATCCAAAATTGTTGTTCAAAGCAGTGTTTTTTGAAAATTGATTTGGATGAACAAAAGAAAATGTACAACAACTTTTGGGATAGTGGTAATTATCATGTAGGAAATACCATAATAAGTCAAATGATGGATAGAAAGAATCCTACCGTAATCAGTAAACGAACGCAATGGAGTTTTCATTATTTTTACAAGGGTGTAAACGTTGATGTTTGAAAAAAATTTATTTGCAATGTCTGTTATATAGGGAATCGTAGAGTGGACACAATCGAGAAAAAAATAATAACGAATAAGGAAACTTTAGATGACTTGATGATGTCTGCGATTTTTGTTACGCAAACGAATTTAATGAAAACGGAAAGGATGAATACAAAAAACATAAACTTGAAATAGAAGAGTATAAAAAATTGAAAAAATTAATGTTATCTACTATAAACGTGCTTCATTGCGAATTTGATTTTGGCCAAAATCTTCCGATACCTAAACTTCCTGTAAATGCTCAATTTTTTCGTCGATTGCTCTGGCTATATATATTTAATGTACATATTTATAACAGCGATCGAAGTTATATGTTTTATTTCATGGAAGGAAGTTTAAAAAAAGGAGCTAATACTGTTTGTAATTTAGTAGATTACGCAATCAAAAATGAACTGAAACTAAAATATCGTGACAAAATTTTTTTATATTATGATGCTGCAGGAGGTCAAAACCGTAATTATTTAATGCTTCAATATTTTGCAACTGTATCCGTTAAATTTCAAATTGAAATTCAACATTTATTTCCTGTAAGAGGTCATTCTTACTGCCAGTGTGATAGAAATTTTGGTTTATACGAAAATAAAAAAAGGATGCGCGAAAAAATTGAATTGATTAGAACTGCTAGAAACCCTCCTTTTGAAATGGTAAATGCTGCAAAGTGTGAAGTTAAAGATTACGAAAGTTTGTTAATATCTGATAACGAATTGAAAAAAATAAAGATTAGTAAAGTTGTTAAAATTGTTTATTTTCGTAACGGGCAGGTAGATTTATATTACTCGTATACAGGAAGTCCAACGAGTATTAAAATAAAAAAGCTATTGAAATAGATTTATCAAATGCTTTAACAGCTGGCGTTATCGGAATTACTAAAGAAAAGGAAAAAGACTACCAAAATTTGTTACAACATTGTACATCGAGTGGACAAGATTTTGGCAACAAATTTTTAAATAAAACATCTATTAAAAGTGCAGTTGTTAAAAATGAAAAAAAGGTAAAAGAAAAAGACGAGAACCAAACAAAGAAAAGAAAGAAAAATAAACACGAAAGAAAAGTTATGAAAAAAAGGAAAAATTAAAAACACATAGTTTATAAGTCAACGCACTGTACATATAATTACATTTTGTTAGTATGCTAATAAATAAATTTTTACTTTAAAATTTAATATGTTCATTACACACACACACACACACACACACGCGCGCGCGCGCACACACACACACACACACACACACAAACACACACACACACACACACACACACACACACACACACACGCGCACACACACACACACAGACACAGACACACACACACAGACACAGACACAGACACACACACGCACGCACGCACGCACGCACGCACACATAGACACACAGACACACACACACACACACACACATACACAGAAACACACGCACGCACGCACGCACGTACACACAAAACATAATAACGTAATAATTCTTTAATTTTTATAAACGTGATACGCCACTGCGAAAACGTGTGTGACGCAGTCTGAGCTCACGCCGCGCCGCGCCGCCGATGTTGCTAGCGCGCAACTTTATTAATAATGCTCTATTTAAGTCATTTATTATCAAATCAATCTGAAACTTTGTCAGAAACTTATTCGACTATTAAGGAACAAATGTCTCGCTGGAAGTTTTTCCTAGCTTCAACTTCCTTCGATACTTTTTTCCGTTAAAGTTAAGAAAACGTAATTACCGATCGCAATATATTTGCAATTAAATAATTATTAACAATTAATTATTTATTTATACGTTAATACCATATTGAAAAACAAATTCATAAGTTATCAAATAGTTTATAAACTATTTTCGATAATTAACTTAGATGTGCCAAACATTCATGTTGTACAACTTAGTCTCAAAAAATATAGTCAACTTCCATTTCTTGACAATCTCAAGAAATAACGGTTTATACCGTTTCTTGAGAATCTCAAGAAACAGTCCAAGCACGGTATCTTGAGAAAATCATTAATCAGTGTTGACGTTTGCTTTGCTAAAATTGCAAAATGTTTCTTATTTTCCGAAGTAGTAATTTATAAATTAAGAAAATAATTCAAAATAATTGTTTAGTTATAAATACATTAGTACAGTATACAACTAGGGCGTAAAATAATCAAGTAATGTAAGTATAAAGTTGGCTACGTAGTATAGCGTGGGATTACGTGTGGTATGGAAAAGAATAGTTTATAAACTACTTCTTAACTTTCCTTTTTCAAATATTTATGTTGAACAAATTTGTCGAACAAAATAGCGTCAACTTCCATTTCTTTAGATTCTCAGGAAATAGCGTCAACATCCATATCTTGAGAATCTCAAGAATTAGCGATTTGGAGTCTTAAGATTATCAATAAACGGAAGTCGATGCTGTTTATTGAGAAACTGAGTAAACAGTGTGGATGTTTCTATATTGAAAATATTTTATATTTCAAATTATTAATTTATAGGTTAATACCATATTGAAAAATAAATTCATAAGTAATAAAAGAGTTTCATAAACTATTTTCTATAACAAACTTTGATTTGCCAAGTATTAACGGTGTACAACTTAGTCTCAAAAAATAGAGTCAACTTCCATTTCTTGATAATCTCAAGAAATAGCGGTTTGGACTGTTTCTTGGGAATCTCAAGAATCAGTCCAAAGCACGGTTTCTTGAGAAAATCATTAATCAGTGTCGACGTTTGCTTTGTTAAAATTTCAAAATGTTTTTTATTTTCCCAATTAGTAATTTATAAATTAAGAAAATTATTCAAAATAATTGTTTAGTTATAAATATATTAGTACAGTATGTAAAATAATCAAGTTATGTAAAGTAAAGTTGGCGACGTAGGATAGCGTGGGATTACGTGTGGTATGGAAAAGCATAGTTTATAAACTACATTATAACTTTCATTTTTCAGATATTTATGTTGAACAAATTAGTCTAAAAAAGGCGTCAACTTCCATTTCTTGAGTATCTCAAGAATTAGCGATTTGGACTATTAAGATTATCAATAAACGGAAGTTGATGCTGTTTATTGAGATACTGTGCCAACAGTGTGGATGTTTCTTTATTGAAAATATGTTCTATTTCAAATTATTAATTTATAGGTTAATACCATATTGAAAAATAAATGCATAAGTAATCAAATAGTTTATAAACTATTTTCGATAATTAACTTAGATGTGCCAAACATTAATGTTGTACAACTTAGTCTCAAAAAATATAGTCAACTTCCATTTCTTGACAATCTCAAGAAATAGCGGTTTGAACCGTTTCTTGAGAATCTCAAGAAATAGTCCAAAGCACGGTTTCTTGAGAAAATCATTAATCAGTGTCGACGTTTGCTTTGCTAAAATTGCAAAATGTTTCTTATTTTCCCAATTAGTAATTTATAAATTAAGAAAATAATTCAAAATAATTGTTTAGTTATAAATATATTAGTACAGTATACACCTAGGGAGTAAAATAATCAAGTTATGTAAAGTAAAGTTGGCTATGTAGGACAGCGTGGGATTACGTATGGTATGGAAAAGAATAGTTTATAAACTACATTTTAACTTTCATTTTTCAAATATTTATGTTGAACAAATTAGTCTAAAAAAAAGGCGTCAACTTCCATTTCTTCAGAATCTCGGGAAATAGCGTCAATTTCCACTTCTTGAGAATCTCAAGAATTATAGCGATTTGGACTATTAAGATTGTCAATAAATGGAAGTCGACGCGGTTTCTTGAGAAACTGAGTAAACGGTGTGGACGTTTCTTTATTGAAAATGTTATATTTCAAATTATTAATTTATAGTTTAATACCATATTGAAAAATAAATTCATAATTAATCAAATAGTTTAGAAACTATTTTCTATAACAAACTTTGATGTGCCGAGTATTAACGGTGTACAACTTAGTCTCAAAAAATAGGGTCAACTCCCATTTCTTGATAATCTCAGGAAATAGCGTCAACTTTCATTTCTTGAGAATCTCGGAAAATAGCGTCAACTTCCATTTCTTGAGATTCTCAAGAAATAGCGATTTGGACTCTTAAGATTATCAATAAGCGGAAGTCGACGCTGTTTATTGTGAAACTGAGTAAACGGTGTGGACCTTTCTTTATTGAAAATATGTTATATTTCAAATTATCAATGTATAGGTTAATATTGAAAAATAAATTCATAAGTAATCAAATAGTTTATAAACTATTTTCGATAATTAACTTAGATGTACCAAATACTAATGTTGTACAACTTAGTCTCAAAAAATATAGTCAACTTCCATTTCTTGACAATCTCAAGAAATAGCGGTTTGAACCGTTTCTTGAGAATCTCAAGAAACAGTCAGAATCTCGGTTTATTCAGAATCTCATGAAACAGTGTTGTCGTTTATTATTTTGAAATTACAAAAGGTTTATTTTCCCAATTAGTAATTTATAAATTAAGGAAATAAAGAAAAATAGTTGTTTAGTTATAAATACATTAGTACATTATACACCTAGGGCGCAAAATAATCAAGTAATGTAAGTGTAAAGTTGGCTACGTAGTATAGCGTGGGATTACGTGTGGTATGGAAAAGAATAGTTTATAAACTACTTTTTAACTTTCATTTTTCAAATATTTATGTTGAACAAATTTGTCGAACAAAATAGCGACAACTTCCATTTCTTTAGATTCTCAGGAAATAGCGTCAACATCCATATCTTGAGAATCTCAAGAATTAGCGATTTGGAGTCTTAAGATTATGAATAAACGGAAGTCGATGCTGTTTATTGAGAAACTGAGTAAACAGTGTGGATTTTTCTATATTCGAATTATGTTATATTTCAAATTATTAATTTATCGGTTAATACCATATTGAAAAATAAATTCATAAGTAATCAAATAGTTTATAACCTATTTTCTATAACAAACTTTGATGTGCCAAGTATTAACGGTGTACAACTTAGTCTCAAAAAATAGTGTCAACTTCCATTTCTTGATAATCTCAAGAAATAGCGGTTTGGACTGTTTCTTGAGAATCTCAAGAAACAGTCCAAAGCGCGGTTTCTTGAGAAAATCATTAATCAGTGCCGACGTTTGCTTTGTTAAAATTGCAAAATGTTTCTTATTTTCCCAATTAGTAATTTATAAATTAAGAAAATTATTTAAAATAATTGTTTAGTTATAAATACATTAGTACAGTATACACCTAGGGAGTAAAATAATCAAGTTATGTAAAGTAAAGTTGGCTACGTAGGATAGCGTGGGATTACGTGTGGTATGGAAAAGAATAGTTTATAAACTACATTTTAACTTTCATTTTTCAAATATTTATGTTGAACAAATTAGTCTAAAAAAAGGCGTCAACTTCCATTTCTTCAGAATCTCAAGAAATAGCGTCAACTTCCATTTCTTGAGAATCTCTAGAATTAGCGATTTGGACTTTTAAGATTATCAAGAAGAGCTCGTCTGATAACGATCAATGTAACCGCGAGTCCAATACTATTACGCTATGTAACAAGGGAGAAAAGTCGCTCTTCATTTTCGGAGGTGGGTTCACTCCCATATGTAACAAGTTGTGGACAAGAAAATCCCTTCTTTGGTGAAAGTTCATATCACGAACTCATTATTAGAAAGTTTGGTAAAACTTCAAGCGAAGTTTAGCTAAACATTAACAAAACATTTTAATAAAAAAAAACCTTCAACCTTTTCAACCTTTAACTTGGTCTAAACTTTCAATAAAATTTATGTAAACTTTTTCTAAACTTTATCTATAGTTTGGCTGAACTTTATCCAAACTGTGTTTAAATTTTGTACAACGTTCGAAGTCTGGCTTAAAGTCTGGGTTAAAGTCTGTGTTGATGTCCGGCTTGAATAATCTAGACTTCTATCGAAACGTCGAGCGACACTTTAAGCGAAACTTTCATCAAGACCTTGAAACTTTGTACAAACTTTGCTTACACTTAGTCCAAATTGTTTCCAAACTTTATCTATACTTTGCCTACACTTTGACTAAACTTTATCTAAACTGTGCATTAACTTTATATAACGCTCGAAGTCTTGCTAAAAGTCTGGCTTGAAGCCATACATCAACCCAGATTTTAACCCAGACTTTAAGCCAGGCTTGGAGCGTTATACAAAGTTTATACAAAGTTTGGATAAAGTTCAGTCAAAGTTTAGACAAAGATTAGACAAAGTTTACAGAAATTTTATTGAATGTTTAGACGAAGTTAAAGGTTTGAAAGGTTTGTAAGAGTTCTATGGATAGGGGAGGGACAAATAGGTTTGTAGTCACCTAAGTGCAATGGTGCCGCTCTGCTGCTGATGTCCTCGGTCGTTCGATAAATGTATTATATTTATGTAATTATTTTTAAATATTAATTTTAATCATGAAAAAATGTTCTCAATCATAGCAAAGATTATTATATTAAAATTATTTAATAAGCAGAAAGTAGTAAATTAAAAGACTCAAAATAAATAGCAAAAACGTAAGAAAAATTCAAATAGATTATTAATAATATTGGTAATTTCTTAATTAATACGCAGGTGAAAATGTCAGGAGATAGGATAGGTGGTGGAAAAACGCCCAGGTGTTAAATAACAATATAAAATGTAACAAGAAAAAAAGTTTTATTCGCTACCCTTATTTGGGTCACATTCAAAATTATTGATACAAAATATGTGGATCATGAGCGAATAAGTAATATAACAATAATAATACATAAAAAAAGAACGAGGGATAACCTCGATCGGCGGCTCGATATAATGCAAAACCACGTAAAAATTAAGAAAGACAAAAAAAAATATTTATTAGTTATTAACAATCTTGACTAAGGTTTATCATTGCCTACGCCTGGTAGCTATATGCCTGCATGAATGTCTCTCCTAGATTCTCGAAACAAAAGGAAAAAAAATGGATCTAGGTATAGAAAAACCTGATCAGGTATGCTAACGAAATTTGGTTTAAATCGCGTACATGTGACCGCTGTGGTCGCTAGTACCCCTAAAACGCGGATATTCCGAAATCTGACTGTAACTTCCGGAGATATGGCGCTTTTAAGGTTGCACTACTGCTACCGCGTGCGGCTGGTCATGCAGAGCTGAAAATGGTCTTACGCAATACAAATAAGAGCAAGAAATCTACGCGATAGGTTTTACTACTTTGGGCGCCCCTCGGCGGGACCGCTCGACTAGAGAATTCCAGTGCGTACGAATGTTTCGGTGATTCCGGAACATTCGTACACCCTTTTTGAAAGAGCTCAATATACCTGCTGTTAGATCTCCCGAACGTGACCCGTGGGTTTTCCTAATTGCTCCAATGCGTGAAGAATCTCTCTTCAGATATAGTAAAGACTATGCAAAATCTCTTCGAGCGTGCCAGTGTTCCGGTGGCCACAGAGCCAACGCTTGTACTTCTTCGGGACGTTGTAGGCTCCATCAAGGTAAACACCACACGCTTTTGCATTTAACATTCCAGGTAGAAAGTACAAAACAAGGTTCGAGTGGCTCGCAGGAAGATAAATCGAATCCGAAACTCACTGTTATAGGTTTGCATGCGGCAAGTGGTAGGCCCGTGCCAAAGCGAAAGGTTAATTTGGCTTTAGCGCGGGTGAAGGTAGTTGGTCTGATAGGGGATAGTACGGAAGCTCGAGCGCTTTTAGATCAGGCTTTGGAAGCCTAGTTTGTTACGGAGTCCATCGTACAGCTGTTAGAGCCACAGAAGGAGCGTATTTGCGTGCCGTTATCAGGGCTTGGCGCCAGTGGGGCTGGCACTGAGCGCTCAATGGCGTCGCTTCTTGTGAAGTCCGGTATCAAATCAGATTTCAAGCTTAGAACTGACGCATTCATTGTCCCTCGACTGACGACACAGCTCCCAGCTGAAAGCCTTATTGATCTGGATATACAGCTGTTCTCGGGGTTCGCTCTAGCTGAGCTACGATTTTTCGTTTCAGATAAAACTGATATCATCTTGGGTGCTGACGTTTACGGCCAGCTGATTCGAATGGGCTTGAAACGATTTCCTTCGTCGCAGTTGATTGTTCAAAATACAGCCTTTGGCTGGGTCGTATCAGGTGCATTGCAGTCGGAGACTTCACGGCGGGCGGAGCAGTCTACCTCGTCTACGCCATTCCAGGTTATGCATTGCGCGTCAATCCACGAGCTAGATTGAACTCTACAACGTTTTTGGGGACTCGAGGGACTGACATCGACCACCCCTCAAATGAATCCCGAAGATAAAGCGTGTAACAGGCTCTCCGAAGAGACTCATCGTCGTGACTCGCAGGGTAGATACGAAGTTCGCTTGCCGCTGAAGCCGAATTTACCTCTGGTTGCAGACGAAACTCGTCGAATGGCGCTTGGTTCTCTGTCCAATATGCATCGTCGTTTTGCGCGTGATCCGAAATTAGCTCAGGGTTATCGCGAGTTCATGTGGGCGTATGAGGAGCTCGGACAAATGACTCCGATTCCGCTTTCAGAAACTCAGCAGTCTGGAAACTGGTATCTGCCGCACCACTCGGTAGTACAAGAGACACCTGATAAATGGAAGCTGAGAGTGGTTTCCGACGCATCTAGACGTACTCATGATGGTCATTTTCTCAACAATTTCCTGATTCCAGGTCCTCCTTTGTAAAAGGATCTGTCGTTAGTTCCTGAATTGACGTAGGTATTTGTTTGCGTTCACAGCAGACATGGTGAAAATGTTCCGACAAATACAAGTACACAGTAAAGGCCAGAACCGTCGGAGGATCGTGTGGACACCTGATGCAAATGCCCAACCTGTGGAGTATCGCCTGACCACGGTTACCTATGGTACTGCCTGTGCACCATATTTGGCCATTCGAACGCTTTTGCAGTTGGCAGAGGACGGGGGAGCACGATTTCCCCTCGGTGCTCAGTGTCTCATCTCCGAGACATACGTCTATGATACCTTCGCTTGTTCCGATGAGCTTTCCGCAGCTGTAAAGAAAACGGATCAGCTTTCGCAAATTTTAGGTTCGGCAGGCATCTCCCTCGATAAGTGGGCCACGAATCATCCCGAACTTCTTCCTGCTCAGGACGAGTAGAGCGCAGTAAAGGAGATTGAGGCGAATTCGGCGGTAAAAACTCTTGGCGTTCATTGGGACCAGCCCAGGATATGTTTTGATTCAACGTCACCAATCTAGCGGAGTTCGTGTCTGCCTCGACGAAGCGGTCCATCCTTTCGAATATTGCACGTTTATTCAACCCACTGGATTGGTTATCTCCGATCACTGTGACGGCAAAAATACTGATGCAGGATCTGTGGATCCAAAAGTGCGAGTGGGATTCTCCGTTACCTGTAGAAATTAGAGAGCGTTGGCACACATACTGCAGATTTTACTTACTTTATCCGATCTGCCGTCATTAGCTATCGATAAGTGTTTGGGTGTTGCCGGTTCTCGTTCGTATCAAATACATGGGTATTCTATGCTTCCTCTCGAGCTTATGTTACGGTCATTTATCTGCGGATCGACGAGGGTAATGATAAATACAGTGTTTCGTTGCTAGCGGCGAAGACCAAGGTTGCTCCGGTGAAAATCGTTAGTATTCCCAATTTAGAACTTTGCGGTGCTGTGCTTCTCGTAAAGCTCATTTGTCATGTGCGGAAGTTAGACTTTCTCAGTGTGATACCGGTTTTTGCATGGTCCGATAGCCAAATCGTGCTTAATTGGCTCCGCAAGCATCGTTGTCACTGGAAGACCTTAGTTGCAAATAGGGTGTCGTTTATCCAGACCGAGTTGCCGTCGTCCACCTGGGGTCATGTACTGTCGAAAGAGAATCCAGCGGATTTGGCAACCCAAGGCTCGGAACCGGCGGAGTTGTCGCGCACCGAGCTTTGGTGGCACGGACCTTGTTGGCTTACGCAATCCCCATACCAATGGCCGCAGCCAGCCGAAATCCAGCGAACTCTACATATGGAGAAGCGTCCCATGGAGCCAGAGATTTTAACTCGATTTTCTTCCTTGTCGCGCTTGATCCGAGTAGTCGCCTTTTGCAGACGTCCGTTCCTCAATTTTTATAGACGCAAGAAGAGAGAGCAATTACTTCAGTCGTTTCTCATAGCGTCTGAATTAGCTGAGGCTCGCTGTATCGTTATTCGTTTGTCGCAGTCGAGCAGCTTCAGAGTCGAAGTACCGTCAGCTCAGCAAGTTGAACCCCTTTTTGTCCAATGACAATATATTACGTGTAGGAGACCGACTGTCGCATTCCGATCTCTCTTTCGACTGTAAACACAGGATTCCACTCTTAGCGGTTTGTTTGTGCGTTCTGCGCATATTATGTGCCTGCATGGTGGTTCCACTTTAACATCAAGTATGCTAATGCAGCAAGTGTGGATTTTAAGACGGAACAAGCTTGTGAAGTCGGTGATTCACAAGTGTATCGCCTGTCAGCGAGTCAAGCCCCAATCAACTCAACAGTTGATGGGCGACCTTCCTGCCGATCGTGTAAATGTAGGTGGGTCGTTCGCTATTTCCGGAGTGGATTACGCAGGGCCAGTTCAGGTTCGAACAACGAAAGGGCGTGGGTATCGTTCGTACAATGGTTACATTGTCATTTTCGTCTGCTTTTCCACTCATGCAATTCACCTAGAGCTGGTCAGCGATATTACCACTGTGTCATTTATTTCTGCATATCGACGATTTTTTAGGTAGACGAGGGCTCTGTCAAAGATTGTATAGCGACAACGCAACAAATTTTCACAGAGCGGACAACGAGTTGAAGTCGATGTTCCAGCGTGCGTCACAGTTCTATGTAAAGCTCGCTTCGACTCTCGCCAACGATGGGACTGATTAGCTCCACACTACGGCGGTCTATGAGAGGCTGAAGTGAAGTCGGCAAAGCACCATCTAAAAAGAGCAGTCGGTGAACACACTCTAACATTCGAGGAATTGTCGACTGTTCTTGTTGAAGTCGAGGCTTGTTTGAATTCGCGTCCTCTGTGCGTTGAACTCCGATCCTGACGATCTTCACGCCTTAACGCCTTTCCATGTTTTGACTGGGAGTTCTTCTGCGTTGCTGCCTGATGCCGATCAGAAGAATGTGCCTGAGAATCGACTGGATCGTTTCTAGCTGCTTTAGAGGATACGGAATCAGTTTTGGAAGCGGCGGTCGATAAAGTATCTGCTCCATTTGCAGCAGCGGGAAAAGTGGAGGGATCTGACAGAAAACTTTTCCATAGATCGATTAGTACTAGTCAAGGACGATCGCTATCCACCATCGAAGTGGCCCTTAGGAAGAATAATCGAGGTGCATCTAGGACCAGAAGGTTTGGTGCGAGTGGCAAAAGTGAAAACTGCTACCACATCACTCCGTCGACATATCGCTCGTCTGTGCCCTCTGCACATCGAAGACCACTGCCGGGCCACTTAAGGTTTGTTTAGGTCATTTGTTCGTCCACTGGATGAAGTTTCCGTTTGTCCGATCTTTTTCAACGCGAATTCGTCTCTCCTGGCGCTAGTGCGACTGAAGACAGCGTGTCTACCGTACCGCGACCGTGATCGCGGCGCGTGTGTGAGTGCGAGTGTGATTTGTGCAAAAGAGTGTGCCTCGAGGAAAACATAGGAACCTTGTTTTGTGAGGACGGTGTCTACGTGCGTGTGTCGGCATAGCCCGTCTAGGCGACTCAGCGAGCGACAACACTCTTTGTTGTCCAGGGCATCACGACGCTGGTCTCCCCGAGACGTCGGGGTGCACGTGGTGCAGGTCGAGGACCATCGTCTGAGTCGCCGTATCCAGGTTGACCACTGCGACGTGGTGCAACCCCGCGACGTCGTCCGTTCCCTCAGCGTTCTTCTCTACGGTAATTGAGTTTATTCCTTGTATTTTAATCAATAAACATTTACACTTGTTCTGGCTTTTTCCTCAAAACCGTGAGGATTTTTATGTCTAGACGAGCGCCTTTGTTCTTCGCCAAACAGTGTCTTTCATTGATCAACCTTTCACTCATTCAACCCTTTCCTTTATTTGAACTCCCCTTGAGTTCCACTACTTACCAAGAAATAATAAAACGGTTTGTAAAAAGTTTGTAGAAAGTTAATAAAAAGTTTATACAAAGTTATTCAAAGTTTATGTTATTACAAGTTTATTTGAAGTTTAAAAAGTTGATACGAAGTTCATAAAAAGTTTATACGAAGTTTATAAAAAGTTTATAAGAAGTTTATAAAAAGTTTATACGAAGTTAAAAAAGTTGGCACCAAGTTTATAAAAAGTTGACATGAAGTTATTAAAAGTTTATTTAAAGTTATTAAAAGTTTCTTTTAATTTTAAAAAATTTATTCGAAGTTTATAAAAAGTTTATACGAAGTTTATAGAAAATTTATAAAAAGTTTGTACGAAGTTTATAGAGTTTATTTAAAGTTATTCCTTCTTTCTCTGGGTTTACCCGCATCTTCGTTTATTTAAAGTTATAAATATTTTATTTGAAGTCATAAAAAGTTTATAAGAAATTCATAAAAAGTTTATACGAAATTTATGAAAGTTTGTACAATGTTTATAAAAAGTTCTCACGAAGATTAAAATGTTTATACGAAGTTATTCAAAGTTTATTTTTATTAAAAGTTTATTTGAAGTTTATAAAGTTTATACGAAGTTTATAAAAAGTTTATACAAAATCTCGCTACAAGAGTTTTATGTAGAAAGTTTATAGAGTCCATGAGAGTTTTATAAAGTCCCGCTTTAAGTCTTACCCAAAGTCTCTAAAAGTATTACTAGAAGTCACTCTCAAAGTCTCATTCAATGTCAAATTTAACGTCTATCTGGCAGTCTGGTATAAAGTCATGCATAAAGTCTGGCATAAAGTCTGGCATAAAGTCTGGCTTAAAGTATGGCATGAAGTCTGGCATAAAGTCTGGCTTATAGTCTGGCTTATAGACTGGCTCGAAGTCTGGAATAATATTTGGCTTAAAGTCTGACTTAGAGTCCCGCTTATAGTCTTACACAAAGTCTCTAAAAGTCATAAAGTCCCGCTCAAAATATAGCATAAAGACTTCTTCAATGTGTCCATGGAAACGTCGCTTAAACTCTCGCTAAATCTCTCTAAATGTCTAACTTAAAGTACCATGCAAAGTCTCGCACAATGTCTCCATGGAAGTCTCGATAAAAGTCTGGCTGTAAGTCTGTCTGAAAGTCTGTCTTAAAGTCTGACTCAAAGTCTGGTTTTAAGTCTGGCTTAAAGTCTACTACAAATTTCAGTAAATGTTTAGGTAAACTTAAGCCAAACTTTGTTAGTGATTATAATTTTATCATTACAAAGTTTAGCCAAAGTTCATAACAAGTTCTTCTAAAATTAAGACAAAGTTTTGGCAAAATTCATACAAACTTTTGCGAAACATATACTGGAAAAGTACACAATGGAATAAATGCGTGAAGTCGGCGATTCACGAAGGGCTATTTTGATAAAAACGAGTGGGTTATTCGCCTACGTGCACGCATATGGGTAAATCTACGGAATGGTGCGATTTTGTGTAACTGTTTTTTTAAGTAATTTATTGCTGCTATTAGCGGAGCGTGTTGAGCACATAAACGGGATGATCTTCAATTTTTACGTAGAAAACCAGGCCTGTAATCTATATGAGTGTGCCACGCATGCTAAATTCAAAGGATGCAGAAAAATGTCAAAATAATCACGTTTTGAAAAACCTGTGGCTGCTGGCGCGATTATCTCGGTGTTCTTCCCGCGGACGCGTTTCTCTTGTGAAGGCGCTCTTGGAGCAGATCCAATTTCTGTGACTTAGCGTCCATGAGGCTCCACGCCGAAATGAACGCGTGGTATTTGGATGGCAGACCGTATGTAATTTTTGCGATGACGGACAGGTCCGAGATAACTTTTCCAACATTGTTCAGAGCTTGTGCTTGGTTCTTGATTCGGCTGATGAATTGCATCATTGTCTCACCGGGTTCCATGCGATACACTATATGAAAACGTTGAAGCATTGCAACTTTGTTCGTCTCCGATTTCTCTTCGTGTACACCGGCCAAATACATCCAAACGTCTGCCGCCGAATCGCATGATAGTATTTCTCGTAGTTGACTCTCGACGACTGACGACGACAATATATACACGGCCCTCGCGTCGTCCGAAGTCCATTTTTCTCCTTCGGCGGTTTTAGATCTGTCGGTTTCACTCGTGTCCCATTGACGACATCAAAAATGCGATTCGCGGTTAACACCGCCTTGATCTGGTATTTCAAGATCTGGTAGTTGGTGCCATGGAATTTGGTCATGTAATGCCCGTTGAGCTCCAACATTTTCGTGGCACAGGCGACGACAATGAGCCTTATGAAACTTCCACTGCCGCGTGGTTGCTCCGAAAATTTTCCGCGCACACTACTGAAATGATTCCAGTCTTACCGCACTCTCTAGCTGCTTAGGCCCATAACCTGTTAGCACGATGAAAATAAATGTAGTGCAATGTACACTAATATATGAGTACTTTATTGAAGGTGCTATACGCCAGGAAAGAGTGGCGTCCGCGTGTACAAAGGTGCGAGAGTTGCGGTTCTCTACGTAGTGTGTGCGCGTCGCGTTTACGTAACTGCTCGGGTCGAAGGACCGACGCTGTCTGATCGGCATAACACGGTGTGCGCGAGAGAACGCGGAGATAGACGGCCGGCGCTTTTTACCGACGTGTCGAGAATGTTCCATTCGGGCGCGCACTTTAAATGCGATAAATCATAATTCCAACAACTCTAATAAATTAGATACATACAATTCTTCAGTCAATAAGGGGATACCATAGCCGCATCATTACTGACTGAGCAATTCACACAGTTTCAAGCTTATTGAAAATAAAAAACGTAGAATTACAAAAAATAAAGAGAACACTCTTGTATGGTTTTGAACATACTTATCACCCAGTAAAAGTCTGAATTCGAAATATCAATGATTTTTGCAAAAACTTTAAACCAAACAAAATTTGATTTCGTTCAAAGTTTTTGCAAAAACCACTTGATATTTCGAATTCAAACTTTTACTGGGTGATAGTACGTTAAAAACCACAGAAAAGCGTTCTCTTCATTTTTTGAAATTCTACGTATTTTATTTTGATTAAGCTTAAAACTGTATCAATTGCTTGGTCGGTAATGGTAGAACTATGCCACCCAGTTAAGACCTCTCCCATTAAAATATATGCTGTTCCTGAACCTGGAAGCGACGGCAGAGCTCAAAATATTACATTATGTAGAAAAGTTTAAAGATAAAATTACCACAATACAACTTTATTTCTTCTGCAACTCCCTCTTTGACCTGAAATACAAAAAAGTATTGTGTTTAGCTTAAAATCTTTTCTATTTGGAACAAATATTCTGATACCTCAGTGTACAGTCCAGCAGACTTTTAAACTATGAGCAATATTGCTACAATATTAATAAATAATTCGAACTACAAAATTCGCAATGGAATAATGGAAATAGTTTGGCAGCAACATTGCCTCACGGTTGTATCCATATTTACTGACACTGGGAAATATTCGCAAATCTGCCGAATATGACAAAGCAACTTTGAGGCAATATTGCTCCAACAATCAGTACTATAGAGGTACACGACACTAGATTATTATATATCATTTATAGAGTTTGAACTCCTCACGCGTGTAACTTAGACTCGTCACGTATTCTTAATCTCGAAAAATGCAGTTAGTCTCCCTAAAAGTGAATTTCGTGGTAACCTCGCGAAATGTGCTAGTTTTCGTTACAAGAAGTGGAACGTGCTAGTCTTTGGAATGAACTAGAGTTTGTCGGAAATTGAATTGTGCTAGTTTTCATAAGGAGTGTCAACATGATACTTTGCAAAAATATAAGAGTTGCCCGCACTGCCTACACGTATTTTAAGTTAACTTCTATAATTTCAGCTAATTTTATTAACTTTTTTCACAGAAAACTTTGAAAACCCAATTTCATTACTCCGGCCTTCCGTAAATTGTAGGATTGCGTTATAACTGTTTTCTAGTAATATTTTTTTTATTTAATTAATATTGTTTGATCTATTTCATATTCAGACTTAAGATTCAAAACCTTCAATTGCCCATACTGTTGAAAAACTGAGAGATATTTGGGGGGCCATCTTTTCCTTGTGCATCGCAATCATCGGCACATTATTAGAATGAAGGCGATGCCACATGTAATGCAAAGGGCATTTTAAAAAAAATGGATTTATTACGAAAGAAATAATTTACCACTAGATTTTGATGAGGAAGAAAGTTCGGAAGATTCTGAAGAAACAACAGAAAATGAAGCAGAAGAAAGAAAAGAAAATGAAACAGAAGAAATGGAGAAAATAAAAACAGATGCAAATTTATATTTATATCTAATACTTTTTAGTTTATTATCACTTTTATCTTTTTACATGTACACTCGTAGGATTTAAAATTTATTAAAAACTAATACATTGTAACGTTGTATTTTACTTCTCCCCGAACGGCCGATACAAGTTCTTTAGAATTGCAGGACCAGAGGCTAACGCTCCAACTGACGCGGAGTCGGTGGGCGGCCGACTCCTGTGCTAAATCAGATAGCAATAGGTATTTAATTAATCACTTGTTCAAGACTATATTTGGTTAAAGAGGGTATCTTCATATGACTTTAAAAACCAAAAATGTTTTATAAAAAAGTAGTTTCCGATGTCTCACGATAACAAGAGTAAAAATCAATCAATCTTCCTCGGCAGAGATGTAGCTTTTTTATATCTTCAAACTAAGTTCGTTGCCCAAAAAAAATATTAGAGAGAAAAATTTTTTTTAAATTCCGAATACCTGTTGTTACGAGTGAGCTACCGCAATTTTTAATAATAAAAAGTGTTGGACTCTAGAATTGAACCAGAGCCGGCGACTCGCGAGCTTGAAACACTATCAACAAGCTACGGCGCCACCCCTTGGCTTTCTTCTAACCGGTGTCATATTGTAATCGAACGCATTGCTTATTTCATTCTTACATATTCGTGTGTGTATCCACACGTAACACTACCCTATATAATTGTGTTTCTATTTCTACTAAATACTCGCGTGTAATATTTCTAATAAGATTTTAGATTTACTTTTATTTCAAAATTTTATATCACAGCAAATTCTCTGAAATTATAACTTAGATCAATTATTTTTCAATAAATAGTCTACTTAAATTTACCAAATTAATAAACGAAAGTTCTTTGACGTTAATTATTAATAATATAATTATTCAAAAAAATATAATTCACGAATCTAGTTACTCAACTCACGAATTCGAAAACGCTAAAATTATCAATAAGGGGAGCACATAATTTTTAATAAATAAGCAATTGGATAAATAATGCTTAAATTGTAAATATAACTAATCAGTTAATCGAGCAAAAAAAAACATCTCTAATTTCATGCACAAAATAGGACCATTACACGACCAGAAATTTTAACCACTTATTACACATACTAAAAAAGAAGATTATCTTTATTAGTTTTTTAGAGAATAATTATTTTATAAAACGTAGGTTTTCAGTTTTATAATATATTTATAATAAATTGTAAATATAACTAATCAGTTAATCGAGCAAAAAAAAACATCTCTAATTTCATGCACAAAATAGGACCATTACACGACCAGAAATTTTAACCACTTATTACACATACTAAAAAAGAAGATTATCTTTATTAGTTTTTTAGAGAATAATTATTTTATAAAACGTAGGTTTTCAGTTGTTGCACGAAAATAAGAGTAAAAAATCGAACAAATTTCTTGAAATTTGGTACAGATGTAGGTTATTATTATATCTTTAGATAGAATGCATTGGTAAAAAAAAAAAAAAAAAACTAACTGGGCTGCGCCCCCCAGCGTGCCTTCGGCACGCCATCCCCCCGCCCTCACGCACACCGACTCCTCGCTTCGCTCGTCGCCCGCCCCCGCCCTATGTAAAAACTTCGTTTTTACATAATAGGCACGACCGCAATACTCAGGAGAACCTTGTATTTTTATAAAAGCGAAAATTGCAACACTTCCGATATTTATAATAAAAAAAAAAAAAAATTAAATATATAATAATAATAAAAAACTAGCTGCTCACGGACTCACGGGTGTTCCTAACTACATATACCTATACAATCTCAATTACAAAAAAATACTTGCGCACATATGCATATATATACACTAATACCGCGAAAAGGAGACAAACAGAAGGAGAATGCTCAACACTGATGCATTCGGCAACGGCAATCTGGCTTAGCCCTGCGACCTGCGTGCATGAATACTTATACTGCAGCAGTCGTAACGGCTACGCTAGGTACCTCGTCTCACGGCCGTACACACTTTCCGGATCTATGTATACTATCGTGCCTCGGCTAGGCTGCGTTCGCACACAAAGAACAGCGGAAAAACACATGCGACTCGTGCGACCGCGAATTTTAAGATATATCTATATACACGGTGACCCATTTTAATCGCCGCACCCGGATTTCTCGGAACCTAAGCCAGATAAAGAAAAATGGTTCAGACAAAAGTTATAGGGGACAAAGGGGGCCACATAATGGCGCTACCGCCTTTGACCTTGAACTTGACCTTTGAGGTTATTTCAAGGTCAAAGTGGTTTTTTCATATGGAAACATCTAGTTTTGACCCCGGATTCGGAAAGAGCGGGAAATTTTACGTTCAAAACCATATTGAGAAATTTTTTCCAAGGTCATTTCAAGGTCAAATCTAGGTCAAACTCAGAAAAGTTCATTTAAAATCGTTTTTTCCATGAACCACAGGCTAAGCTGGTTCAAATTGATCGTAGGCTTAATAAAGGAATCCACACACCCCAAATTCAAAACTTACACATCCTAGTAAACAAAACTCAAACTCGCACATCCTAACCCCATACACTTCATGCCCTCACATGCTGAACTGTTACACCCCGGTCCCACAACCATACCCCACACCCCCCAGTCCCACATATCCCTACCCCACGCATGCTAATCTCATACACCCCAAACCCACACATCCTGAACCCTGAAATATTTTTCTCAAGGGCAAATGATTTTTTAACGGAAACTTTAAGATCGTTGAAGCTTCCGTTATAAATGTATTAACCTTACTTTTTGCGCTACCCAGAAACAACGACGTGGACGTAGTAAGGATTGTTTCCTTTGGGGTGCTTAATTAAAGTGAGTCCCCTTAGCTCTCTCTGTTCGGGGTGCTTGATTAAAGTGAGTCCCCTTACCTCTCACTGTTCGGGGTGCTTGATTATAGTAAGTCCCCTTGCCTCTCACTGTTCGGGTTGCTTGATTATAGTGAGTCCCCTCGCCTCTCACTAATGTAAATAAATTTTTATTTAACCTCGAAGCAAGTGTTCGAAATTACGACCATTTGCTTCAAGGCACATAGTCAAACGCCTTTGAAAATGGCGAACTATGTTCTGCAAAGTTTGTCTCGGAATGGCAGCGCATGCTCGACGAATCCTATCCTGCACATCTGCTCTTGTAGTGGGTTGTTGCTCAAAAATAGCCTTTTTCAAATACCCCCATAAACAAAAGTCTGATGGTGAAGTATGGGATGAAGAAGCAAGCCATTTCACCGGACCTCCTCAACCAATCCATCTAATACTAAAGTGTTTATTAAGAAATGCTGTTATTATGAGGGTGAAATGTGATGCTCCACTATCCTGCTAGAACCTGAAAAATAAATTTAAAAGAACCATTGACGGAACCTATTTTCTTCGTAGATGTGTTTTTAATGATTACATTATCAAAATTAGTATTTCGAAATTCGAACGCTACTAATTCACATCATTTACATAAAACAAAAAAATAAAAGGAAGTTTTAGTTTTATTTGCAATTAAAATAAGAAATAATGCTTTATTGAATTGAATACCTTTAATGTTTTAACGATTATTTTATTTTAAAATTTAAAATTAAAAAGTATGACAAACGAAGTATTTATGGCAATTACAGTTAGCTAATTAAAGTTGCCGTAATTTTCCAACGTTTTTCCTTTTTAGGCGCGACCGTGTACGGGCGATTATAATTATTAATATTGTTGATACCATTTTACTAGTTAAATTTAATAGTAATTAATAGCTGGCTCTGAAATGGCTGACTATCTGCCCAACGAGATCGTTGATATGATTTTGGTTTTAGGAGCAAGCCAAAATAATTATCGTGGTGCGGCAAGACTTTATGCTGAACGCTATCCTGACAGACGACATCCTGATGATAGAGCTATCAGACGTTTAACTCAAAGGGGTCGTGGTGGACACATGGTTCGCCAGCGTAGGCGCCATGAGTATGATGAAAATGATAATCGAGTTGTAACTATCCTTGCAATAATTCATCTAGACCCACACATTAGCGCTCGTCGAGCCGAAAGGGAAATTGATATTCCAAGAAATACTTTTTTAAGAATTATGAAGGTGCTTCAACATCACGCGTATCATGTTACTTTGGTTCAAGAGCTACAGTTTCAGCATTTCCAACAGCGTATTGTGTTTTGCCAATGGGCTTTACAAATGATAGAAAATGATCCAGACTTTTTTAACTTTGTTCTTTTTTTGTGATGAAGCACAATTTCAAAGTGATGGGGAACTGAATAGGCATAATTACCATTATTGGTCTAATGTGAATCCTCAGTGGGTAAGAACTGTAAACCATCAAAGACATTGGAGTATTATGTTATGGTGCAGGATTATCAATGGATACTCGATTGGCCCTTATTTTTTTGAAGCAAATTTAAATCAACATACCTATTTGACGCTAATAAGAGATGAACTACCTGGATTGATGGAAGATGTTGATTTAGAAACGCGACGAAGAATGTGGCTCCAGCAGGACGGCGCAGCACCACATTTCGCTCGAATTGTAAGGGCTTTTTGGAATGAGCACTATGGTAACAGATGGATTGGTCGAGGAGGTCCGGTTAACTGGCCTGCTTGCTCACCCGATCTTATATCACCAGATTTCTATTTATGGGCGTATTTAAAAAATGCTGTATTTGACCAACAACCCACTACAAGAGCAGATATGCAGGATAGGATTCGTCGAGCATGCGCTGCCATTCCGAGACAAACTTTGCAGAACACAGTTCGCCATTTTCAAAGGCGTTTGCCTATGTGCCTTGAAGCAAATGGTCGTAATTTCGAACACTTGCTTCGAGGTTAAATAAAAATTTATTTACATTAGTGAGAGGCGAGGGGACTCACTATAATCAAGCACCCCGAACAGTGAGAGGCAAGGGGACTCACTATAATCAAGCACCCCGACCAGTGAGAGGCAAGGGGACTCACTTTAATTAAGCACCCCAAAGGAAACAATCCTTACTACGTCCACGTTGTTGTTTCTGGGTAGCGCAAAAAGTAAGGTTAATACATTTATAACAAAAGCTTCAATGATCTTAAAGTTTCCGTTAAAAAATCATTTTGCCCTTGAGACAAATTTCTCAGGGTTCAGGATGTGTGGATTTGGGGTGTATGGGACTAGCATGCGTGGGCTAGGGATGTGTGGGACTGGGGGGTGTGGGGTATGATTGTGGGACCGGGGTGTAACAGTTCAGCATGTGAGGGCATGAAGTGTATTGGGTTAGGATGTGCGAGTTTGAGTTTTGTTTACTAGGATGTGTAAGTTTTGCGTGTGTGGTTTTGGGGTGTGTGGGTTCTATTAAGCCTACGATCAATTTGAACCAGCTTAGCCTGTCGTTCATGGAAAAAAACAATTTTAAACGGACTTTTCTGAGTTTGACCTAGATTTGACCTTGAAATGACCTTGGAAAAAATTTCTCAATATGGTTTTGAACGTAAAATTTCCCGCTCTTTCCGAATCCGGGGTCAAAACTAGATGTTTCCATATGAAAAAACCACTTTGACCTTGAAATAACCTCAAAGGTCAAGTTCAAGGTCAAAGGCGGTAGCGCCATTATGTGGCCCCCTTTGTCCCCTATAACTTTTGTCTGAACCATTTTTCTTTATCTGGCTTAGGTTCCGAGAAATCCGGGTGCGGCGATTAAAATGGGTCACCGTTATATATATGACTGCTGAGTAATGCGGCGTGCCAACAATCGAATCGTCTGGCTCCTGGCGTTCCCAGCGATGACTGTGGCTGCTGTAGTATGCCACCATGGTGAATCGTGTTCGCCCTTTCATCGTGTTCGTCGATTGTCGATAATTCGTCGGAGATGGGAAGGCAGTGTCTCAGCGGTGAGAGCAGATTTAGTAAGCATTTTCTCGTTCCTAACCTCTCTGATGGGTGAGTTGATGGTACTTTCGCTTGTTGCAGGTATCTGTGGCAGCGAGAGTAGTGTAAATGACGGGCACTGCTGCAGACTGTTTCTTGGGTGTGGAAATGTTGTCTGAGTCATCTATTTATTAATTATATGAGGCGTTTCACGTCAAATGTTCCAGCGCGAGCGCCAAATCGTGCTATATCTAGCTTATGTTTAAGATACTAAAACGTACTTAAAAGAATTTTATGATAAGCATTTCCGACGTATTTTTTCCTCAGCTTTCCAATGGTGTAGGCAGTTTTCCCGAAATTTTCCATTTTCGCCTTCAAAAAGTATAAAACGTGTTATATCTTAAGAAGTGTATTTTTAATATTTTTTTTTACCCTCTAGATCGAAAGCTGAGCATTTTTTACGTAGGAAAGGATAGTTTCCAAAGAGTGCCCGAAAGGTTTTCTGCGAGAAATAGAATGCGAAATAGTAGACGCATCGCCTTTCCGGCGCGCGGGACTACGCGGTACAGCGCGCGGGCTGCGCTCGCCTCGTTGCCTAATAATAATCTTTTATAATCTTTAATGCTTTACCTGCTTTTTTTTATTCTTGAATAAGGCATGGAGTAATATTTTATTAATTATTTCATAAAAAAATAAAATTTCAAAATTAACAGCAATATGTGCAAACTCTTGTACTAACGTTTGTTTTTCAGTGTAGATAATTTTTCTGTTTTTTTACGTGCTATATCTCGAAAAGTATATTTTTAGTATTTTGTTTTACCCATAATATTGAAAGATATTCTTTTTTTAGGTAGGAAAGGATATTTTCCAAAAAGTGTCCAAGATGTTTTATGCTATGCAAATAAAACGCGAAAGATTATATGCACGGCTGGACGAAAGCATATTCTACGCTACGCGCGGTACAGCACGGTTTGCCGTGCGACACGGAATCATTTATTTTTCATTCGGTAGATGGCGTCCACACTTTTTACTCTGTATGCAAATTGTCACGTCAAAAGTATATAATTACCATAACTTTTTATCTTTTTCCTCCTCGAATTTTTTCGAATTTGTCATTGATAGCAAAGAAAAAGCTTGCCATTTCTGTTATAACCGATTAAAATGGATTCACATTGGAAATTGAAATGTATAAATCCTTTAAATAAAAATGATCACTCTGCATCTAAGAATTTGACTGATTTTCCAACACTTTTAAGAAGTGCATTTCCTTTAGTACATGAAAATGCTAAAATATGTTTAACCTGTCGACGCCAAATTTATAATCAGAAATCAAATTTACCTCAAACTGATGCTAAAATAGCGAAAATAGTGTGCGATGATGAATATCATAAAGCTGGTGTTGCAGTTCTCCAACAAATTAAGAAATAATTTTCAGAGTTAACAAATAAGCAAGAAAGAATTCAGCTATTAACTCTTGCACCGGAGTTTTGGTCTCGTAAGAACTTGATGCGAGAATTCGAAGCGAAAGATTTGGTAGCAAATAGCGGAATATTTTCAATACCTGCTAAAAAACGTGGCAAACTACTTCCAGCTGATACTGTAAATTCTGTCAAATCTTTTTATGAGAGAGATGATGTAAGTCGAATCATGCCGGGTTCAAAAGATTATCTATCTATTAAACAGAATAATGGCAAAAGAGAACATATTCAAAAAGGATTACTGCTTGGTAATTTAAATTAATTGTATAATTTATATAAAAAAGAAAATGAGTACGTTAACATTGGTTTTACGAAATTTACAGAATTGAGGCCACCATATTGTGTTTTAGCTGGGAGTAGCGGTACACATAATATATGCGTGTGTGGGGGAATCACGAAAATGTGAAGCTCATGCTAAGTGCTATGGACATAGATAATTTAACTAAAGACACCCAATTACCCCTGAAAAACTATCACGATTGCATCCAAGCAATTGTGTGTAATTCACACGATAGATGTTATTTGGGTGACTGTTTGGATTGCCCCAATACGTCTATATTAAGAAAACATTTACTTAAATGTTTTGATGAAAATGATATTTTTCAAATCGAGTATCAATCGTAGTTTCAAACAGAAAGGTGTACAATAGCTTCCAAAACTGTAAATGTGCACGAATTTATGGACATGCTGGGGGAGAAATTAATGAAATTAAAAACTCACGATTTTTTTGCTAAGAAACAATCACTTTTTGTAAATAACGTAAAAAGCAATCTTCAAGAAGGAGAATTTCTCGTGTGTTGCGAGTTTGCAGAAAATTATGCTTTCGTTATACAAAATTTTTCACAATCTTTCCACTGGAATAATAACCAAGCAACAGTTTTTACAGTTGTAGTGTACTATAAACAAAACGATGAACTCAAACATGTAAGCATTGCTGTGATTTCCGACAACTTAAATCATGATACCATAGCCGTTTATGAATATCAAAAAATAGTAATATCTTATCTTAAAACTAATTTTGCAGCCAAGAAAGTTTATTATTTGACTGATGGAGCAGGTCAGCATTTTAAAAATAAATTCAATTTTCAAAATCTTTCTTTTCACGAGAAAGATTTTGGAGTTACAGCTGAGTGGC
Source organism: Torymus aiolomorphi (assembly GCA_036365515.1). Classification (NCBI taxonomy): domain Eukaryota; kingdom Metazoa; phylum Arthropoda; class Insecta; order Hymenoptera; family Torymidae; genus Torymus; species Torymus aiolomorphi. Next base: position 133,182,489 of record CM070873.1, read on the forward strand.
ATTTTCATGCCACAGCACATGGCAAAGGTGCGTGCGATGGTATAGGCGCGAACCTAAAAAGAGGTGCAAAACGAGCGAGTTTACAAGTTTCTTCTAGTAATCATATTTTAACGCCAGAAGAGCTGTATAACTGGGCTAAAGATTACTGCAAAGAAACGAAAGTTTTTTATAGCAGTAAAGAATCGTGTGAAGAAACGGTTCGGAAAATAAAACCAAGACTGAACAAGGCTAAATGTATACCAGGCACGTTACTGTGTCATGCTATTATTCCAATAGATGAAAGTACATTGAAGCTCAAAAAAACCTCTCTTGTTCTGAGAATAAAATCTTCCCTAAGAAAGCTGTGAAACCAAAAACAAAAAAATTATCTATACTGAAAAACAAACGTTAATTTAAAAATTTAATTTTTTTTATGAAATAATTAATAAAATATTATTCCATGCGTTATTCAAGAATTAAAAAAAAAAAACAGGTAAAGAATTAAAGATTATAAAAGATTATTATTAGGCAACGAGGCAAGCGCAGCCCGCGCACTGTACCGCGTAGTCCCGCGCGCCGGAAAGGCGATGCGTCTACTCTTTCGAATTCTATTTCTCGTAGAAAACCTTTTGGGCACTCTTTGGAAACTGTCCTTTCCTACGTAAGAAATGCTCAGCTTTCGATCTAGAGGGTAAAAGAAATATTAAAAATACACTTTTTAAGATATAACACGTTTTGTACTTTTTGAAGGCGAAAATGGAAAATTTCTGGAAAACTGCCTACACCATTGGAAAGCTGAGGAAAAAATACGTCGGAAATGCTTATCATAAAATTTTTTTAAGTACGTTTTAGTATCGTAAACATGAGCTAGATATAGCACGATTTGGCGCTCGCGCGCCGCGCTGGGACAGTTGACGTGAAACACCTCATATGTGGTTTTTAGGTACTCTACTTTCCTTGTTTGGCTCTTACACTAGTAACTATGTGTACAGTTAAGCTCCTGCTTGTGTCTTCAGCGTCTTCAGTGAAACAACGGTTTAAGGTCTCCAACAGTTCTTCCCCTCTAGTTGTTACAGGAAGCTGGTACAGTGAGTGAACAACAGCCATTGCTGCAGACTTTTCTTTTGTATGGTACGTTTTTCTGAGTCATCTATTTATTAGTCATATGTGGTTTTTAGGTGCTCAACTCTCCTCGCTTGTCCCCCAGAATAGGGAATGCTCTGCTGTTCATGCGCTTTGCTGATCCCTAGGCTGAGGCAGTCCCTGACATTGAAACACAATTGACGGTCTCTGTCAGCACTTTCCTCCTAGGTGGTGTGGTTACTGACACAGTGGATCGCTGTTAGATGATTCTCAGCAGACTGGCATCCATGGAGTAGCGCCAGCCTAGACCGTCCAGCCCTATTATGCAACTTCTGCAGCTCTAAATGATCTTCGAGTGTTTGTGCTTTAAAGTGTGAGGGGATAGGTAATAGGAACTGGGAAATATTATATAAGTGCTGTGTGTGTTGTTAAATGCGCTAAGGGTAGGTAGTTGTCCCAGGTAATATTAGCTCGTCTATTTAATTTCTAGGTTTAGTCAGGATGTAAGAACTCGCTTCAGGGTGTTTGTTGTATTAAAATACATCATTATGTATTTCGCAGACTTCTACCCAGTGAGACTTGGCTATTTAATAGTTTTCTACATGCTGTAAGACTGAGTCAGCTAGAACATCGCATTCTTTATGCATTGAAATTTACCATATTACAACATTTATAGCTCATACATAACACAAAAGTTTTTTTTGTATATATGATATTCCTTTAACATGTACTTATATAATATTACACAATTTTGATTCTTTTAGTTCAATCGCTTAGGTCCTGGGAACATAGTTAGTAGGTTAAGCTGGGTAATCTTATATCAAATTTTTTAAATTTGTTATTAAAAATCTTTTTGTAGAAAACAGGGAAATAGATATTTTGTTTCTTTAATTATTCTTCCAATGTGTTTATCCCATTGAATATTGTAATCAAATGTAATTTTGTATCTTATTATTATGTTTCTGTAATTATATTATCTTTGGAATGTTATGTTGATTTTTTCTCTTTTATTTAGAGCTATTGTATCGAATACTTCTGTATAAATCTAATTCTGTGAAATAATAAGCGAAAATTCAGTATACGTGTATTGGGGTATTAAAAATCATGTTTATACGTTTAGATGATCCAGACATTATTGTACATAAAAATGTTAATTGGGAATAAGTTTTGTTTAAACTATATCTATATGCTTTGTATTTAACAGTTTTATTGAAAGTCAAATTCTTGTATGATAAGCGAAAATCGACTATTTCAGGTGTATTTAGGCATTAAAATTCGTTTTTATAGGTCTAAGCGGTCAGGAATCCATTTTATATGAAAATGTTAAATGGGAAAAAGTTTTGGTTAAATATTATCTAGAACTTTTGTGTTCGCAGAGTTTTGGTTGTTGTCGCAGTGGGAAAGGAATGGGAACACTTACACACACACACAGTTTATAAGTTCAATGTTATTCTTTATTCTAATACTTCTCTATATATACACACTTCGCTTCTATTTTCTATCTAACTCAATATCTATATGTTAATTTAACAATTCCCGTGCTTGCTCTGTAACGCTCAGGCGAGAACTGGCGCGCGCTCGCTCGCGCTCGCACCAAGACAGACGAGCTCGCTGGTAAGGGAGAGGGGCGGGAGAGACCGGACAAGCTAAACGCCCGAGTATATATACAACACTCCCTCCCGAGCAAGGTTTTCTTGTCCGCTGAGCCTCATCTATTTTGTCTGGTCTTTAGTATCTGAAATCAAATGTTCATATTAGTAAAGGACTTACATTATACCTAATCTATATCTACATTTAGTATTTTATTAGCTAATCTATTATGCGTCCCTAGTGGTAAGGCTTTAGTAAATAAATCTGCCAGCTGATCCTTTGAAGGAACCCACTTTACTTGAACTAAGCCTCTCTCTACGCATTCTTTTACATAATGCTCCTTGACTTCTGATATGTGTCGCAATTTATTGCTAACACTTATTTTTGTGCTAGATTCTGCCGCTTTGTTATCACAGTACAGTTTCATAGGTCTGAAGTCCTTCTTAACAAAAATGGTCAATGAATTATACAACGATATCATTTCTTGGCAGGTTCATAATGCGACATAGTTTTGTTTGTATGTCCTCCAAGCTACAGGGTCACCATACAATCTAATTATTGACCCACTCGTCGTTTTGGATCCTTTGCAATCTGCAAAGCTGGCATCAGAATATGCCTCTAACTCGTCTGTTCTACCTTTGAATGTGATGCCAAGTTTGGGTGTGTGCTTTAGATATCTACACACTTTTCTGGCCATTTCCCATTCTACTTTAGTTGGATTAACCTGGTGTCGGCTAAGTACGTTCACTGCATAAGTGATATCTGGTCTAACTGCGTTTGATAAATATAGCAGTGATCCAACTAATTCTCTATACCTGGCTATCTCTTTATTATTGTCCTTTTCTATCTTTTCGATGTTTTCTTCACCTTCTCTATCTCGTCTTTCTCTGTTATTAACTTGATTTGTCACCATAGGTGTTTTCTGTGGATGCATGTCACTATATCCAAATCTTTTTAGTAATTTCTCTATGTACTTATCTAATGTTAATTGTATTTCTTTCTCTCTTCTATTTCTTTCTATTTTCATACCAAGAAAACTCTGTGGTTCTCCTAGGTCAGTTATTTCGAATCTTTTCTTTAGTTTATTTTTAACCTCTTCTAATTCACTTCTGTCATTACTTGCTATGAGTATGTCGTCCACATATAGTACCACTATTAGTATTTTACTATTCAATTTCTTTGTAAATAAGCTAGGTTCTCTATTGTGGCTATTTAGTCCTATTTCTTCTGCAGCCTTTTTAAATTCTTCATTCCATTTCTTAGGGCTAATTTTTAGACCATACAAGGCCCTTTCAAGCTTGCAGACTTTTGTTTTTCTGATTTCATCTGAGCATTTTAGGCCTTCAGGTATTTCCATGTAAATATCCTCGTCTATATCTCCATTCAGAAATGCTGTCTTCACATCTAGTTGATCAAAGAGAGTCTAGATACCGGAGAATATGTTTCACTCAGATCATAATGATTTCGGTCTTTAAAACCTCTTATCACCAATCTAGCTTTGTACCTTGTTTTATCCAATTCTTTCTTTTTCTTTAATACCCATTTCGAATCTATTATATTGGGTTTTTCTCCTTCTACTGTGTTTGGCCTCTTTACTAACTTCCATCCTTTTTTATCTTTCATTGATTTAAGTTCTTCTTAAACTGCTTGATATCATTGATCTTGTTCATCAGTACTCATTGCTTCTCTATAGCTAGCTGGTTCTTCATTCAGTTTGGCAATTAACGCGTATAATTTTTCCTGTTCTATATTTTCCAATTCCTTTTCTATATCTTCTGTTATTTTCTCATCTGCTGGTCTATTCTTTCTCGGTCTTCCTCTTTTCCTTTTGACCTCTCCCTCCGAAATTGACATTTCATTACGTTCTTTTAATTCTCCGTCTATTTCCTCATCACATTTCAGTAGCCAACTGTCCTTGTCTATTTTCGCATCTACTGGTTCCCAATTTTTAATATTGTTCTTACTATATTTATCTCCAAAGACTAATTTTTCAGTAAATTCAACATCTCTACTTTCAAAATATTTACCTTCTTCGGGAGAATATAATACATAGCCATCTGTCTTATATCCTACCACAACTGCTCTCTTGGCTATCTTGCTGAATTTGGGACCACTCTTTCTTTGTATTTTAAAATATGCTAGTGACCCAAATCTCTTTAGTTGATTTAAGTTTATTTCGTAGTCTGGATTAAATTTTTCTATTGGAGACACCATGTCGTTTGACCTATGTGATATCATGTTATATATGTATACTGCTGTTCCTAGAGCAAGATCCCACATGTTCTTTGGTAGGCCCGAGTCAAACATCAAAGTTCTTACTTTCCTTTGAATCGTTTGGTTGAACCTTTCTGCAGTGCCATTATGTTCTGGAGTGTCTGGGCAGGCTAACTGCAGTTCTGCTCCATACTTTTCTAACACTTCTACTGTATAACCTCCTGTGAACTCAGTGCCTTGATCTGTTCTTAGATAGCAGAATTTTTCATCTCTGCCCAGTAGATTTCTCGCACTGCTAATAAAAATGACCAGATATTGTCCAGTTTGATCCTTTGATTTTATAGGATATGCCATAGCTAATCTAGAAAAATCATCAATAAATACTATTATACACTTGTATCTCTTAGGATACGTAGTGGGACTGATTGGACCCATAGTGTCTGCATGGACTATTTGTAATGGTCTTATTGCTCTCTGTCTTGTTTTATTAAACGGTATTTTATTTAGTTTGGACATGAGGCATATTTCACAGTCTAGTATTGTCTCGTCTAACTTTACCTTATCAAACTTATCTATAGTTTTATTTTTCGCTTGTAATTCCTTTAAATATGACAGTGAGGCATGCCCAAATCTCATATGCCAGAGCACGGCTTGGTTACTTATTCGTTTCTCATTAAGACTTTCACTCGAGTCTAACTTGGAACTGTCCTCTGCCACATCTGAGCCACCGTTTGCCTTACTTCTCTGTCTGTCTATTATCGTGTCTATAAAGTTCATATATTTGTTTATGTTTTCTGAACTTTCTCTCTTATCTCCCTCCTCTTTTTCTAACTGTTCTTTACTTTCGTTCGTACTTTTATTTTTATTCTGTTCTAATTCCATTATTCTTTTTGTTGCTTCTCTGCGTGTAACTACACGTGCAATTATGTTTTCCTTTTCTATATTTGTCTTTAAACTTTCTTTCTCATCTATTCTCAATTCTACTAACAAGTACGGACTTTCATATACTCCTGTTATTAAAACTTCATTTGATATAGGGTCAAATATATCTATTCTTTTCTCATCTAAGTATACGCTTAACCCTTTTTCTACAAATTTCCGTGAAGACAGTAACTTTTCCGATAAATTTTCTGCACATATTACATTGTCAAGATTCATTAATTTATTATCATCATGAAATCCTACTATACTACCTACTCCCTCCGATTTAATGATAGAATAATCATTTTTATAAGCGCATCTAATTTCGATATCACTATTTGGTTTAATTGACTTAAAAATCAGTTTAGAGCTTGTGTTACGTGACGTAGTTGTCGGCGATAGTTTTTCGCTCAGAAAATTTTCAATTCGCTTCTTTACATAATTTCATTTCATTTATTCCTTTCCTTATTAATCGCCTCACAACCGAAGTCGATTATCTGTAGAATGTGCTGACAACTATGTCACGTTGCAGCACACCACGTTAAATGCGAAATCGGATCCCTAAAGTGGTGGCGTGGTGCTTATCGCCTGTTGCCGCCCGGGATCACTGAATGTGAAAGAGAGAGAGAAAAGAAAATCGGGGGAGGTGCAGCTCGCGACCGGGCAACCGCGGAGAGTCAGTTCGACGCATACAGCCGCACCACGAAGTACGCCTTAGGCTACGGAATAAAAGCTTCTTTGTTCAATTAATAATTAATACAATAAGGTATAGGAAATATATAAAAAAAAAAAGAAAATTATAGAAAACATATATTTATCCATCTACGCATTAGTGAAGGGGGTAGGGATCCTGCGGATGGCCAATAGATGCATGGTAGAACCAAAACTACCGTTTTAATGGCTCATGATATGAAGTTGCCCACTAAACAATACATCTATAATCCAAACCTTGGACTAAACATTACGAATCTGTACCCACGGCTGGTTAATAATACCGCGCAAATTAACCTCGTTACGCTAAAGGATGTGGATATTCCAACATGGAGTAATAACAAAATACCTTTGAAAACCCTAGTTGAACATATGCAGCAGCTCGGTAGACACGAAAGGCGTACGAACCTTACTCATACTATGTTGTATGGTGGACTTTCGGTACAAGTCATAATATTCTTGGCAATTGAACTCACTGTATTGTACTTTAGGCTTAAATGACGCCGAACTTCACCTCCTACTGTTACGCCCCCTTTCACTATAGTAACCTCCGGTATTGGAAACCATAACCAATCCCTAGAAATGAATCAATTTACCAGCACACCGCCTACACCCCCCAATCCCTGCCTACTTAGCGGTCCTTCGCGTCAAATTGCAGAGACCGATTAACATTTTTTTTGTACATTTCAGAATCTTCATCATGGCCGCGCCACGAGCAACTGAAAGTAGCGCCAGTCCCCAAATTGATCTGGAGGTGATCAATCGAAGCGGAAAACCCTTGTCCCGCGCACTTCGGGAGGACCTTTCATTCGAGGTATCGCCGGTTCTCTCCCCGAACAATGGAGATGCCCTAAGCTTCCATTGTACCTTAGAAGAGAACAGCCCTGAATTAGTGATGGCCTCACTCTCAGAGTTCGGAGGGATGGATCCTTTCACCTTCCAGTCCCTATCGGGGAATAACTTAAAACTACTCTGCCAGTATAACGACAAAGATTCCCGAGTGAAGGCACAATTATTTTGGCAGGAAAGACTGATCAACCCTCCCAGAGAGGAAGAGGAAGCCACTCAGCAGGGGAGCGTCAGTAATTCCCCAAGAGACGAGGAAAAACTCGTTGAAGAAAAAAACGAGGCAGAATACCATCAGGTTGCCCCCCCGGGTTACGAAATTCGGCAGAAAAGAATTACTATCGTCGTACCCCAGGGCACTTCACCGAAGGAAATCCGAGACCAATTCCAACAATTTGGAAAACCTAAATACCATTTTTGCACCCACAACGGGAAGGATCTGGTCTTTTTACGCCTCGAAACTCCTGAGGAGGCTAAAGCTATACTGGAACTCGCGCCTGCGAAATATCATGCATGCTACTACATAAAACCTACCCTGCTACAGAATCCCACCGGGGAAGAAGAGGAGGGCGTTGACGAAGAGTACTTCACCTTGCGCGCCGCTGAGGCGCCGAGCCGAATAACAAACCAGGAATGGAAAAAACATGGATTCTGCGAGGGTTGCATCTACGAAAGTGATTGGGACAACCATATAAAAACATACACCCCCCGGAGGTTCCAATACGTTGGACGCACGGACCCGATTCAGGAACTACAGCGCTTTCTGAATTTCCGGCGCACACCCTCCCGGACCTTATAAACTGGGAAATAATCACTACAAGTGATGAGATGGGCGACAACCGAAATGCCCTTGCAGACCTACAGTAGCTAAAGTTATAGTGGGCACATTGATTTTTCTAAAACATAACACGCAACTACGTTAATTGGACTTTCTCCAAGCACCTTACCAAATAATCAGCACTTTCCCTAGGAGAATAAACACCAACCTACGATGGTCATACACGACAGGAGCGGAATTCATTGCCAGAGACGGCACTAATCCTAAAAACGGGGTACTGTTACGTGACGTAGTTGTCGGCGATAGTTTTTCGCTCAGAAAATTTCAATTCGCTTCTTTACATAATTTCATTAAATTTATTCGTTTCCTTATTAATCGCCTCACAACCGAAGTCGATTGTCTGTAGAATGTGCGGACAACTATGTCACGTTGCAGCACACCACGTTAAACGCGAAATCGGATCCCTAAAGTGGTGGCGTGGTGCTTATCGCCTGTTGCCGCCCGGGATGACTGAATGTGAAAGAGAGAGAGAAAAGAAAATCGGGGGAGGTGCAGCTCGCGACCGGGCAACCGCGGAGAGGCAGTTCGACGCATACAGCCGCACCACGAAGTACGCCTTAGGCTACGGAATAAAAGCTTCTTTGTTCAATTAATAATTAATACAATAAGGTATAGGAAATATATAAAAAAAAAAGAAAATTATAGAAAACATATATTTATCCATCTACGCATTAGTGAAGCATATACTCTAACAGCGAATATAACAGATAAAATTAACGAGTTTTACAAGAAAGATTCATAATAAGGGACGCTTAACAAATTGACTGTACGAGTAATCCACGTGGACTTTCCTGCAGGACTAGGACCAATAAGGTTACAGTGTCAATTGATCGATTTCTCAGGAGTGGAAAATAAAAGAAAGGGAATAAATTTAGGTAATAACCATAATTACAATTAACAACTACATTATACAATTATAATTAAAATCTTATGGCATATACTTATATCCTTTATCCATTACGCATACGTCTACATTAAATAATAACGGTTAATTTCGAAATTATCAAGACAAAATTATTTATCTATATATTCTCCGGATGCTTGAAATTATTTGAAAGTGTAGTAAATTCTCTCCCCGTGGATCTTTATAGACTCCGTAAATTAACAAAGATAGGAAATTAATTCAATGAATAATTAACGGCGAGCGCATGTGTATCTCGGTATATATATACATATATATATACATACCTAAACTTGTACGTACGGCTACCTTCGCTCTCCGAGCGTGCGTTCCCTCTCTTTTTCACTCGTGTGAGTCAAGTGCCGTTGACGTCAGCCTCCTGCGACTGCGAAGTGACCAGCATAGTCTTTATCTCTGAGTGCAAATGCATAATTAACTCGCCCGATTAGCGATCACTTCGTGACAAATAATATGCCCTATTAAAGAACAAATAACGGTGAATTAATAATTTTAACCCTTAACCCTCATCAGTCACCGTGGGTGAAATTCATTTAAACAAAAATATTAACTCCTCAGACAGTAGCTTAGTTTTTGAAAATACCCTTTTTGATAACTTTTCATTACTTATATTAGATTAAGATAATAAAAAGCAGTTTCTACAATATTTTTGTGTCATAATAATTGTTCATTCATTTATATTCATTATTCAAGTAAAATAAACAAACACTCTAAAACTCGACATTTTTCGTGCATTCAATCTTTAAGATAAATATACCTTTTAAAAGGAGCAATAAAAATTTATTTTCTTTACTGATACTCATAGGACATCTTTTAGAATCCTATAATAATAAGATAATTGTCGGTAAACAAACTGCTGTTCGTTCTTCGAAACGGTACATTTAATTTTTAATTATGAAAATCCGATCAAGAATTTTTGACTAGTACTAACGGATTTAGGGCGAGCGACTAATCCCCTAAGGGAAAAATAAACTAATTTCTGTGAACCTCTGCAAATATCGAATGGATAATCCCGGAAAACCTCAAATCGACTCCTTTAGCATTCAACCCTTGTGCGTGTTACCACACATGCCACGAAAGTTAAGTTCCTTATAAAGTGTTCTTAATAAACAACGATTCGATAATAAATTAACGAATTTCTAAGAAATAATTGATAACTAGTAATTCAATAATTGGATAATAATTTAACAATAATAATTATTTAATTATTATTGTTAATTAATATTAATCAAGTATATCAATAATTATATTAATAAGTAATTATATAAATAATTGTATTAATAATTGATTATGTATTGTTAATTAATAATTAATGACTTTTACTAATAGAAATTAATGTTTAGTGAGTGTTCATAATAATAACTATCCAATTGTTACTAATAATATCAATTGTTTAATAATTATTAGTAGAAAAAAATAATCAACAATTATTAATAAAAATTAAATTTTTCATTTTCTATAATAGATTAATATTTTTAATATTAATACAATAATCGATTGTATCGGAACTATACCGTACCCTAATAGAACTTCGATATCGTCGTCCTTTCGTTAGACCCTATGTAGTAGGTTGAGGATTACTTTAGTTCGTGAATCTACGCAATACGGGCGTTGATATGCCATATCCATCGAAGCCAGTCCATCCAGAACCCGGCAGCACATTCTAGATCCAAACCGCAAAGAGCCAGAGAGCAGTATGGGCCTCTGAAAAGGGAACAAGAACCCAGAAGAAAGGTGTCCGCATACTGGAGGTTTGAAATAACCATATTCCACATATAATAGAGGAAATCCAGCATCACCGAGGAACATCTGAACGAAGAAGAAAATATATAATCACATATTTCAAGAAGAATAATTATTTGCGTAGATAATAATATTTCTACGCCTGTACCTAGATCTATGAATATAGAAATACTTAATCCGCGGATCCAGCTGGATTATATCTCCTGAGATTATATCTCCTCGACGGACGCGTTAAGCCGCGCGCCAGTATCGTCACATAGACGCGCGCATCGCCCCATAACCCAGACTCAGGGTCATGTTGCAGTGCGGCAGCGAACATTGAATAAAGTCTCAGATTCTGACAGCCGGACTAATAGAGTGATTACTCCATAGCGTTAGCGTACGAAGGGTATCGACGAATATTAATTGACCGCCAGAGGAATAAGTAGTGGCATGTGTGGTTTCTTTTGTTCTCCTTAACTTTTACCAAATAATTATTGATTGGTACAGGACAATTCTTTATTTGCATAGGACGCTTTATATACCTAAATGTTTTCCTAGTGTAATAAAACGATAGTAAGTCTTATTATTGTAATTTAACAGAATATTTACGGGTTGGTAATAAATAAGTGATTTCGAATAGTAGGCATTGTTATAATTTCATTATTCCTTCAATCGATTTTATCCTTTCTTAAAACTTAGAATATACCTTAGAACTCTGGTAGTTATACAATATTACACTTCATCAATAAATTATCCCTCGATATTGGGGTACGAAGAGTATTGTACGAACTTACGTCTCCGGTCTCGACAACAAATCAGGAGAGCAGATACTATGATAACCCGATCAATACGAATATCACAAGGAAGCAATTGCGCACCGCTATATCCATATGGGCGAATATAGGGGACGAAGGTAAGCGAAGGTACCCTCTTGGCGAGAGTGATACTAATATTCTCGAGGGCAACGGCCACAACATTTTTATAACGAGTGCGTGAGGTCTTAACAGACATCACGTAACCGTTTTTGGTGGGAGAGCGTGGTTTACTGCCCTAACCTCACTACCTTCTCGCGTTTGCGCATTCAGAAATCTCTTCCCGCGACCTCCTTATGGTCTCAGGTCACCGGTTTTGAGCGGGTCCCCAGCGTATCGGGTGGTCGCGCGCACACGTGTATGCCCTCTAAACTATATTGGTTAAAGTGATTTTATGATTATAAACATTTATATTAGTAATAAGTATTTACATCTCTTTCCGAAATAATTTTTTTTTCTCTTATCCATTTTGTTCTTTCCTTGTTATTTTTCTTTTGCTTCCTCCCTTCGAATTCCGGTCGAATGGTCCCCGAATTCCACGTCGTATTTTCGGAAGCGAGAATCATTAACCGAGTTGCCGAGCTGACTAGCCAAGTCGAACACTTGGTTGGTAAACTTAAGGAAGCGCGGGAAGACATTGGGCGCTTGCGTGCTCATAATTTCCTTAACGTAAGGAAAATTAAAACCCTCGAAGAAATAATCGAAAAACTTAAAGAAGAGAAAGAAAAGTCCGGTCGTACCCTAAGAGCCCTGGTGGGCAAAGCACACTGGGAAACTCGCCTATTGGATCGACGCGTTTCGAGCCTTGAAGGTAAAATAAATCAAGTAACTGAAAGTTTTGGAAATCTCCGTCTGGAGTAAGTCAAGCACAACCTAGAACTTTAGGTTTTATACGCTGTTAGCTGAAGGAATCCTTTAGAGATAAACGCTCAGCGAACTGTCACAATGGCTCCTAACGACGGCAATCAGGCCGCCCCCGCAGCGGTGGTAGACAACTCCGTCCTTATGGTTACCGGAATTCCAGTCTTCGATGGAAGAAATATTCCCCTGAAGGATTTCATACAGGACGTACGGAACGCTGCGTCGGATGTCACCCCAGAGTAATTAGATACGTTCCTCAAAAAGGTCCTCAGCAAACTAACAGGGTCGGAGAGAAATTCTACGTACGGATTCACTTTCGAGAGCGTCGACGAACTCATTAAACACCTGAAGAGACGTTTTGCTCCTGGCAAGAATTTCGCTTATTATAGCGCGCAACTCAACGACTTAAGGATGATGCGGGAAGACACCGGTGGTGACTTCCGCGACAAACTAAATATCCTCCTTATGGGTGCCGAGAGCTCCCTAAAAGAGGAGAAGGGAGAAGCATACGTGGCCGCTATGATGATTCCCATGCAAGAAGCGGCAGTCGACAATTTCATTCGGGGCCTTCCTGTCCATATCAGCGATGCAGTTGATCTATGTCACCCAAAAATCTTGGACGAGGCCTACCAGGAGGCCGTTCGTATCGAATCACGGATACGATCACGTATTCTCCCAGATGGACAAGGTTATGTTGAGTACGGCACTAGGTTCAACGAGAGTAGCGAATTATCGCACGATTTACGCCCCAAGATGAAACCGAGTCACGAGCTTGGCGCTGGGTATTCGAATGTTCACCCTGCATATGTTGGACATGTAGGGGAAGCTATCTGCGATCCCCACCACCTCGAGCAAATGCAATCTTTCATTGAACCAGGGCCTACTCCACAGGAGCAACAGCCTCCTTTTGTGGGATATTTCGCCCCGGGCCCATCAGATCTGAATTATGGAAATAAACCGTTCCAATACACGCAGTACTGTCACCAAGGATATCCATAGCAGAATTCTAATAATCCTCAGAACCCCCCAAGTAACTACCAATTTCAGGGACAAGGGAGATACAACCAGGGTCGAGGAGGATATTTTCGTCGAGGCCGCGGAGGTGGACGTGGACACTTTCCACAAAACCCGTCCCGATTGGCTGGTTTCTCTGATCCTCGACTGTTTAACCCCAACGATCCCTCCATGCAGTCGGGTTTTACGAGTGACCCCCCAACGTCGCCTGGTCCTCCGACCTCATTCCAGTCGCCGCCGGCGTGTTCAACCTCCCGGGAGCCAAAAATTCAGAACGTTCCGATGAACCCAACATTGAACCAAAATCATCTCCCTACGAACCCGAATCCAACCCCACCTACAGCGCTGCCAACTCCAGAGAACCAACCTTCGGCAACCACTCCACAAGCTCCAACCAGCCCACAACAATCGAGCTTCCGGGTGTACCTCACTCAAACTCGGAGGGACAATTTGCCAGGATTGGTGCCTGCGAGCCAGCTAGAAGAGAGGACGAAAGGGAAGATGACCCCACAGTAGTTCGACTCCATGTTCTAGAAGGTCGCCAACCATGGCTCACGTTCATGATCGACAACGGCGCTGCCGTCAATCTAATAAAGGTTGGGTCCCTTCATCCTGATATGCTAGACGATACTAATAAGACTATTCCCTTAGTCGGCATTAGTGATCAAGTAGTACATACCTTAGGCATGGTCAACCTTACAATACGAAATAAACCCGTCTCCTTCTTGGTTACTCATAACGAATTTCCTATTAACCAAGATGGTGTCCTGGGTCGAGCCTACCTAAAACAGGAGCAGGCGGTAATTTCATATCATTATAACACCCTCATGATTGGAGGTGATGTTATGCATCCTGTCCCTTTCATAAATTCTGCTATAGATTCACCTACTACAAACTCCCCCACAATTCGTCTCTGTGAATCCAGCGGTCAACACAACGAGATTGAAAGTCAAGATACGGAGGAAAGGAGTGAAATTTCCGAACCAATAGTTATCCCGAATATTGAAACAAGGACCAACAAGCCAGAATCTGTGCGACACGTTGTACCCGGTAGATGACGCCAAGTAATTCGAATCAATATCATTAATAAAAGCACGCAGGAAGGATACTTACCACGAGTGGATGTTGGTTATGATGATGTCTACGTAGGGGAAGGAGTAGTGCGCGTTGACAAAGGGCACTGCCATGTACTCGCCATCAACACTCGAGAGGAAGAGATAGCCATCGAGATAGACCCCCGCGAGATCATCCCATGTGAGTTCGCTTCTCTCGATTTTGAACCAGGATGCGACGACGAGATCGAAGTAAGCCCGGATAACCCCATTCTGGATTGAGAGAAAAGAACCCAACAGCTCAAAATGCTCATCTCTACCGAGCACCTTAACACTGAGGAAAAGGATAGCATAGAGAAATGGCTTCAAGAGTTTCCCCACATCTTCCTCTTACCCGGCGATGCCCTGCCTTGCACCGACCTGGTTCAACACCACATTCCTACGATGATTAATCTCCCGATGAACGCCAAACAATATTGTCACCCTCTCATCCACAAGGAATTCATACAGAAGTATATCGACAAGAAGCTCAAGGATGGAATTATACAACCTTCTAAGAGCCCGAGTAATTCTCCCATATGGATTGTGCCCAAACGAGCGGATTCGCAAGGAAACGCCAGGTGGAGAATGGTAGTGGACTTCCGTGACCTAAATCAGCGAACTGTAGGGGACGCTTACCCTCTACCCAACATCGCGGATCTCTTAGACCAATTGGGTGGAGCCATGTATTTCTCGGTGTTCGACCTCGCATCTGGGTTCCACCAAATCGAAATGGCTCCAGAAGATAAATGGAAAACCGCCTTTTCCACCCCTTCAGGGCACTACGAGTCTAACCGCATGCCCATGGGATTGAAAAATGCCCCAGCTACGTTCCAAAGAATGATGGACCAAATAAAAAAGGGGTTAGAATGCGAAGAAACGCTAGTTTATATGGATGATGTCATTATCAACGCAAAGTCCCTAAGGGAACACGATCGCCGCGTCCGGAAATTTTTTGCTCGTTTATCCGAGACAAAACTAGTATTACAACCTGAAAAGGTGCACTTCTTTCGAAAAGAAGTCGCTTTTCTAGGTCATATTATTAGTGAACGAGGAATCGAACCGGACCCGGAAAAGATCAAAGCTGTCAAGAACTTTCCTCAGCCTAAAGGAGTCAGGAATGTTCGAGAATTCTTGGGGCTCACCGGATACTATCGTCGCTTCATCAAAGACTACGCTAAAATTGCGAAAGCACTATACGACCTACTGAAGAAGGATCACGAGTTCAACTGGGAAGGAACCGAGGAAGAAGCATTTAATCGTCTCAGAGAATGCTTATGCCAGTACCCGATTTTGCTATTCCCCGATTTCGAGAAACCTTTTACTCTGACGACTGACGCCTCAGACGGAGCGATAGGAGCCGTTCTAAGCCAAGAAAAAGAAAACTTTGACCATCCTGTTGCGTACCTCTCAAGAACCTTGAACCAGGCCGAGCGCAATTACAGCACTACCGAGAAGGAATGCTTAGCCGTCCTATATGCCCTTAATCAGTTTCGGCCCTATCTTTTGGGTCGAAAATTCACCCTTGTCGCCGATCCTGAACCATTGAATTGGATGCATAATCGGAAAGATCCGGGACAAAGACTCATGCGGTGGATGTTCAAATTCACTGGCTATGAATACATCTTCAAATACAAACCTGGAAAATTAAATTGTAACGCGGACGTCCTGTCGAGGAATCCCACTGATCAACCGTCTGAAGAGGAGATCAATACCAACTTACCAGAACTAAAGGTGATGGTAATCGAGAAAGCAAAATCAGCTTCTGAGGCACCCCGCATCCGACAGGGAAGCGCCGCTACACCGCCTCCCAGTGCCTCTTGCGACAACCCTGGGCCATCAACCTCTCGAGATCAGTAAAGGGAAACCCAAGTACCAGTGAAGCAAATCCCCAAACCTAAAGGGCGACCTTTAGGGGCTACGACACGGAAAACCGCCCGTATATTGGACCACAGTGTAATAGCACAAAGAACAAGACAGAAAACTGCAACCGATCCTCAGAAGGTCATAACCCCTCGAGAACGAATCTCGTCTGAACCAGGGAGCGTTATCAAACCCCGATGTTCTACCCCGATCGACTAAACCTCTCGGGACCATATTAACGTGTCACAAGGACCGCGATTTAGTCAATCTCTGACCGCCATGTCTTCCACAACCATCGAAGACTCTGAGGAGTCAAAAGATCAACCGCCGATCTATGATCCACGGAAAAGTGGATTGAGGCTCGATGACCCTGAAAGAGCAAGACCCGAAGTGAACTCGAGCTCCGAACCAAGGATAGAACCAGCCGAGGTTCCTGAGAGTCAAGTGGAAATTGAGGCTACGGCCCCGGGACAGAGTGACACCGAGTCTGTTGACGTTTCGCCAGGGTCTGAAACCACCCTTTCTAAAGCTGAAATATTAGAAACCATTCAAAGGTGCGACGAGAGTATGAGAATCCATGCCAGTAAGTCTCAGTATGAGAATGAAGATGAAGAGCAGCAGTGAGAAGTAGAACTTCCTACATCTATTTCGGAGGGAGAAGAAGTCGATAAAACAATTCGCAGTGTATTAGATAGGCTAGATCCCTATCACGAGGATAACTGCAACGACGCCGCTCTATCGCAACGAATTAAGGATCTAGTAGAACGAACGGCCGATATCACCAGGCCTCCAGAAGTTAGCCACGCGAGTCAACACTCGGAAGGAAAAGACACACAACCATCCGAGGTCGAAACGGAAAGGGACGACCAACCAATGAAGAGCCCTGATGACACCAAAAGAGATGACGTCTCAACCATCAGCAGACCTGGACCACGAAGCATCTCTCTGATCCCACAGATACATATGGGCCTTCCGACAGCTAGAAGTACGCCACTATGTGACGGACAGCGTCCCGGCCTGAAATTTCCCCGATTAGATCACATACCGGAAGACCTAGAACCCTCGCAATCCGCTAGATTAAACTTCAGCAAGGCTCCCTCTGATACCTTGGCCCTCTTTGCTTCACTACTAGGGCAATACACTCCTCTTAATCAATATAAAGATCCTGCCGAGCGAAATGAGACATCTCAACACTCGGATGAGTCTAGCACTAACTCACCTGCTATAACTCCGTCTCCTCCTCTCTTAAGAAATAATGTAATCTCCTCCCGACAGTGCCTTACCTACAAGAGGGATAATTACGTACATTTCCTCTCCAGGGATTGTGATAGTGACAATCCCGTCTCTAGGTTGCTTTCGGAAATTGGAGCCATTAGTCTAAAGGATCTCAAGGCAAAGAAGGCTAAGGTAGGACAAATCATAACAACCCCATATAAAAACCATAATATTTTTTCCCTTATCATTAAGGATAAATACTATGACCCCACCGATATCTCCTGTATAAGGCGTACACTTAAAACCCTAAGAGACACTCTAATGAAGAAAAACCTTACGAGCTTCCGGATATCGAGAAGGGGGGATTTCTCCGATAGCCTAGACCCTGGATTACTCACCGAAATTCTGGGAGACCTGTTCGGTGGAACACCAATAAAGGTCGTTATATGTTTTGGAAAGGTCACCCTGCCATCCGAGAATGAACGCCGCCACATTATTGAAACCTTACACGATAGTTTGGTCGAAGGACATAAGGGAATTAATCAAACTTACCAAAAAATCCGGGAGAGATACTATTGGCCCGGCATGCGCAACGATATATTGGATTACGTTCGACGATGTCCTAGTTGCCAAGAAAAGAAGATAGAGCGCATAAAAACCCGAGAGCCGATGATACTCACTGACACACCCATTGAGGCTTTCGATAAGGTTTCAATCGATACCGTGGGCAAATTAAAGATGAATCCGCGAGGAATTTGTCACTTGCTCACCATGCAATGTAACTTAACAGTCTCTTATTGCAGTACCAATCCAAGATTTACGGGCGGTTACTATTGCAGACGCCCTCGCTAAGCACCTCATTTGTCACTTTGGAGCACCCCGTGCCATGTTATCAGACCGAGGAACCAGCTTTTTATCGGAAATTGTTGAAGGCCTGATGCGTATTTTTAAAATCCATCATCTCACGACCTCAGGATATCACCCCCAAACCAACGGATCTCTAGAGCGAAGCCCTGCCCCGTTAGTAGACTTCATACGTACTTACTCAGAAAAGTACGATGATTGGGACAATCTTGCTCCCTTCGCTGCCTTCACTTACAACACAAGTGTACATTCCTCCACAAATTTCACTCCTTTCGAACTTGTATTTGGGAAACTCGCACGATTCCCTGTAAAAATCCCCAAGGACAAAAAGTTGAGAACGTATAACCTGTACTTACAGGATTTAGTTACCCGATTAGGAGAACTGCAAGTCATAGCTGGTGAGAACCAGATTCGTAGTAAAGAACGATCCAAAGTGCGGTATGATCAAAAGATAAAACCCCTTAATGCTGGAGTATGAGAGTATGCGTGGATACTCAAGGAACCTCGAACCGCAAAATTTAATAGCTTTTATAACAAGCTGCTCAAAATTGTTGAGGTACTAGGAAGAAATAATGTGATACTCGAACTACCCGGCGGGAAACGAATTCGGAAGCACACCGACAAACTAAAAATGGTACCGCCCTCCGACTCATCCGACTAACATATATTGCACGTGTATTTCAGGTTCTCATCATGCCTAACTTCAACCCTGTTCTCTTTCCCTTCCTTGCTATATTAATCCCTTTGGGGACCTCTGTAACCACTAGTACCCATTATGAGGTCACCCAAATCCCCTCAAATCCAGGAATCTACTACGAGAAAATGCATCCAGTGCGGTTCCAATGGGGAACCTGGAGCCTTATCATATATCTCGATCTTCCCACTTTCTTACCAGCGCATGGGCCTACTCGAAATTATGACGGCCACTTCAAGAATTGTACAGCCACCTCAGCCCCAACTTATGTCACATGGTTCTTCACAAGGACCTTATAGAAATAAAATTACGGACTTTAGAGAAAATACATCAGGACATCAAGCTAGCGGCTGATAGTATGAATGTACAGGACTTTGACGCTGAGTCATCACTGAGCGACATGAGAGCTCGAAGAATGGCCCCATTAGGAGTAATCGGCAGCCTTAGTAAAAGCCTGTTCGGATTGATCACCACGGATGACGCCGACCTCATTAATCGCAACATTGACCAGCTGTTTAAAGACCAAAATAACCTTGTAAAACTTTCCAACGAAAAGACTCACATCTTTTCAGCGGGGCTAGAAGAACTATATAATGTTACGGCATCTCATAACATCCGGCTAGAGGCCATAGAGATCTTGCTACAGGACAGAATTAATTCTTTAACAACACGAAACTGAACGGAATTACCTCCTATGGGAGTACAACAGCTTTTCCAGACAGACTGAAGCACAAGTGGATCATCTCATAATATGTAACCGGGAGCTCTTGGACATCCTTAACAGTTTGGTTAAACGTAAACTCCACCCAAAACTCTTGCGAAAGGATACCTTCGATCAAATCGCAACCGATATTAACCAGCTCGAGGATAACTTGGATCTGCCGATACCTACGAAACACGTCCGGGCAGAAGAACTTGCCAGGATTAGCACGCGTGACGCCACTTACCACGAGGTAAGGGTCATCGTAAAACTATTTATACCCCTGACCGGAAAAATGATATACGATTTACATAAACGGCATCCAATAGGGATTCCCCAAAGATTTCACAACGAAACCATGGGGCTAGCATATATCGCGCCCAGATTTACGTTCCTCGCAGTTAGCAAAGACCAGCAAACCTATTTAGAGTTGGACGAAGCTCGTATGTCTCATTGCATCGACGCCCATTACAGCCCTATTTGTTCTGCGCAAGGGATGATGGCAACTGTGTCCGAACCTCGGAAATGTGAGGTAGAAATGTTGTTGAACCCTACTAGGGATGTCCTTAGCCTTTACGACATAGAGGTATGGAACTCAGAATCTACCCACTGGAGGTACTTAGAAACCGACGGATCCTGGCTTTTTTCTATACTAACGGAGGAAACACTTAGGATTTCCTGTCCCGAAGGGATTTATCGAACCATTGCCTTAAAGGGGGTAGGGATCCTGCGGATGGCCAATAGGTGCATGGTAGAACCAAAACTACCGTTTTAATGGCGCATGATATGAAGTTGGCCACTAAACAATACATCTATAATCCAAACCTTGGACTAAACATTACGAATCTGTACCCAGGGCTGGTTAATAATACCGCGCAAATTAACCTCGTTACGCTAAAGGATGTAGATATTCCAGCATGGAGTAATAACAAAATACCTTTGAAAACCCTAGTCGAACATATGCAGCAGCTCGGTAGACACGAAAGGCGTACGAACCTTACTCATACTATGTTGTATGGTGGACTTTCGGTACAAGCCATAATATTCTTGGCAATTGGACTCGGTGTATTGTACTTTAGGCATAAATGCCAATGAACTTCATCTCCTACTGTTACGCCCCCTTTCACTATAGTAACCTCCGGTATTGGAAACCATAACCAATCCCTAGAAATGAAGCAACTTACCAGCACACCGCCTACACCCCCCAATCCCTGCCTACTTAGCGGTCCTTCGCGTCAAATTGCAGAGACCGATTAACATTTTTTTTGTACATTTCAGAATCTTCATCATGGACGCGCCACGAGCAACTGAAAGTAGCGCCAGTCCCCAAATTGATCTGGAGGTGATCAATCGAAGCGGGAAACCCTTGTCCCGCGCACTACGGGAGGACCTTTCATTCGAGGTATCGCAGGTTCTCTCCCCGAACAATGAAGATGCCCTAAGCTTCCATTGTACCTTAGAAGAGAACAGCCCTGAATTAGTGATGGCCTCACTCTCAGAGTTCGGAAGGATGGATCCTTTCACCTTCTAGTCCCTATCGGGGAATAACTTAAAACTACTCTGCCAGTATAACGACAAAGATTCCCGAGTGAAGGCACAATTATTTTGGCAGGAAAGACTGATCAACCCTCCCAGAGAGGAAGAGGAAGCCTCTCAAGAGACGAGGAAAAACTTGTTGAAGAAAAAAACGAGGCAGAATACCATCAGGTTGCCCCCCCGGGTTACGAAATTCGGCAGAAAAGAATTACTATCGTCGTACCCCAGGACACTTCACCGAAGGAAATCCGAGACCAATTCCAACAATTTGGAAAACCTAAATACCATTTTTGCACCCACAACGGGAAGAATCTGGCCTTTTTACGCCTCGAAACTCCTGAGGAGGCTAAAGCTATACTGGAACTCGCGCCTGCGAAATATCATGCATGCTACTCCATAAAACCTACCCTGCTACAGAATTCCACCGGGGAAGAAGAGGAGGGCGTTGACGAAGAGTACTTCACCTTGCGCGCCGCTGAGGCGCCGAGCCGAATAACAAACCAGGAATGGCAAAACATGGATTCTGCGGGGGCTGCATCCACGAAAGTGATTGGGACAACCATATAAAAACATGCACCCCCCGGAGGTTCCAATACGTTGGACGCACGGACCCGATTCAGGAACTACAGCGCTTTCTGAATTTCCGGCGCACACCCTCACCGGACCTTATAAACTTGGAAATAACCACTACAAGTGATGAGACGGGCGACAACCAAAGTGCCCTTGCAGACCTACAGTAGCTAAAGTTGTAGTGGGCACATTGACTTTTCTAAAACATAACACGCAACTACGTTAATTGGACTTTCTCCAAGCACCTTACCAAATAATCAGCACTTTCCCTAGGAGAATAAACACCAACCTACGATGGTCATAATCGACAGGAGCGGAATTCATTGCCAGGGACGGCACTAATCCTAAGAAGGGGGTACTGTTACGTGACGTAGTAGTCGGCGATAGTTTTTCGCTCAGAAAATTTCAATTCGCTTCTTTACATAATTTCATTTCATTTATTCGTTTCCTTATTAATCGCCTCACAACCGAAGTCGATTGTCTGTAGAATGTGCTGACAACTATGTCACGTTGCAGCACACCACGTTAAACGCGAAATCGGATCCCTAAAGTGGTGGCGTGGTGCTTATCGCCTGTTGCCGCCCGGGATGACTGAATGTGAAAGAGAGAGAGAAAAGAAAATCGGGGGAGGTGCAGCTCGTGACCGGGCAACCGCGGAGAGGCAGTTCGGCGCATACAGCCGCACCATGAAGTACGCCTTAGGCTACGGAATAAAAGCTTCTTTGTTCAATTAATAATTAATACAATAAGGTATAGGGAATACATAAAAACAAAGAAAATTGTAGAAAACATATATTTATCCATCTACGCATTAGTGAAGCATATACTCTAACAGCGAATATAACAGATAAAATTAACGAGTTTTACAAGAAAGATTCATATTAAGGGACGCTTAACAAATTGACTGTACGAGTAATCCACGTGGACTTTCCTGCAGGACTAGGACCAATAAGGTTACAGTGTCAATTGATCGATTTCTCAGGAGTGGAAAACAAAATAAAAAAAAAAGAGAATAAATTTAGGTAATAACCATAATTACAATTAACAACTACATTATACAATTATAATTAAAATCTTATGGCATATACTTATATCCTTTATCCATTACGCATACGTCTACATTAAATAATAACGGTTAATTTCGAAATTATCAAGACAAAATTATTTATCTATATATTCTCCGGATGCTTGAAATTATTTGAAAGTGTAGTAAATTCTCTCCCCGTGGATCTTTATAGACTCCGTAAATTAACAAAGATAGGAAATTAATTCAATGAATAATTAACGGCGAGCGCATGTGTATCTCGGTATATATATACATATATATATATATATATATATATATATATATATATATATTCACATCTGGGACGCATTTTGAGGATTATATAGGTCATATATACCGAATTTTGAGGATTTTGTAGGCATTTTGAGGAGTCTCCTCAAAAGTCCAAAGCATTCGAGAGGCATTTTGAGGATTTTTCAGCGGTTTCCACAATAGTGTGTTAATACATCGATTTCGGAAATTCCGTGATATTTTTCCGTAAAAGCGGGCGCCGCAAGCGTCGTGGTGTTTAGTTAGTCACGCGCTTGTTTATTGGTTGTTTATAACAATGTTTATATTTGTGTCACCACTATTGTACAAATTCTTTATGAAATCCTCAAAATACCGTCCAATGATATATATATACACATACCTAAACTTGTACGTACGGCTATCTTCGCTCTCCGAGCGTGCGTTCCCTCTCTTTTTCACTCGTATGAGTCAAGTGCCGTTGACGTCAGCCTCCTGCGACTGCGAGGTGACCAGCATACTCTTAATCTGTGAGTGCAAAGGCATAATTAACTCGCTCGATTAGCGATCACTTCGTGACAAATAATATGCCCTATTAAAGAACAAATAACTGTGAATTAATAATTTTAACCCTTAACCCTCATCGGTCACCGTGGGTGAAATTCACTTAAACAAAAATATTAACTCCTCAGACAGTAGCTTAGTTTTTGAAAATACCCTTTTTGATAACTTTTCATTACTTATATTAGATTAAGATAATAAAAAGTAGTTTCTACAATATTTTTGTGTCATAATAATTGTTCATTCATTTATATTCATTATTCAAGTAAAATAAACAAACACTCTAAAACTCGACATTTTTCGTGCATTCAATCTTTAAAATAAATATACCTTTTAAAAGGAGCAATAAAAATTTATTTTCTTTACTGATACTGATAGGACATCTTATAGAATCCTATAATAATATGATAATTGTCGGTAAACAAACTGCTGTTCGTTCTTCGAACGGTACATTTAATTTTTAATTAAGAAAATCCGATCAAGAATTTTTGACTAGTACTAACGGATTTAGGTCGAGCGACTAATCCTCTAAGGGAAAAATAAACTAATTTCTGTGAACCTCTGCAAATATCGAATGGATAATCCCGGAAAACCTCAAATCGACTCCTTTAGCATTCAACCCTTGTGCGTGTTACCACAGATGCCACGAAAGTTAAGTTTCTTATAAAGTGTTCTTAATAAACAACGATTCGATAATAAATTAACGAATTTCTAAGAAATAATTGATAACTAGTAATTCAATAATTGGATAGTAATTTAACAATAATAATTATTTAATTATTATTGTTAATTAATAATTAATATTAATTAAGTATATCAATAATTATATTAATAACTATTTATATAAATAATTGTATTAATAATTGATTATATATTGTTAATTAATAATTAATGATTTTTACTAATAGAAATTAATGTTTAGTGAGTGTTCATAATAATAACTATCCAATTGTTACTAATAATATCAATTGTTTAATAATTATTAGTAGAAAAAAATAATCAACAATTATTAATAAAAATTAAATTTTTCATTTTCTATAATAGATTAATATTTTTAATATTAATACAATAATCGATAGTGTCGGAACTATACCGTACCCTAATAGAACTTCGATATCGTCGTCCTTTCGTTAGACTCTACGTAGTAGGTTGAGGATTACTTTAGTTCGTGAATCTACGCAATACGGGCATTGATATGCCATATCCATCGAAGCCAGTCCATCCAGAACCCGGCAGCGCATTCTAGATCCAAACCGCAAAGAGCCAGAGAGCAGTAACGGCCTCTGAAAAGGGAACAAGAACCCAGAAGCAAGGTGTCCGCATAGTGGAGGATTGAAATAACCATATTCCACATATAATAGAGGAAATCCAGCAACACCGAGGAACATCTCAACGAAGAAGAAAATATATAATCACATATTTCAAGAAGAATAATTACTTGCGTAGATAATAATATTTCTACGCCTGTACCTAGATCTATAAATATAGAAATACTTAATCCGCGGATCCAGCTGGATTATATCTCCTCAGATTATATCTCCTCCACGGACGCATTAAGCCGCGCGCCAGTATCGTCACATAGACGCGCGCATCGCCCCATAACCCAGACTCAGGGTCATGTTGCAGTGCGGCAGCGAACATTGAATAAAGTCTCAGATTCTTACGGCCGGACTAATAGAGTGATTACTCCATAGCGTTAGCGTACGACGGGTATCGACGAATATTAATTGACCGCCAGAGGAATAAGTAGTGGCATGTGTGGTTTCTTTTGTTCTCCTTAACTTTTACCAAATAATTTTTGATTGGTACGGGACAATTCTTTATTTGCATAGGACGCTTTATATACATAAATGATTTCCTAGTGTAATAAAAGATAGTAAGTCTTATTATTGTAATTTAACAGAATATTTACGGGTTGGTAATAAATAAGTGATATCCAATAGTAGGCATTGTTATAATTTCATTATTCCTTCATTCGATTTTATCCTTTCTTAAAACTTAGAATATACCTTAGAACTCTGGTAGTTATACAATATTCCACTTCATCAATAAATTATCCCTCGATATTGGAGTACGAAGAGTATTGTACGAACTTATGTCTCCGGTCTCGACAACAAATAAGGAGAGCAGATACTACGATAACCCAATCAATACGAATATCACAAGGAAGCAATTGCGCGCCGCTATGTCCGTATGGGCGAATATAGGGGACGAAGGTAAGCGAAGGTACCCTCTTGGCGAGAGTGACACTAATATTCTCGAGGGCAACGACCACACATTTTTATAACGAGTGCGTGAGGTCTTAGCAGACGTCACGTAACAGCTTGACATGTGTTCAGTTGCTGCAGAATCAGCTAAAAATCGAACTAGCGAATTTCCCTTTCTATTTTCTTCTCTATTACCCGGATTTTCTAAGCTTGCTTTTAGTGTAATCGACTTACCAGACTTTCTTCCCTTATCCTTTTGCTATCTTTCATTGTTTGTTTTCGTTCCACGTCCTCCTCTTTTAGAACGATCTCTCCTATTGTTGTCTTTCCCGGATTTACATCGCTTATAATCCGATTGATTTTCGTTATAGGGATTTGGACGCTTGTAACTCTTACCCCCTTCTCTGACAAAAATTCTGCCTCCTCCACCACGTCTATTATAATTTGAATTACCATACCTTGTACTCCCAAAGCCAGAGCCAGAGCCAGGGCCTCCGCCTCGTCTCTTGTATGGACAGTCCTCTACCTTGTGTCCCTCAAATCGCTTGCAGTGATAACACATCGTATCAGGGTTCGGACACTCCTTCGCATAATGTCCTACATCCCCACATATGTAGCACTATTCACATTTTCTGGTTTTTGAGCTTTTAGTAACTGCAGCTGCAGTAGCTTTGGGTGTGTCCCCTGCAGCCACCATTGGTCCTCGCCTTCTGCTTCCTGTAGTAAAATAAACGTTTTTAATTTTGAACATTCAATGCTTTCTCCTTGATTGTATTTATTCAGAAATTCAATCGTTTTAATTTGAGGAACTCCCTGCATTATTGCATTATAAAATGCATCTCTTATCTCCTTTTCTCAGAATTTATTTTCGCCTGGTATGTTGTCATGTACTCTAACTAACTCGTCAAACTTATTTATAAATTCAGAGGCATTTTGTTTATTGGGGTCATATGTCAAACTATATAATTGCCTTCTGACTGCTACAGTGGTTAGATTAACTTCACTGTTTCTAAACTCTTTCAATTTCTCCATGATTTTAATGGGGTCTGTCTCATCTACAATTTTACTATAGTATTCTAGTTCTATTCTATTAATAATAATGTCTCTTACATTAATTCTATCCTGTTCTGATTTCTGCTCATCTACCTTATCTATTTGTTCTTTATCTATAACATATAGTAAATTCTTTGATCTAAGTTCTGAATTCAAATAGTCTGAAAAATGTTCAAATTTTGATTTACGACTTAACTTATATTCTCATTTTACATGATTTTCTTTATTCCGAATTTCAAGTTTAATCGTTTCTTTTGCATTCAGTGATTCTTTATTTTTATTTGAGGTATCAAGGGCACTAGAATTCAAATTTAGTTCTACAGATCTCCTTTTATTATAAATTTTACTTTCTAATCTATCCTTACCACTCTTATCTATAGCTTCTCTATTTATTTTGGTTGAGTTTATACATCATTCTCATCCATTTCACACTCATCATTCCAGTCATTTACCTGTGTTTCCACCGATATCAATCGCTTATTTATCTCATTGATGGTTTTGTGCATCTTACTAGCATTTGCCATCATCCTTCTGTTGAGATCTTCATAATTTTCTGTTGAGTCTCGGAAGAATGTACTCAACCTTTCTTTTATCTCCTTCCTTGACTATTCTTGCCTTTTCGCCGAAGCCTCACTGATATTTATGAACTTCTCTAATTGATTTTTGATACCTACAAAATTCAACAAAATTTTATTACTTTTATGTATGTTATCTATTCTACTACCATCAGTGCTTTCTACCCATGTTCTATTCTCATCTAACTTTTGTTTTGATGCCAATGTGGATTCGCTAAGCTTTAATTTTGAGATATCAATTTTTAATTTTTGTACTGACTTAATGTGGGGCTTCATACCTTTAATTTCCTCTTCTATATGCTTGGTGTTGCCACTACTTTGGCCTCTCTTGTCTATATCTCCCATTTCTATACTTTTCTCTTCTATCACATCTACATCATCCTCTTCTACCTTTTCTAGACTGTCCTCTTCTATACTGAGCCCCTGTACTTTTGACTCTCTATCACCAGTTGCGCAACTCTCTTTTACCCTTTGTGGCTCGAGTACAGGTATGTCGGTATGCCCCTTCTACCAGATTTTTCCATTGTAGATTTCCACTTCTATCGTCTCTTCAAATACTTCATTTCTGATTAACCGTTCTATGAGCACTTCTCCATGGTCCTGATCAAGGGTTGTCGGATCTATGATTATTATAATTATTTATTTGCTTGCTACGCGGCACATTAAACTTTAACAATACTATGCAGCAAACGAGCTTAACGATGATACACTGAAACATTCAGGCACACCGTAAGCCCCCGCTGCTGCAGGTATAAAGCGCACAGTATCCATAACTGCAACAACAGACTCTGAAGACCTTCGCTTAGCAGTCCATTTTACTCACCTATCTATATAGTAGTCTATCTCCTTTCACGATAGTTACACTGACAAGCAATTTTACTCCCGTGTCCCATATGGTCAGTCTCAAAGTTTCATCTTGGTACAATTTAGTCAGACCATACATCTTTCCCATAATTAGAATGGCGCTGAACAAGGCCTTTTCTTCTGTAAAATTATGGTTTTGTATTAGTTTTATATGTATATAAATTTTATGTGTATGGATTATATATGTGTATATATATATATATATATATATATATATATATATATATATATATATGCTTTCGAGCCTTATTATTTGTATACTTCTATCGATTTAAAATTTTCATTTATTGTACACATTAAGAATCTCAAACTTTCATAAATTACTCGAGTATCCGCTTCTATCCAGATTCGTATTTATTTACCTAGTCTATAACCTCTACTTGTTCTGTCTATTTAGTTTTCCTTATCTACATACGTGTATTTGTTTACGTGTGCTTGATCCACCGCGCGGCAACATCGACCGGTCCGCGGTCGGCTCACATACAGCGCGCTTACTATACGCACTTGTATTCGGTGACTGCATTCTATACAAACAGCCATATAGCGCTCTCTCATGCCGGTATCTCGCAGCAACGTGTTGCTCGCCGGAGCCGATTCCGCGAATCGCCCAACCGCCACGTGAATTCTCTAGCTCACTTCACGTTTCACTTTATTCGCATGCTTAGTTCAATCGACATTCAGTCGATTTTACTTTCAAAACGCGTATTTATCTTTGAGAATTACAACGGCCGAATGTAATCCCCACAATACCGTTTTTCATTCTAAATTTCTATTTTATGTCTTCACTATCACACAATGCCGCGCCACATCTATCGAATTCAATTTCGCGTCTATTCACACACTATGACTTTAGTCCACGATTTTCAGCGCAAACTTTCTACAGAGTGATTTCTCTCCCGTCCACGGTTTTATTCTAAAACTTTTACCTTTTGTAAACATGTATGAAGGCTCCGTTTTCAGTCCTTCAGCACCCCCGACCTGCTGGCCTTCCATCCTTACTCCTGGCGCCGACTTCTTCCCACAGAAAACCTGGTTAGGGTCTGGGCCCATAACCTGCTCGCAGAGTTTTGGTTGTTGTCGCAGTGGGAAAGGAATGGGTACACTTACACACACAGAGTTTATAAGTTCAATGTTATTCTTTATTCTAATACTTCTCTATATATACACACTGCTCTTCTATTTTCTATCTAACTCAATATCTATATGTTAATGTAACAATCTCCGTGCTTGCTCTGTAACGCTCAGGCGAGAACTGGCGCGCGTTCGCTCGCGCTCGCACCAAGACAGAAGGGCTCGCTGGTAAGAGAGAGGGGCGGGAGAGACCGGACAAGCTAAACGCTCGAGTACATATACAACATTTTGTATTGAACATGTTTATGTAAAATCAAATCCTGTCAAGTTTTAGCAGAAAATCGTCCATTTTATGTATGTTTTGACCTTTAAAATCGTTTTCATGAGTTTAACTCGTCAGGAATTGATTGTACAAAAAAATGTTTAACAGGAAAAAGTTTTGTTGTAATATTATCTATAACTTTTATATTTCACATTATTGTGTAAAACCAAATCCTGTAAAGAAATAGCAAAAAAAACGACTATTTTTGATGATTTTAGCGGTTTTTTAAATATTGTTCATAGAAAAAAAATTTTCCGTGTAAAAAAGACGTGTTTTAATTAGTTTTAGCAGATGCATTTGTTGTTTTTTGACGTAAAATTAATTTTGTTCAGATTATGTTCAAAAATCGATTTTTTCAAATTTTTATTTGCTCTGGCGTTTTTTATTTGTTGATCGATTCGGCTCGGTGTAAGACTGGAGCTTACTTATAATTAGACGAGTATCTGGGCCAAAACTCGTTAAGATCTATTGGAAATTCGCAGAGATATGCCATAAACTTGACTACATACGAACCGACATACACACATACACCACAAAAAATGCCTAAAATAAACCAATTCTGGGTGGAAAATCGTTTTTATGCAACAAATTGTTCGTTTTTGAAGTGTTAGAATTTTCGCTCTAGTGAAAATATAAGGCTCTCCCGAGAAGCGGTCGTGCCTAAATAGTCTGTTATCATGTCAAAACATCATAAAACATTACTTCAGATGTATTAAACGGTGATTCAATAAATCTCTCTTTATTTAAATTATATTTTGATAATCCAGCGATTCTACAGCATTAACAATGTAGACCAACGATAAGATCGCGCAAGCAAAATTAGCCGTCTAATATAAGCTTTAAAAAACCACATGTTCTCCATTTCATCAGGGACATATTCACTAGCCCAATAGTTTCTATTTTATTCACACTTCACACATTTTCATAATTTTTATAATTAACATATCCTGCAAATAATAAAATTGGCTAACTATGGGCAAGCGCACCCAAAATCTGTCTAATTTTGACATTAAAGTCTATATTCTCTATTTCATTCGGGACTCATTTACTAGCCCACTTGTTCTATTTTATTTTGGACAGATTCACTGGCTCCATAATCAGCTCTGATCTGTCCCGTTCTGGATGGCAATCGTAAAGTTTTCAATACATATAAGACTGGTACTATTGTATTTTACTTCAGATATACTATAAAAACCGAATAATTTTATTGTGATTCGTGCAATAAACAAATCCTAATAATTAACAACATAAAATTTATTTATAATTTTTATATAGCCAACATATCCTCTAATAATACAGGCTAACATTAAGCTCGCGCGGGAAAATGCCGTCTAATATCAACATAAAACCTATATCCTCTTTCTTATTTGGCCAGTATTTTCTATTTCATTCTGGACAGATTCACTCGCCCCGAATTCCGCTCCGATCATTGCTGTTAAAGCAGTTTATAGGGAAGCGTGCGATATACATGAGGTTACGTTTTCTCTCACGCAGGGAAGAATCTACAAAGCTAGAAGCTCCAGTGGAGCATTTGGTGTGATTCAGACTAATAGATCATGAAATATTACTTTAGATCTATTATATAAATTTGAGAAAGAAACCAACGTACACCAAGTATTCATATAGATATTTTTTGGATCTTTATTTCTATTTCATTTAATCGGGTACCTTCTGATTCAGAAGATAAGGTCGTTCCATAAATCTCTTTATTCAAATTACATTTTTATAATCCACCGATCCTACCAGTAATAATATAGGCTGCCCATACGTTCGTGCGGTCAAAAACGGTCTGTTATCAATTTAGGAAACCACATATTCTCTATTTCATCCAGGACAGTTTCAGTAGTCCAATAGTCCCTATTTTATTCCGGACAGATTCACTCGCTGCATAATCAGCTCTGAACTGTGTCGTCCCAGATAACTACGGTAGAGTTTAAAAGACGGGTACTTTTGTGTTTTACTTCAGATATACTATGAAAGCCAAATAATTTTATTTGAATTCGCGTAATATGGAGTTGATTCTGGGCTAGATAATATGAGACATTTTTACATTTTATATGTTTATTATATCCTGCAAATAATAAAATTGGCTCATTTTTGGTAAGCGCAGCAAAAGTCTATCTAATATTGACATTAATGTCCGTATTCTTTATTTCATTCGGGACACATTTACTAGCCCACTTGTTCTATTTTATTCTAGACAGATTCACTTGCTTCATAATCAGCTTCGATCTGTGCCGTTCTGGATGGCAATGGTAAAGTTTTCAATACATATAAGACTGATTCTCTTGTGTTTTACTTCAGATATCCTGTAAAAACCAAACAATTTTATTGCGATTCGTGGAATGTAGAGGTGATTATGATCACGGTAACAGAAGATATTTTAACTGTTGATATAATTATTATATCTGCTAATAGTAATACAGGCTAACACGGGGTACGCGGGGGCAAAATCAGTTTGATATCAACATAAAAACTAATATTTTCTTTTTCATTCAGGACTTATTTTCTAGCCCACTAGTTTATTTTGATTCTGGACAGTTTCACTCGCTGCATAATTAAATCCGGACTGCGACGTCCTAGATGGCTGCGGTATAGTTTTTAATATCGATAAGACTGGTACTCTGGTATTTTACTTCTGATTATCTATGAAAACCAAATAATTTTATTGCGATTTTCTTTGAAAACCTGCTAATTCGGCGTTTGCTTCAAAACTCTACCAACTCAGCGAAGACTTCGAAAATCCGACAACTCATAGGATGGTTTCATGAGACTTTCAAAAACCATATAAATCGGCAAAGGTTTTAAATATCCTTTAACTCAGGCGTATTTTTTTCTTTAATTTTGTAGTGGTAGCTCTAGGATGTTAAAGTAAAATTTCTATATAAGAGATCACAAAGATTATTTTGGTTTTTTCCATATTTTTCATTATTTTTTTTTACCGACTAAGTATTATCTGTTTGGATGGACAAAAATATAGAAAGATAGGTAATTTTAAGACCTTTAAGAAAATGTGACTACCTCCAACCGATATCTAAACCCAAGGCCGTAAAAAAATACTTTCGATTTTTCGATATTTTGGTTTATTTTTTTAACCGACTTAATATTATCCGATCAGTTAAAAAAAATATTGATAGATAGGTAATTTCAAGACCTTCAAGAAAATGTGACTACTTCCGAACGATATCTAAACACAACGCACTAAAAAAATATTATCGACATCCGATCGGGCCGACAAAAATATCCTCTGCGATAATACACATACCCAGATGGCAGAGACAACTCTTAAAGAGTTCATACTGAATTTGAAAGAGTTCGGAAGAATTCGCCAAGTAATCAAAATCTGTCCCAAAAGAGTTCATAATCACTTCATAAAGAGTAAATAGTATGTCAGTAGATAAGAGTTCGTAAATTGGTCTATATGTATTCTGTAACGAATCAGACACTCGTAAAGAGTAGGTAAAAAAGAATTCATCGTCCCAACAAAGTAGTCATACAGGCTACGTGAAGAATTCGCTTAATACATGCAAAGCATTCAACTCGAATTCTTTTCTAATTCGTATTCAAGGTTTTAAAGACCATATTTTCTTGAAAAGTATTATTTAAAAGTTCGTAAAGAATTATTTCCCATTTGTATTTTTTACGTAAATAATTCTGGGCGAAAAAGAATTCATCGTAACTAAAAAAGGTATTCGTAAGGACTACGCGAAGCATTCGTCTGACACATGCGAGTCATTTAACTCGAATTCTTTTCTAGTTCGTGTTCAAGGTTTTAAAAATGATATTTTCTTGAAAAGTATTCTTTTTTTATATAAAAAACCTAGAATCCTTTTCTAGGTCGCACTCTCGATTTTGGAAACTTCATTTTTCTGAAAAGTATTCTTTAAGAGTTCGTAAAAACTTATAATATCTCATAGGCTTGCACTGATGTATTCATAGTGTGCGTTCGTTTCAAAAGACATTATGGAAATTTTACAGTATTGTTACTAGAAATACAGCATACTTTAAGAGTTCGTCTAGAATTATTTTCGATTTATATGTTTTCTTTTAAATAAAAATTGAGTGAAAAAATACTAAAAAAGTATTCAAAAAGACTACGTGAAGAATTCGCCTGATACATGCAATTGTTATGCATTAGTCAACTCGAATTCTTTTCTAGTTCGCATTTAAGGTTTAGGAAACGTCATTTTCCTCAAAAGTATTATATAAGAGTTCGCGAGAATCATGTATTAGTTTATAGTTTATAGTCTTAATAAAGTATTCATATAGTGTTCGTTTTGTTTTCAATTAGATAAAAAAAATAATGTGATGAAAAAATAAGCTCTTTATCACCGTGTTGTAATGTTTTTTTTCATATCTGACTACAGAAACTATCGAGGGGCGAGTCGCGGCTGTACTCACATAAAGAGTACGAAGAGAACAGCGAGAGTTCCAAAGAGTATTAAAGAGTACGAAGAATTTAAAAAGTTTTCGCTGAGTGCAGAAGAGTACGGAAAGAGTACACAAGAGTACAGAAAGAGTGCATCACAATAAACTGTAATGTGGTGGATTTAAGAATAAACAAAGAATAAATGAGCTATTTATTTAATAGAAAAATAAAAAATCATGATTTATTCGGATTGAATTAACGAATAAAGAAATAATATCTATTAAAGAAATTATACGTTCTTGTAAAATATACCATGAAATGTTTGACCTCATACATTTAGAAAACGTTGAAAGAAAATGTACGGAAATAAATAAAATCATATACTTTTATATTTTATATAATTTTATGCATATAATTAATATTTTTATATCCATTAACATAATTTATAATATTATATTTTTAATTGCAATGAAGTTCATTGTAAAAAATTATTTAAATTGAATTTTTTATTTTTCGAAAAATTTTGTTCGTTAATTGATATTTTCCATTATTTTTAGTTGGCGGAGGTATTGTTTTCACATAAG
Source organism: Torymus aiolomorphi (assembly GCA_036365515.1). NCBI lineage: Eukaryota > Metazoa > Arthropoda > Insecta > Hymenoptera > Torymidae > Torymus > Torymus aiolomorphi. The sequence continues at coordinate 133,217,435 of CM070873.1, forward strand.
AATTTATTTCATAATATCCGTGTGTATTAAGCTTTATTATTTCTAAACTAAAATCACTTTTATTAACACTGTACCACTGACACAGAGCGCCGATGGTTTTTTTAGTATTTTCTTTTTCATGACTCTGTAGTTTGTTGCACTGTTTCGAGCACTGTTTAGTTTGCTTTTTAACTTCGGAAACAATTACATAATCTTTCCAATATTGGATATCTATCCTGTAAGAAGCACGTGGGCTTTGACTGCTTTGAGTCCACGCAACGCTCTACAGCGGAACATCACGGTATGCGCCGCTGTCCACAGCGCCGAGATGGCGCCAGCCTACTCAGCAGAGGAGCGCAGTGGATGTACTGCGGTCTCCCCTCTACACGACAACGCCTGCTCCGTGTTCGCGCCTACGACGGCGCGACTCTCTCTCTCCTGTGTCGAACGCCGACCGATACAGACGCATCACCTTCGCTACACCCTGTGCCACCAACCTACTCAGAGTCTCAATAAAGAGTTTTATTGTTTTATATAGTGTTTTGGGCTCCTCATTTATATACCCACTCCAACAGGTTATCGGCCCAGCCACGCTGTGAGCTTTGGAGGCAGGCACTTAGAAGAAGATCGGTGAGTACCTGAGTTTTTTTGCGAGGCTAACCGAGAAATGCGGCCATGTTGAGGTTTTGACCGCGTGGCAAGAGTTTTCAGACGTAAGTTTGTTTAGAATAGCAAAGAGCTAATTAGAAATACGCGATAAATAGCTCTCATTTATAAGATTGAATAATACTGCAAATTATAAGAATTATTTAAGATTAACTTCAGAAAATAATCAGAAGCATTCAGAAGAAAATCTATTAAGACGCTAAATCAGACGAGAATTTGACGGGGCGTGCGAGGAGAAATATCGAAGAATTGTGGTGCGGGCGCAAAACGCGACTAAGCAGTGTTTCTTTTTCATAAGTAATACACGCAGAATAAGACGGAGTAAGAAAGCAGTTGAAAAGCACGCGCAGCGTGCATGCACGGACGTGCACACGCGGACGAAGCGTGAAGAGAAAATTAGACGCAATTTTTTTCACATTAACGTGTTCTATCCGTTAGGCACATACATACAGAAACACGCACACACACAGACGAACCGTGGAGAAAGCGTCAGGCACAATTTCTTTCATATAAGTGTTTTCTCTCAGAATAGATTCAAAAGAGAATTCTTCGTGAGGGAAATTCAGAGATTCGGAGGGAGTGAGTCAAATTGCTGGTGCGTGCGCGGCGTACACGGATAGACATGCACACGCGGACGACGCGTCAAGAAAGATTCAGACGCCATTTTGTTTCACAAAATTATTTTCTCGTCTTTGAGCGTGCGCTGCACGCACACATACACAATTCTCAGAATTACATTCAGGCGCGATATACACACTGTAATGACGACATGAGGCGTAGATGATACTGCCGTGCAGAGAATTCTTGCCTTCATGTAAAGTCGTTACAACCGTGTGAATCATTGGGACTGCGTATGTGCACGGCCAATTCACTAACACTATTGGCGTCATTGCTGTGCGTGACGTCACGATCGGAGGGAGCACGAGCGTGGGACTGGTGCACATGGAAGTAACGACTGACTTCGAACTTACTATACTTGCTGTGCGGTCTAGCAAAGGGAGAAGCAACAATATCAATAAACAAATATTGAAAATAATATAAATTCAGAATCAGTAATAAGCAATACACAATCACACCAAAACAGAATAATGGGCGATTTTAATGAGTCTTTTAATAAATAAAATAAAATAGTTCAAAATTAAATATTAAAAGAGATTATAAATTGTCACAAAAAGTAGTTTTAAATGTGTGGTTAGATTACCTTCATTCAGAATTAAGATCTAATGATTTATTAGACATAATAGATGATAAAGTGCAAGCCCCATTAAACTTAACCGAAAAAGAAGTAGAAAAGAGAAATTCATTAGTCAGAGATATTATCATAAATCACTTGGACGAATACTATCATAAGAAAATTTTGTTCTTAAAAGATCCCAAAGAAATTTTAATTAAAATCAGAGAATTCAGAAGAGTAGAAGCAAACGTGACAGCTTCCTCAGTTAGGGCTCAATTGTATCGCTTAAAATTAAATAAGAAAGAAAAGATAAATGCATTTTGTGACAGATTCAATACGATTATAAGAGAGTAGGAGAGTTGCGATACAATTGTGCCACTGTCTGAGGAGGAGAAAAGATCAGGTTTTTACCAGGCGGTTTCATGCGATAGCTCTGAACTTCGTTCAACCTACCTAATCAGAAGACAAACTGACAATAAAGAAATGAATTTAGAAGAAATAAAATCATTTCTTTTACAGTTAGAAGCAGAGAAAAAGAGCTCAGAGGAAACCAGAGGACCCAGGGCGAATTTGATTCAGAATGAACCAGAGTGGCAGTCGGGGCCACACGCTAAGTGTTTCAGATGCAATAAGCGGGGGCACATGGCACCGAACTGCCCACTCATAGAGAAAAATCTGTGGTTCTGCTATTTCTGCAATTCAGAGGTTGAACACAGAGGCACAGACTGTCCCAAAAAGGGGACAGTACAGGCACTTAGAGAAGGTTTGATAATAATTGTATTAAAGAATACACAACACTAAACAACACAAATGATTACACACAGTTCAGAGGAAATAAACATATTAGAGAGAGAGGTAATAACAGAGGCAGAGGTATTGTTATAAGAGGTGGTGGAAGTGGAAATTTCAGAGGTAAGGTTTTTAAAAGAGGTGGAAATCGAGGCGCGAGAGGCGCATCACAATACACCTTAAAGCAAGGAGCAACAACGTATATTGCAGGTACGATTAAAAATCAATCAAATCCGCATACGAACATTAAATTTATCGCAGACTCAGGTGCTACTGATCATATCGTAAATAAGGGTATAATATTGAGCGATTTTAAAGAATGCACGGGAGAGGTAATCAGAAGCGCGAATAAAAATGATTCGGCAAATATAGAAATAGACGGAAAAGGAAATTTAATTGTAAGATCAAATATTAATACAGATGAAATAATTATTTTGAAAAATGTAATATCAGCAGAAAACATATCAGAGAATTTAATCTCGCTCAGACGCTTCGCAGACGTAGGTTTAGGAATTTACTTAGATGATGAAATTTTGAAAGTCTTCGATAAAAATACAGGTGCTGAATATATTACAGGAAAATATGAGAAACCAAATTGAATTATAAATTTAGATGTAGAAAAACAAAGAAATATAAATAATCAAAATTCAGATTACGGAAAATATTCATGCATGCCTAGGTTAGTTACGTTGCACGAGTTTTTGCAACAATCTCAGACGGATGTCATGAATTTAGAATTAAACAAATTATCAGAAAAGAATACAGAGAAAATTCATACGAACACGTCTGAGATTGGGAGGGAGAATCGAGAAAAACTCGTTCAAACAAAACCAAATATCAGAAGCCCTCAAACTAGCGACTTCGATTTAGATGAAAGAATTTTAAACAGAAAAATACATACCCTAGATAGCATGAGCATAAATGAGACAATGGAAATTTTGGACTATAATGAAAAATCAGAGGATAACAAAAAAAGCAAATTGAATGAAGGCATGCTATGGCATATCAGATTAGGTCATGCTTCTTTAGGTTATCTCAAACAGATGCAAAAATCAGATGAAAAATTAAAAGGAGTTAAATTCGACAAAGACATAATGGATTGCGAAGTGTGTATCATGGCAAAGATGGAAAAATTACCGTTTTCAGAGAATAGAACCAGAAGATCCAGATCGTTAGAAATGATACACACGGACACAATGGGATCCATAAAGCCAGCTTCATTCCCTGGTGGTAACAGGTTTATAATTGTATTTGTAGATGATTACACGAGATTTGCTAAAGCATACTCTGTGAAACATAAAAATGAGGCTAGTGATTGTCTTGAAAAATTCCTAATAACAATGAGAAATCTATTAGGAAAAGATGAAAAAGTCTGTTATATCAGAGCTGATAACGGAACAGAATTCATCGGAGGAAAGTTCTCAGAAGTAATGAAACTAGAAAAGATAGAGCTTAATGTAGCACCTCCACACACACCAGAACTAAATGGAACTGCAGAAAGATTTAATAAGACGTTGAAAAATAAGATCAGAGCTTTAATGATTGATTCCGGCTTACCAGAAACAATGTGGATATTGGGAGTAGAAGCCGCAGTTCACATATACAATAGAACACCACATAAGTCGTTAAACTCAGAAACTCCAATAAATATGCTAACTCCAAAAATCAATAACCACTTAGAGAAAATCAGAAGATGTGGATGTGTAGCATATGCTAAAATTCCTATAACGGAAAGGAAGTTCTCAGAAAGAGCAATTACAGCTATAATGGTTGGGTATTCGCCAACAGGCTACGTCCTTTGGCATCCTTCAACTGGAAAATTCCTTCACTCCAGATATGTCAGATGTAATGAAAAACTGGTTTACAAAGATATTTACAGAGATAAGTCAGAGAACAAATCAGAAGAGACAGAAGTATCAAAGGATCCGGAATTAGGAAAAGTACCATCAAACTCAGAGGAAAAAGAAAAATCAGAGGAAAAACAATCAGAAAATAAACAAAAACACAAACCAAAGAAAAGAAAAGCTGAAAATAAAGAGACAAATAACTCAGAAACTGAGAAACGCGAACAACCCAGAAGAAATGCGAAAACAACAGAAAACAGAGAAAAATACATGTCTATCAGAAGAATCCAAGTGACAAGGCAATTAGAAGATACAAGCCTAAAATTAATAGACCAAGAACCAACACATAATTCAGAAAGAAGCTGTGATAAAGAAAATTCAGAAGATGAAATCAGACACGCATTTATAGCCACAATTAATAAAGACCCAATAACATACTCAGAAGCCATGGCACCAGACGATAAAGTAAAGTGGTCAGAAGCCATAAACGAGGAAATTAAATCAATGGAAGAAAACAGCGTTTGGCAATTTGTTGATAGACCCTCCAAAACGAAAGATGACAAAAAGGTTCACATAATAGACTCGAAATGGGTCTTCAAAAAGAAAACAGGAGAAAAAGGAGAAAATGTGTATAAAGGAAAGTTAGTAATCAGAGGTTTTAAAGACAGAAATGAATATGAATTGAAAGAGACATACGCACCAGTATCTAGATTAGTGATAATCAGAGCGGCGTTAGCCATAATAAATAAATACGACCTAGAGGTATTTCAGATGGATGTCAAAACCGCTTTTCTGAATGGAACACTGGAAGAGGAGATATACATGGAGATTCCAGATGGTATAAACTGTGATGCAGAAATCAGAAGAACAAAAGTATCCAAACTACAGAAAGCTCTATATGGTATGAGAATCAGCCCAAAAAGATGAAATGTAAGGTTTTCAGAAGAAGCACTAAAACTAGGACTGGAAAAAGACATAAATGAACCATGCCTGTTTACTTGAAGAAAAGATGGAAAAGTAATTATGTTAATTCTATACGTAGACGACATACTACAGCAGGTAATGACAAACAAAAATTAGAAGAAATCAAAGAGAAACTAAGTCTTGTATTTAAAATGAAAGACTTAGAAGAACCAGAGAACTTCGTAGGAATGAGAATTATCAGAGACAGACAAAATAAAACCTTGGCATTAAAACAGACAGAATACACAGAGAAAATCTTAGAAAGATTTAACATGACAGAATGCAAAACTCAGAGAACATCCATGGTGACAAGACAAGTTAAAAACAGAGAACTCAGAAGTGAAGAAAACTCGAACGAATCAGAAGAACCAAAAATAAAAACCAAAGCACCATACAGAGAAGCCATTGGAAGTTTGTTATATCTGGCAGGAGCTACGAGACCAGATATCGCATTTGCAGTCAACTATTTATCCAGACGACAAGTAAATCCAACAGAAGAGGACTGGAAAGAAGTAAAAAGAATTTTCAGATATCTCAAAGGAACTTCTGATCTAGGGTTGACATACAGAGCAAAAGACGAAAATCTAACAGCTATGACAGACGCAAGCTTTAGAGATTGTTCAGACTCATCTTCCACAGGTGGTTTTATAATAAAATTATTTGGTGATCCAATAATGTGGAGAAGTCATAAACAGACGTATGTGACACTGTCAACTTGCCAAGCAGAGTACCTTGCCATGAGCGAAGCATGTCAAGAACTTTTATCACTCGATAAAGCAATCAGAGACATAACAGGCAAAACCATGTATCCAGTAACAATTTGGTGCGATAATAAGTCAGCTGGTGATTGCACTCAGATGGATGGCAGCCATAAACTTAAAAATTTCGATGACAATCTAGAATCAATCAGAAGGAATTTAGAAAACAGAGAAATGACAGGAAGTAAAAGTCATATGGCAGCCACTCACGGTGACTATATAAAATCATGTGTCTTAGAAGGAAAAGTAACAGTCAGATGGGTCTCGACTAAAGAAAATAAAGCAGATATAATGACTAAACTACTTCCCTTTGATACGCATAAATATTTAAGAGATAAAATCATGAATTCAGAATAGTATAAAAATCAGAGAAATATCACTATAAATGAATATAAAATCAGATGGTTATACAGCGTGTCCAAAAAGTCTGGAAACACCCAAATAATTTCTCAGCTGAATTACTATTGGAAAATGTTAAGGTCGCCTTTGTAGTAATTTTTTACGAGGAATCCAATGGTGACCTTGGATTCGACCTTGGACCTCATTTTTGAGGTTACTTCAAGGTCAACCTCATTTTTTTAAATGGTAACCCCTATTTTTTATAGCGGAATCTGAAAGAGCGGAAAATTTTACGTCTGGATATGTATTAAGGTATGAGGTTGAGGTTACCCCCAGAGGTCAAATTGAGGTCAAAGTATGATTTCTTAAAAATTTCGCGAGTTCAGTGGTAAAACAAAACAAACAAAGGTAAGGTTTGGTAAGTTCGAACGAAGACTTGAAGGTGACCTCTGATTCGACCTTGAACCTCATTTTGAGCCTCATTTTTGAGGTTATTTCGAGGTCAACCTCATTTTTTAAATGGTAACCCCTATTTTTTAGCGGAATCGGAAAGAGTGTGAAACTTTACGTCCAAACATGTACTCAGAACATAGTTCAAGAAGGACCTTGACGTTCATTTGAAGGTCATTTAAACTTAATGACGGTCTGATCTTGTGTAAACTTTTTATCACACTGAGCGAGGTTAATTCTTTAGTAGTTTTCAACGAGAAATCTAATGGTGACCTTGACATTGTCCTTAAAAGTCATGCCAAGTTCAATTTTTTTACATTTAGCGTTACCCAGGAACAACGACGTGGACGTAGTAAAATCTGTTCCCTTTGGGGTGCTTGATTTACGTGAGTCCCCTTGCCTCTCACGATGGGGTGCTTGATTTACGTGAGTCCCCTTGCCTCTCACGATGGGGCGCTTGATTTACGTGAGTCCCCTTGCCTCTCACGATGGGGTGCTTGATTTATGTGAGTCCCCTTGCCTCTCACGATGGGGCGCTTGATTTACGTGAGTCCCCTTGCCTCTCACATTTGATTTTTTTAAACAGTATAACATCTTATTTCAAGTGCTCGAACTGTTCTCCATTCATTTCTTGACAGTAACCTAATCGATGATAGAAAGCACCAACAGCATTTTCAATCATTTCAGTAGGAATGAGAGCTGATTCATCAATGATCCTTTCACGTAATTCATCTAAGTTTAAGGGTTTTGTTTTGAATACACGATCCTTCAGATAACCCCAATAGAAATAATCTAGAGGCGTTAAATCGGGGGACCTAGCTGGCCATTCAATTGCACCTCTTCGTCCTATCCATCGATTAATGAATACTGTATCTAAGTATGTGCGAACGTTTCGTGCATAATGAGCTGCTGCACCGTCCTGTTGATACCATGTGTTATTAAAGTCCTCTCCAGCTATTTCTCTTATAGCAGGAACAATTTGATTCCGCAACATAGTTTCATACTTTTCTGCATTTAAATTGCCATCAATAAAAAATGGTCCTATAATCCTATTATTTAATATTCCAGCCCAGACATTTAATTTTTGTGGATATTGTGACTTGGCTTCTCTTGCCCAATGAGGGTTTTCAACTGCCCAATATCTACAGTTATGCCTATTTACGCTTGAGTCAAGTTGAAATGTAGCTTCATCTGAGAAGACTATATTTGATGGAAAATTTGGATTTTGTACGATGCGTGCCATCATATCATCACAGAATTCAACGCGACGATCGAAATCATCTTCATTTAACTTGTGTATTAGCGTTACTTTAAATGGATGGAACTTCTCTCTTTTAGTATGTTATGAATAGATGATTTACTTATTTCGTGCACTTGAGCAGCTCTACGAACTGAAGTATGCGGATCTTCGGTGAATGTTAACACAACATCTAAAGATTTCTCTTCGTTACCTGCTGACATTGGTCTGCCTGATCGAGGTAAATCGCTGATAGTGCCGGTATTTTCAAACCTTCTAACAGTTTTTGAACTGTTGAAAATGATAGTGGAGTTCCACCAACCCTAAATGAAGCATTAAAAATATCTCTTACGGCCCTATAAGATCGCTGCATGTGTCCCCAACCTCTCATCATGAGAATCGTTATTCTTTCTCTATCAGTGAGTTTGTTCATTTTTATTACTCTTCGTAGTAGACCTTATCCAAAAATACTTTTTGAGTTGAAAATAAAAAGAACTTTTAATTTTCAAAAAATATGTTTGAAAGATGACCAACCCTTTTCTGTGGTGGTTATGGAATGAATAATAGTTTATTGTCACTCTAACCATACGAAAAATAACAAGTAACAATGTTCAATATTTAAACGCTTCAAAAAATTTTACAATGAATCAGCTCTCATTCCTACTGAAATGATCAAAAATACTGTTGGTGTTTTCGATCATCGATTAGGTTACTATCAAAAAGTGGATGGAAAATAATTCGAGCACTTGAAATAAGATGTTAGACTGTTTAAAAAAATTAAAAAGTTTACACAAGATCAGATCGTCATTAAGTTTAAATGACCTTCAAATGAACGTCAAGGTCCTTCTTGAACTATGTTCTGAGTACATGTTTGGACGTAAAGTTTCACACTCTTTCCGATTCCGCTAAAAAAATAGGGGTTACCATTTAAAAAAATGAGGTTGACCTCGAAATAACCTCAAAAATGAGGGTCAAAATGAGGTTCAAGGTCGAATCAGAGGTCACCTTCAAGTCTTCGTTCGAACTTACCAAACCTTACCTTTGTTTGTTTTGTTTTACCACTGAACTCGCGAAATTTTTAAGAAATCATACTTTGACCTCAATTTGACCTCTGGGGGCAACCTCAACCTCATACCTTAATACATATCCGGACGTAAAATTTTCCGCTCTTTCAGATTCCGCTATAAAAAATAGGGGTTACCATTTAAAAAAATGAGGTTGACCTTGAAATAACCTCAAAAATGAGGTCCAAAGTCGAATCCAAGGTCACCATTGGATTCCTCGTAAAAAATTACTACAAAGGCGACCTTAACATTTTCCAATAGTAATTCAGCTGAGAAATTATTTGGGTGTTTCCAGACTTTTTGGACACGCTGTATATATATATATAAATGTTTACTGCTTTAATTCAGAGATTTACCCAGAGTAACTAATTTATTTATTTAGAATGAATTTAATAACTACAAATATACACATATACAAGACCCAGAGGATAAACCGATAAGATCATCAGAAGACACATATACGAGAACCAGAAGTTGCGTACCCTCAAAGGGAGGGAGTGTAAGAAGCACGTGGGCTTTGACTGCTTTGAGTCCACGCAACGCTCTACAGCGGAACATCACGGTATGCGCCGCTGTCCACAGCGCCGAGATGGCGCCAGCCTACTCAGCAGAGGAGCGCAGTGGATGTACTGCGGTCTCCCCTCTACACGACAACGCCTGCTCCGTGTTCGCGCCTACGACGGCGCGACTCTCTCTCTCCTGTGCCGAATGCCGACCGATACGGACGCATCACCTTCGCTACACCCGGTGCCACCAACCTACTCAGAGTCTCAATAAAGAGTTTTATTGTTTTATATAGTGTTTTGGCCTCCTCATTTATATACCCACTCCAACATATCCATTTGTTTTGATTCATATGTCCAGAGCCTAACACAAATCCAATCAAACACTATCGTGAGTTTTCTTTCTGAAATAAACACCATTCTAGAGTGTGAATAGTGTTTCTCGTACAAACTTCATTGACTTTTCGTGTAAAATAACGTTAGACTTTTCATCTGTAACACCTTGAATTCGTGCTGCTCAAATGAATTCTGTCGCTGCTCAAAGTGTCTAATTCCTGAGACAGTAAATAAACTGCAGTTGATTTCTTTAATATTTTGGTTCCATTTTTATCTGATACCGCAACATAATGATCGTCAGGTTTTATTCTTTTCTTTTTTTCTGAATAGTCCTCGGAATAGTCTTTACATTCTAAAATTTCTGTTTCATATCCCGATAGAATAGTTTTCTCATTTTCATCAAGACAAGCTTCATTTTCATCGCGATCATCGTTCGTATTTAATTCACTGGTATTCAAATCAATATTTTCATTTTCAGCATATTCATCATCTTGTTCCTGATCTTGTTCATTATGAATATCTCGAGGAAAATCTTCTAAAGACATACTAATCATATTAACTTGGATATGATCAGCATCCGTGAAGTTGATACCAGTAACTCCTAACGCACTAATCGAATTAAAAGTATCTGTTCTAGCTTTTGAAAGAATAGCTTTTAGAGCATCTTTATTCACTTCTGATTGAAAAATATCTTCATTATCCAAGTTAACACATAATTCATTTTTTTTCAGTTTTTCATGGGAAGCATTTAAAAATGTATTTCTCGGAAAATGTATATGTTGCTCCTCTTCTTCATCAAAATTATGTGGCATCACATCATGCATAAACTGTACACGTTGAGTTTTTCTGATAGCTTCCAGTCCACTGCAATTTACAACTGTTGATAAGACAGTGCTCAAAGAACGAACAGTTCTGAAAAACCATCACAAGCTTGGCTGCTAAACATCCAAGGAAAAAAATTCGTACTTAAAGTTGGATCTTCTATTTCTTTTACTAAAATGTTTAATAGTCCATGAGCATTAATTTCTAAACATATATAGCTATTAAGGGAAGCAAAGTTATTTGTTACAGAATATTCACAATTAATCTGTAACCATTTTCTCTACAAGCTTAAAAAGAAGGCACTATACCAAATACAATATAGTCTCGTCAATTTTGTTAATTCTGTACATAAAAAAGAATACATAATAAAATTTATAATTTTTAAATACTCTTGTGTAGATTCACTACCTGGAACTTCCTTATTTAACAAATCTACGGCATCAAAATTCATTTTGTCCTTCCCTTCTAAATCTTTTTTGGTCATCAAATGTTTATCTTTTGTGTGAAATTCAATTAACAATTTCAAATGAGATGCTGATACTAAATGATCATCAAGTGGTAATGCGATTGAAGTTTTTAATAATTGTGTTTTCAATTTTGTTACAAGATGAGGAGTGTCTTGAATACAAACTTGTGAAGGTAAATATTCCGCATGAAAACCATCGAAGTTATATTTCCCTCGAGATTTCCCTTTATTGTTAGCAGCACCTAAATTACTTTTAATCCTCATTGCTTTTAAAAGCCGTGGATCACCATCAGAAGAGAATCCTTGCACATCAATACCTTTGTTTCGCGGAACATCTACTATAAAGTTCATTCGTTTTAACGAGTGCTCTGCAGTAAATGAATTATCAGTGCCAAATAAATTCAAACAAAAAGTAGGTGCGTTTTCTTCAAGTGGTTGTGCAATGTATACATATAAGTAATGAGAAGGTTTACCATTCTGAAAATGGGTTTCTATTGTTTTTGCATCTATAGCCATAAACGAATTAGAAATGGGCATTGATGTAGCTTCATCAATAGGTTGAACTAATCCTACTAATTGATTCGTGCGTGAATCATATTGCACCCTTGGAACGTTTCGCGTTCCGTCTTCTAATACCTACACTTTTCTCGTTAATTTTCTAGCATTTAAAAATCTTAACAACTCTCTACTACGACAAACACCTTCATAAATATTTTCTGAGTTCTCTTTTATAAAGCGTAAAGTTGTCGGCACAGAAGGTAAACTCAAATTAGACATTAAGAATTCATACAAAATACATCCACCAACTAAATACGTATACGCAGAAATTAATTTCAATGACTTTGGATAATGATAGTTATTGACAGATACTGATGAATTTTCATGTAAAGACTTAATCAACATTTGTATCAATGTCGATTTCTTATTTATTATCGAGTTTATTATTCTATTACCAACCTTGTAATGATACGTGCTTTGACATTCTTTCATAAAATTAAACACATTTTCAACATTTTTTGAATCGTCATCAACATTCCAAAATTCATCACTTTTACTTTTAGCGAAATCTAACATTTTTTTCAACACTACGCTATCGCCTAGCGTGAAAATAAAAGTTATTAGGGCACTTTTGCGAACTTTCCGTAATATTCCTTCAGATTACTATTTTCTGGAAAAAGTGTCTTGTAATCATCACTCCAGATGTAACTGCATAATGTAGTTTTAAGAAAATCAAAATCAAATTGCTTTAAAATAGAAGCATCCTCCAGATCTTGAGCTTTAAATATGTTTTTATATGCATTGGGATCGTATGATTGATTTCCACTTCCATTAAATATCAATTTTATTTTTCCGAGTATTTTCAAGAGTATTTTTCTTTCATTCCTCAAAAGCGGGAGTCGTAATCGAGGTCATAATGGAAAAATCGAGGGAAAAACAAAACGAATCTAGAAAATAGAATGAAAAGAAAATAATTAAATATGTATATTAAATACAAATAAAATTACGTTATATTACAACTATTTTCATCTCTATTTTCATAAAATACCTTGTATATATTTACAGTGACGAAGTCGAGAGCAGAGACAAAATTGAAAGCGAGAAATACGAGGAGAAATAGATATTTCTCGAGATATTTATTCTCGTATTTATTCGTATTTATTTGTATCGTGGTATTAGAGGTGGTATTGCTCGCGTATTGCTTAATTTGCTCATTAATTTGTATGGTGCTAGAATTTGTGAAGAATTTGTCGAGGAATTTGCGAGGGAATTTGTCTTGAAAAATGCGAGAGTATAGATATACTTACTCGAAAAATATGACAACACTGATATAATAATAATACACTCTGCAGGACACTCTCGAGGACACTCTGTTCGAGACTTTGTTTCTATTGACTTTCGCTCGAAGACAGTTCGCTCCGACGTGAGCTCCGACGTGCTTGCGGACGTGTTAATAATTTTGAAATAGAAAATAAACATCGTGATCTCCGAGGTGATCTCGCTTCTCGTCGCTTCTGCTATCGTCTGCTATAGCGCGTACAAAAGCTTCGACAAAAGCCCTTTTCTCTCGCCTCTTCTTTTTACACAACGTGCCTCATATACTACATTCCTCGCTATATTCAAATTAAATAAGGCTCGAAATAAGGTATTGTGTGAGAACGATACATACTAATACACTTCATTACCTGATTTATTAATCTTAAACTAATTTTCACCTGGATATTCAAAAGATCGAGCAAAAGATTCTATTTTCATGAATATATTTATTTTCTCGTTTATTTTGTTGATTTGCCAACAATCTCGAGAACAATCTATCAATTTTTGTTCAAATTTGCACAGGAATTTTCCCTCGAATTTTTCAGTAGAGAAGTCTCGAGAGAAGTTTCATTGAAAATCCGTGGAAAATCAGTATTGGATTAAGTATCGCGTAAATACAATGTTCATATTATTTCGAGTATTATTTCGATTAAAAAATTACGTTTAAAAATTTAAACAAGTCTCCTCGCAAGTCTCGACTTAAATATAATATGAAATTATTTCTAAAAAATATTAGCGCACTAAATTAATAAGAAGCTTTTTTCGAGGCTTTACTTATTATATGATAATCAGGATCAAAATTGTAATTTAATTTTTTTCGTGATTTATCTCGTGATTTATAATATAATTATTTGTGAACGAAAAACTAACACGAACTATGAGCGACCACGAATCTCAAGGCTAATCCGCCTCGGAATCCGCAGGAAAATCCACCGAAGAAAATATGTAAGAAAATCGAGAAGAAAATGATAAATATAAAAAAGGATCTTGGAATATCATTGAAAGTAAATTGGAAAAACCAGTTCATGATCACATTAAAAATATATTTGCCTTCACTGATATTGATGAATATGAAAACTTAGAGTGGTTAAGAAAAGATGGGTCAGATTTTGATTATTTAAAAGATCAAATTCGATCAGAAGCGTATAAGTTTTACATACGTTCAAATTCAAATACAGAATTGCAAAAGTTCTATGGCTAAAATTATTTTTTAAGCCCATCCAATTTCGAATTTAGTTTAGGTGATAAAATAACAATGAAAAAAATCGTCGAAATCGTGTAGTCAAAAAAAATACGAGGTTATTTAAGCGACTGAGATCAAAAAATAATAAAATTGTATATCACTCTTCTAGAGGTATATCGATAAGGTAATTGGGACTCTCCGAAGACATAGAGAAAATAAAAATAATGGAACTTATGAAAAAAAAATCAAATAAATACCCCAGTGAATTTAAAAATAAGCTGGAAAATATTTCTATAAATGTAAAAGTTAGTAAGGTTGGTGTCACTGCTGAGATAACATGTTTTAAGTGTAACAAAGTTATTAAAATAAAAAAAAAAACAAACTCGCTAACTCGCTCGAAAACTCAGACAAAGTCCAAAGGAAGGTGGAATATTTATAATATAACTAGGGGGGCTACGCCCCTCAGCGTGCCTTCGGCACGCCATCCCCGCCCCCACACACACCTGCTCCTTGCTTCGCTCGTCGTCCCCCTCTCCCTATGTAAAAACTTCGTTTTTACATAATAGGCACGACCGCAGTGTTCAGAAGAACCTTATACTTCTATTATTGCAAAAATTGTAATACTTTATTTATCGTTTTCATCATTAAAATAAACTAAATAAATCTACAGTAAAGTTTAAAAAAAAATTGTCCATTTACTTTTACACATTTATTTTTTCCATTTTATAGAAGCTTTGCGTTTTAATTCTACATGTATAAGTATATTTAGATAAATTTTTAAATATAGTCTATGATGTATATCAATTTAATATGTACTAATTGATATGATTAAAGTGTACATAGAAATATTGAATATAAGTATCATGATTGCAGGTATATTTAAAATTAAAAACATAGTTATCATAATTTTTATAGAAATCGTTTTTATGATTTATTATTTTTATTTATGAAAACGTTAAATAGAAAAAAAAGTTTTGTTTCAATATTATCCACAACTTTTGTATTTGAATTTTTTGTAAATAGTCAAGTTCTGTTGAATTATATGAGAAAAACTACTGTTTCATTACTCTCGATTAATAAAAAAACATAGAGTTAAATTTTATTCAGTTCGAACGAAAGGTGGGGACTATAGCTGCTCACGAGTGTTCCTAACTACATATACTTATATATACAATCTCAATTACGAAAATATACTCGCGGCACATTCTCACATACATTAAAGCCACGAAGCGAAAAGGTGAAAACTGCAGAATTAGAGCCGTTAGGTCCGTTACACGCAAAAAGTAATAGAGAATAGATATAGAAATAAAATGGGTTGCTAGAATAAGCGCTGATCCTCGTATATATACATACATACATATATATATATATATATATATATATATATATATATATATATATATATATATATATATATATATATATATATACTAACTTTCTGCTTCATGCTATAATAAGCCCTAAAGTATTACACTGTGACTACGGACTGCGCGGCGTACGCACGTGTGTCCGTGGTGTGTGATGTCAACAATCGCATTGCCTGGCTCCCGGCGTCCCCAACGATGACAGCGGCTGCTGTAGTACCCCGCCCTGGTGAATGTCGTCCCTTTAAGTTCGTTCGCCGGTTGCTGATAAGTAATTCTTCGGAGACAGGAAAGCAGTGTGTCAACGGCGAGAGCAGATTCGGTAGCCCTTTCTCGTTCCTAACCTCTACGATGGGTGAGATGAAGGTACTTTTTCTTGTTGCAGGCATCTGTGGCAACAGGAAGAGTGTAAACAACGAACGCTGCTGCAGACTGTTTCTTGGGTGTAGAAATAGTATCTGGGTTGTTTATTTATTAGTTATTTGTGGTTTTAAGGTGCTCAACTTTCCTTGTTTGGCTCTTATATTAATGGCTTTGTGTACATACAGTGTTATCACTCTCAGCGACTCTCAGGCTGGGGCTTTTCCCAGCAGTGAAACGAGTCAAGGCTTCCACTAATCCTTGCCTTTTAGTTGTTAGCCAGAAGTATCTGGTGCAGCAAGTGAACTACAACCATTGATGCAGACTTTCCTTTTGTATGGTAATGTTTTTATTGGTGTCATCTAATTATAAGTCATATGTAGTTTTTAAGTGCTTTACTTTTCTCACTTGTCTCCCAGACTCAAGGCTGATCTGCTATTAATGTGCTTTGTTTATCCTTAGGCCGAGGCAGTCCATGACATTCAGACACAATTGACGGTCTCTGTTAGTACCTTCCTCTCAGATGGTGGAGTTACTGACGTAGTGGATGGCTGTTAGATAATTCTTAGCAGACTGGCGTCCATGGAGTAGTGCCAGCTTAGATCATCCAACCCTATTTGGCTGCTTCTGTGTCTCTATCAGTGATCTTCAAGTGTTAGTGTTTTAGAGTGTGAGGGGATACGTAATTAGGAACTGAGGGATAACATAAAAGTGCTGTGTATGTGTGTGTGTGGTTAAATGTGATACGGGTAGGTAGTTGTCTTTGGTAATATTAGCTCGTCTGGTTAATTATTAAGTTTGGTCAGGGTATAAGAACTCACCTCTGGGTATCTGTTGTATTAAAATACAGATTATGTATTTCGCAGATTTTTAGCCAGTGAGACTTGCCTATTTAATAGTTTTCTACACACTGTAAGACTGACAAAATCAACTAGAACATTGTTCTTTATGCACTGAATTTTACCATATTACAAAATTTATAGCTCATACATTATACAAAATTTTTTTTTTTTAAATATGATATTACTTTAACATGTGATTATATAATATTACACAATTTTGATTCTTATAGTTTAATCGCTTAGGTCCTGGGAACATAGTTAACGGGTTAAGCTGTGTAATCTTATATTAAATTTCTTAAATTTATTATCAAAACAGTAAGATAACAATTATATATTTTTACCAACCCAATTTTTATACATTTTTATAATTTTAATTCTACTACATTTTAAGTTCTCTAGATCATTTGACAAGAAATTATAAGTTCTGACAGCTTCTATGTTGGTTATTGTTTTACTTTTGTTTATTGGTGCTGTACACTTCTATTTCTTGTAATGATAGAAATCCGATTCAAAACAAAATAATAATTTAATATTTAAAGGGCATTCTTCAAACACAAAGGTATCTTTGTATTTAATTTTAATGATTTTATTTTGTAGATTATTTAATGATTTTACTATTCATATAGGTATAAAGCATCCCAAGCTATTATCCCATAATTTTTAATACTATTAAAAAGAGCATAATATAATGTCAACAATCTTTTAGTTTGCATAATTTTTTTGTTTTTGTAGAAAACAGGGAAATAGTTATATCGTTTTTTTACTTATTGTTCTGATGTGTTTATTCCATTAAATATTGTAATCAAATGTAATTTTGTATTTTATTATTATGTTTTTGTAATTATGTTATCTTTGGAATGTTATATCGACTTATTTATAGGCGATCTTATTTCCGATCTTATTTATTTTATTTATTGTATCGAATATTCCTGTGTCAAATCTAATTCTGTTAAATAATAAGCGAAAATTGATTATATTAAGATAAAGGCGTTTAAAATCGATTTTATCGGATTAGGTCATTAGGAATTGATTGTACATGGAAATATTAATTTGGAAAATATTTTGTTTTATTACAATCTATAACTTTAACATTTATAATTTGTGTGAAGTTAGATACTGTCCCTTCCCTAGGGGTTGCAGAACCTTGTCGCGTGTCATGCGGGTGACCCACCTTGGTGGGGAACTCGGGTGGACCCGTGGGGAGGCTTAGTCAGCGCGGGAGGGCAAGGGTGTGGCGGAGTTGTATGCATGTGGCGCCCTATAAATGGGTAGTCCGGGCGAGTGAGGGGCTCCCTATAAATGGGAGGCCTGGTGTGAAAGTGGTGGCAACTCGTAACAGGGTTCGTCCAAGCGTGTGTAGGGTAGGTAAGTCCCGGCTACCACCTGGCCTAGGCTGGATCGTGCTGATGACCAACAGGCAGCCCCCCATCCAAGGTGGTGGACTGGATGGGGATACTCACCCCCTGATCTGAAGGTGTCATGCGACCCGTGCCGATGTACATTCGTGGCCCTCGAGGTATTGGAGGGTCTCTAACGGAGCCTCAGAGGCACCTGGCGCAACCTCTGAGTAATTTAGTCGCCTTACCGGCGCATGCGGGGCTCTGCGGCAGGCCGTTATTTCCCTAGCTGCTCGTGGGACCAACATGGCAGATGAAATTGAAATAAAAAAAGAGGACAGCAAGGGCACAGAACCTGCCACGGAAACCACCGAAAGGGACGAGGCTTCCTCTCCCATGAAGGTGGCGGAGAAGACGTCCGGCGCACACAATAGGCGTCTGCGCTGGCTGAAATATATCGAGGAAAAGAAGAAGGCGGAGGCGGAGGGGACACCACCCCCGCCTCCCCGTCCTTCGAGGAGAACTGGGGCCAAGGACAAGGCGAAGCTCTTGGTAGGGGCTAGTACCCACCAGGCTAAACCTAGTAGCACAGGCCCAGGCGGAGCTGATGGGCAAGTGGCAGAGGAGAGGAAGAGGAAGCAACGAAGCGTTTCTGACCCCTCTGTTAAGCCTGCCAGCAAGAGAAACTGGCAAGGGCCTAGCCACGCCGGAAGCGGAGGACCTTCAAACCCCAATATCTCCGCTAACCTACCCAGGGTCCTGGTGACCTCCGCGGAAAGTATTAGCGAGAGGATGGAAATGACGGCCTTCAATCACCATAAAGGGGCGGTGATGGACAAGATCGTGGACATACCGGAGGACGGGTTTGTTCCGCAGTTCAGGGACACCTTTGTAAGGGAGGGGGTAGCGACCTTCATTTGTAATGATGGAGTGTCGGAGAGGTGGCTGCCAGAGGCAGTGCCGTCCATCAAACTTGATGATGGGACTCTGGCGAGGATTGTCCTCCCGGAGGAACTCATCAAGAGGGTCAATGAGACGGCACTGGTACCGCCGCCAAGAAGAGAAGCCTCCCAGTTGGCCAAGCTCCTGGGGCGCCAGAACCCGGAGTTGGATATATCAAAGTGGAAGATTCTCCAGTGATTGGATAGGGCCCGGCTTGCCTCCTTTACATGGGGGTTGACCAGGCCACTCTGGGAGTGCTAGAGGCCAGGGGTGGGAAGGCCCTCCTGGGGACAAGCAAGATCACCTTTAGGTGGTCTTCGAGGTACCCGGAAGGCGAGGACGCGAAAGGGAAGCAGATGATGTAGGTGCGGGACAGCATTGAAATGGCTCACACCCAAGTGGACATCCCGCAAATTAACTTGCATCACAGTAAAAGCGCCTCGGTGGTATTAAGCAGGTGCATGACTGTCAGGCACAGAATCCCAGCTATTGCGCTGGTGCAAGAATCCTGGCTGGTCAGGAACGAGATAAAGGGACTGTGGGTCACGGGGCACGTCTACGCGAGTGGGGAGCATGTGAGGCAAAGAGCATGCGTGGTCGTGAAATGGCTGGAGGCGACACTCATGCAGGAATTCTCAACGAGAGACCTAGCGGTGGTAAGAATTCGTGAGAAGGGTGGGGTCAACAGGGGCAAAGAGTTCATCGTAGCCTCTGCTTACTGTGCGCATGAGAGAAAATCTCCCCCAGAGGAGGTTAAAAGGTTAACTAGGTACTGTAGGAAGGAAGGACTCGGGCTCATTGTTGGATGTGATGCCAACGCCCACAATGAGGCGTGTGGTAGCACGGACACAAATGAGCGTGGGGAGCAACTCCTGGAGTACCTGATTGAGGAAAACCTCCTGGTCTTAAACACAGGTACGGAACCGACCTTTGTCACGTCTAACAGAAGCGAGGTACTCGATATCACCTTCTGTAGCGGACTGATGAAGGGATGGGTTCACGACTGGAGAGTCTCTGAGGAGCCATCCATGTCGGACCATAGGATTATCAGAACCACCTTGAGGGGCATTGTCCCCAACGTGGTCTGGTATAGGGATCCCAAGAAAATAGACTGGGATGGCTTTAGGGCCTCATTACGGCGACACATAGTCGGATTCAAGGGGAGATATGGTACACCGAACGAGCTGGAACGCACCGAGCCCTTAATCAGGACGGTCATCACAATGGCGTTAGGAAAATTGTCCCATCACTCAAAAAATCACTGGAAGCGGCAAGCTCAAGGAGTAAAGAGTTGGAGGCAAGGCGGAAGGAAACAGGTAGGCTCTTTAATAGAGCGAGGAAAAAGAACACGATAGAGACTTGGGAAGCCTACAAGGCTAGTCAAAGACTCCATAAGAGCCTCATTAGAGAGGAAAAACGGGACTCTTGGGGGAAATGGTGCTCAGAGTGTAGTACCATAAGCGACACGGCTAGACTTTTCAAAGTCCTAGTGGGGGCTCCAAGTGGGGAACTAAGGCTAATAAAGAAGGCTCACGGGAGTTATACTAGGACACCGGAGGAGACCCTGCAGATACTTTTGGAGACCAATTTTCCTGTCTTCGGGAGGACAAGCGGGGCGGGCGAGCTCCCTCTCCCCCCGAAGGCTGGTAGAAAGGCTGATTGGAGTATAGCAGGGCAGGTAGTCACGGCTCCAAGGGTCAAAGAGGCTATCATGTCCTTTGAGCCCTACAAAGCACCAGGCATGGATAACATCACCCCAGTGCTGTTGCAACAGGGCCTCGAGGAGATGACGGGACTGCTGACGGGGGTAATGAGGGGCTGCATAGCCCTTGGGTACGCTGAAAAGACGCTGGAAAAGCTGGTGGAGGGCTATCTTAAAGTAGGACCTCTGAAGATCTGTCCGCTTCACCAGGAACAACACGCGTATTGCACGGGCAGGTCAGTGGAAACAGCGCTTCTTTCGGTGGTCAACTACGTTGAAGAACAGCTTGAGCTGAAAGGAGTATGCATAGGAGCCTTTCTGGACGTTGAAGGAGCGTTCAATCGGACCTCTAGGGAGGCGATCCGGAAGGGTACGGCAGAACATGGTATCCCTAAGAGCATCATTGACTGGATCATGAGCTCCTTGGTAAGTAGGGAACTGACGACCTCCTGGATGGAACACTCGATAGGTGGGCGAGTATCCGAAGGCTGTCCCCAGGGTGGGGTTTTGTCCCCTCTGCTGTGGAGCCTGGTGGTAGACAGTCTACTACGAGTAATAAACGGGATGGGAGTCAAGGTGGTAGGATATGCGGACGATATAGCTATCCTAGCGAGGGGGGCTTATGAAGAAGTTCTTAGGGACTTGGTTCAAGGAGCCCTCAAGGCAACGGAGGAGTGGTGCAGTAGCAAAGCATTGCGAATTCAAGGGGATAAATCGGTAGCCCTTATCTTCACAAAGCGCTATAAAATCAGAAAGCTGAGGAAGATGAAGGCGGGAAACGTAGAGATTCCTTTCGCGGAGGAAACCAAATATCTGGGGGTTATCCTCGATAGAAAGTTACTCTGGCGCAGGCACCTAGAGGAGAAATGTAGGAAAGCAATCTCCACTTTCTGGCAATGCAGAAGAGCATTGGGTGCAAGGTGGGGAGTGGGTCCGCGGCAAATGCACTGGATCTACTCTGCCATTATTGTGCCGAGGTTAACGTTTGCCTCAGTAGTCTGGTGGAATAGGACACTACGGAGCACAGATTGCGCGAAGCTGGACCGCTGTACAGGCGCTGTTCTTAAGGGGCATAACTGTCACTAGGAGGAGTACGCCCTGTGCCGCTATAAGGACCATGCTGAACCTACCGTCTGTGGCACTACACGTCAAGTCTGACGCAATGAATACGGCATACCGGCTTAGTTGCGTCGGTCTGTGGAAAACGGATAGCAAGAGGCATAAACGGCTGTTTGGGGGTGCACTGAGGGAGCTCTGGAAAGAACCCCAGGATAAAATACCACCTCGACCGGTAAGAAAGGAGAGATATAAAATCCACATTCCGGAGAGGGAGAGGTGGGAGGAATGTAGACCCAAACACGGCGAAATTTGGTTCACGGACGGGTCTAGGGCAAAGGAGGGGGTGGGAGCTGGCTTCTGTGGATCTAGACAGCAGGACAGCTTCTGCTTTAGGATGGAAAGCTATAACACGGTTTTCCAGGCTGAGGTACTCGCGATCAAGTCATGCGCGGAAGAACTAACAAGGGCTGGCAAGTCGGGCAAGACTATTTGGATCTGCTCGGACAGCCAGGCGGGATTGAGAGCCATCGAGAAGACCGTTACTTGCTCTAAGTTAGTAATGGAAACAAAGACCTCGTTGGATGAACTAGATACGGTTAACGTTCTCAACTTAACCTGGATCCCGGGTCACTCCGGTTGGAAAGGTAACGAAAGGGCGGATACTCTTGCTAAACAAGGGGGTCGTACTCACGGTTCCATTACACAGCAAGCTGGCATGCCGGCGCAAGAAGGTCGGAGCAGGATAGCTGCTCACATCAGGAGCATATGCAAGACGGAGTGGCTCGCGACTGATGGTTGCAGCAAATCCAAGGCCATGTGGGGAGTAACGGGTGACCGGTGGGGCGGCGAACTTCTCTCCCTCGGCAGGTGGTAACTCAGAAGGGCAGTGGAACTGATAACAGGGCACTGCGATCTGTGGGGTTTCCAACACACAATAGGTAAGGCAAGCTCCACGTACTATCCCAGGTGCGGGGAAGACTGTGAGGAAACGCCAATCCACGTGATCTGTGAGTGCCCTGCACTGGCGGCCTGCAGAAGGAAGTGGCTCGGCAGGGCTGTGGCAACACCAGAAGAGATCAGGGAGCACAGCATTAGGGGAGTCCTAGATTACTGCTATGCAGTTGGCTTCCCCTAAGGTTGGACCCGAGGTAGGTGGGGAATAGCGTACAATGGCAAGCAAGCTAAGGGCGCTACACCGTTTTGGTCCCCGCGAGTTCACAATCTAATCTAATCTAATCTAGATACTGTCAAGTTATAGCCATAAATCGTCTATTTTATGTATATTAGGCGTTTAAAAGGGATTTTATCGGATTAGTTCATTAGGAATCGATGTACATGAAAATGTTAAACGGGAAAACTTTTTCTTTTATTATAATCTACAAATTTTACATATCTAATTTGTATGAAATAAGATCCGGTCAATTTATAGCCGAAAATCGTCCATTTTATGTATATTTTGGCGTTTAAAATCGCTTTTGTAAGTCGAACTCTTTAGGAGTTGTTTTTACATGAAAATGTTAAATAGGAAACAGTTTTCTTTTAATATCATCTATAACTTTTACATTTAATATTTTTGTGTAAAATCAAATCTTGTCAAGTTGTAGCCGAAAATCGTCCATTTTATGTATATTTTGGCGTTTAAAATCGTTTTTATAAGTGTAACTTATCAGGAATTCATTTTACACAAAAGTGATAAATAGGAAAAAGTTTTGTTTCAATATTATCTCTAACTTTTGTATTTAATGTTTTTGTGTAAAATCAAATTCTGTCAAGTTATAGCCGAAAATCGTCCATTTTTGACCTTTTTTTGCCGTTTTTCGCAGTTACCTTGGCAAATATTGCTCGTAGAAAAAAGTGTCCAAAAAGAAAGGTGTATTTTAATTAGTTTTAGCAGATAGACCGTAGGTATAAGCTTAAAATTAAAGTTTTTAGTCATGAAGCTTAAAAAACGATATTTTGAAATATTTCTTTGTGCTCGCATTTTTTGAATTTTTCATCGATATATCTCAATTGAGAGCCAGCACTTAGGTATAATTAGAGGAGTATTTTCCCGTGATCCCGATGGAATCGGTTGAAAATTCATTGAGATAATCGAGGAACTTGCGTACATACGGACGTACAGACATACATACATCACAGAAAACGCTTAAAACGCACTCATTTTGACTGGAAAAGACTTTTCTTGTATCAAATTATTAGTTTTTGACGTCAGACAATTTTCGCTCTGGTGAAATTATAAGGCTCTCCCGAGCAGCGGTCGTGCCTAAAAATACACTTTGATAATCACTATCCAACGATAAATTCCAAAATGACAAAAAAGAAAAAAATAAATGATGTCGAAAATAAATAATATTCTGTAAGGCAATCATTGTCATTGTAGTTTTTAGCACCATTTCATCATCGTAGGCGATGATTTTGTAATTTCTGTAAACAATGAAAGACTAATAAACGAAAAAAGAATAATAATAAACAGAAAAAAAAATTTTGTGAAAACAACATGAAAGGTAGAATTACTAAAGTTGTATCTGATAGTTGCGTATTTCTTGAACCAAAAACAGATTTTTTTTTCTTGTTTGTCAGTTTTAATTGTATTCCATATGGAAATAATAATTGGAATAAAATGTAAGAAATTGTATGAAAATGTAAGATACTCTATAAAACTTTATAAAACCATTGTTTTCTGACATTTTTTTTACGGTTTGATAAACTTTATTATATTTTCTTACATTTTTATACGTTTCCTTACAAATATGACTAATTTTTCCAAATTAGCATCTGCAAAAACAAATTGTAAAAAAACGTAAGGAAAGGTAATATAAGAAAACGTAAGAAAATGTATAAAAATGTAATAATACATATTCTTACATTTACATACACTTTAAAACACTTTTAAACAGTTTTGTAAATATATGAGAAAATTATTTGGAAAAAACTTTTAATTTTTTAAATGTACAAAAATGTGTAAAAATGTATAAAAAGTGTATATAACTGTATAAATCGTTTCGCATAAAAATGTCCGGTTCTATACAGCTTACAATTTCTTACGGTTTTCTACATTTTCGTACATTTCTTTTTTTCATTCGGGATGTAACTCTTTTCTGCTATCTATTTCCATCTTCATCAAGGTCGCATTTTGAATGGCATGATCACATGTGCCCTAAGCATATTTTGAATGGTATCCTGTCAAGTATAAATTAGCAAAATAATTGGCATCAATGTGGAAAAATTCTGAGGAATTCTATTTACAATTTGCAAACTTTTTCACATTTAATATCGTGTACAAAAAGTTTGAATTTTTTGAGTTAACTTTATATTTGTGTTTCAGGATCAGTTTGGTACAAGTAAAAACATTTTGAGTTATTTCAAAATTTTGGCCTGAACAGTTCGCGTGAAGTTATCCATTATACTTTTGTTCAAATAAATAAATAAGTAAATGAATATGTTGAATATCCTAGAAAGCTTGACGTGACTAATATTATAAGTGTCTAATTAAAATATAATTAAGTTGAACGTGAATCTAAAATACTTTGGTATAGAACTGCGCTAATATTTGAATTACTTAATTACAAATTATCAATTTAATCAATATAATCAATACAACAGAGATAAAGATTTATATATTACAAGAATTCTGGTGTAAATGAAAAGAAGCAAATATTGATTAAGGTTATACCTGTATATCGATGTATTTTATACTATTTCTTAGACAACCAAGATTCATCTGGTTCATACTCAAATCTGGCTGCCTCTGTAATAACCTTTGCGTCCATATTTGGAATTTTACATTAAAATTTTTTTTCATTGATCCAAGATGATACAACCACCAAACATTTCTCATCTATTTGAATCACAGCAAACGTTTTATTTTTATCCATATTCACCAGTCACCAGTCACCAGTCTCCCGTCGATACAAAATCAATAGTAATAACAGTAATGATAGTACTTATATTTGCAAACCGTGTGACTTATAATTCACATTGAAATAATATGAAAGTATTAATTATTTCCGTTACCATCGTAACAATTTTTAGCATGCAGTTCAAATGTTCTAAATTATCTGTTCCGATGAGCACATTATAAAATTGATTATCTGATTTTGTACATATAAAAGCTAAGATAACATCATCTTTTTATTTCATATAGAAGTTGTTAACAATAAGTTTGGACTTGTTTAGTTTTCCAACATTTTTCAAAATCGATCTTGGTTATCTATAAACCTTGTAAGTTTGTAAATCTTTAATTTATTAAAAATATGAGCCATTACAATATGTTATTCTATCGTTAACACTATTATTAAATTATGAAAAAGTCTGATAAACCATTAGCGAAAATAATAAATGTGAAAAATTGTAGTGTTAAAAACATTTAAAGAACGTCGGAATTGGAAACGTAAATAAAGTCATTTACAGTATTTATCCGTTTGTAACAATTAGTTACAGTTACAGTACAGTAAATATTTAATAATACTTATTCACATTTTCAAATTATAAAATACAATATTATTTTCAGAAAATCGAAAATTAAATAACTGTTATTTACAGTTATTTACATTTAATTACATTTAACAATTATTAACATTTGCTTACAGTTATTTATATTAAAAATAGTAATTTAGCAACTATAGATAACTGTAAAAAATTTCAACAGAAAATACAACAAAAGTAGTTATTATATATATTGAGATCACGAACCCAAATATAGCATGAAAGCTTCCTGGAAGTTTTATGAACGCTTCCAAGAAAGATTCAGAATCTTACAGGAAGCTTACATGGAAGATTTCTGAAAGTTCAAAATGTCCGCCCTTTTTTCTCACAAAAAGCTTTCAGGAAAGATTCTATTAATCTTCCAAGAAAGCTTTCCGGGATCTTTCATCAAACTTTTAAAAGAGTAACTGGAAGCTTTGTGAAAGATTTGTCAATCTTTCTGGAAGCTTTCTTGAAAGAATACAGTCAGTTTACAGAGAATCTTTCAGCAAGACTTTAGTAAGATCTGTAAATATCTTTGCAAGGTTTTTGATAGCTTTATTTAAATCTTTCAGAGAGCTCACATGGAAGATTCCTGAAAGATTAAAATGTCCGCCCAATTTACTGACGAAAAGATTTCAGAAAAGATTGTATTAACATTCTTGGAAAACTTTCAAGAACCTTTGTTTGAAGTTTTTAAAAGAGTAACTGGAAGCTTGCCGAAATATTTTTCAACCTTTCAGGTAGCTTTCTTCAAAGAATACGGTAAGTTTACAAGAAATCTTTCAACAAGACTTTAGTAAAGTAGCTGTAAAGATACTTGTAAGGTTTTTGATAGATTTATTGTAATCTTTCAGAACGCTTACATGAAAGATTCCTGTAAGCTTAAAATTCCGCCCAATTCTTTCTCTAAAGAATACGGTAAGTTTAGAGGAAATCTTTCAATAAGACTTTAGTAAGGTAGCTGTAAAGATCCTTGTAAGGTTTTTGATAGATTTATTGAAATCTTTCAGAAAGCTTACATGAAAGATTCATGTAAGCTTCAAATTCCGCCCAATTCTTTCTCGAAAGGATATGGTAAGTTTACAGGAAATCTTTCAATAAGATATTAGTAAGGTAGCTGTAAAGATCCTTGTAAGCTTTTTGATAGATTTATTGAAATCTTTCAGAAAGCTTACATGAAACATTCCTGTAAGCTTAGAATTCTGCCCAATTTACTGGCAAAAGGTTTTAAAAAAATCTATTAATATTTCCGGAAAACTTTCCAGAACCGTTCATCAAGTTTTTAAAAGAGTAACTGGTAGCTTTCTGAAAGATTTGTCAATCATTCAGAAAGATTCTACAAAAGATTCTAGTAATCTTTCATGAAACCTTTCACGAACCTTTTCTCAAGTTCTTGAAATATTACTTTGGAACTTAAGTACATACAATACTCTAAAGTATAACTATTACAATTCTCGCATATTATTTAGAATTGATTTCTATATTAATCGCAATTTTTTCATTGCAGAAAAAATTTTACATAAAATATTTTGACCTAACCGGGAATCGAACCTATACAGCCCTTGGGTTACACGCACGCATGCTATCCGTTACGCTATCGCACGTTTGAAAGAGTTGGAACATTTTCATCTTTAAAAATATTACTTATGTCAGCTGCAATTTACTATCAACTGATAAGAATTTTGTTTATCGGTCTTACAGTCTTACGAATTAAATTAAAATAATTCATATTTATGGCAGTCAGATTGCCCTTGTTTATAATCACCCCCGCATAATCTGAAATAAAAACTTAATTAAAACCTGGAAAAAACTTTGTTAGCAAAGGACGATCTGACTGCCCACCACCACCACATTGTCCAACGTTTCGAGCCCGCTCCGGCTCCTCCTCAGGGACCGAAATGAAACCCGCGATACACCTCCTTATATACCTCCATACCACCTTCTTTTTTTCTTACCCCCACCACCATCCACATTCCCCTCTCCAACTTTCCATTCTTACTTAAATTAATAAAGAATGATAAATGTTATCTAATTTACTTGACTCTATCATTAAATTTACATTATTCTGATTTCTTAGAATGTGAATACTTTCAAGGCTTTCCCTCTTATATTTATTCTTAATCCCTTGTTCCAAAATATCCACACTCCCAAAATCGAAAGAATGCAAACTATTTAAACAATGTTCTTTCAAACCCGATGTATAACTTGAGCTGCGTAAACTATATTGATGTTCATATATTCTCTTTTTCAAATATCTACCCGTTTGACCAATATAACAACCATTACAATCCCTACAATTAATTTTATAAACTACTCCCGATTTTAAACATTTATCATCCTTGTCTTTACAATTACTAAATAACCTTTCTAAATTATTATTATTTCTAAAGAAAACTTGAATATTATGTTTACTAAAAACCCTTCTAATCCTTTCCGACAAACCTCTAACATATGGTAAACTAAAATATGCGTTCTTTCCATTTTTATTCCTTGTTTGATTATCTACCCGCTGCTTCATCCACCATTATAAATTTCCCACACTCTCTCATCAATCATTTTGTCAATAAATTTTACCGGATAACCATTCTTAATAAATGTTTCTCTAACTAAATTTAAATTCTTTTTCCTAAAATCTTTATGTGATAATTTAATCGCTCTGTCAATGACACCTTTGATCGCACCTGTCTTGTTTCCGAATTGGTGGTGAGAATCAAAATTTAAAAATCTACCTGACCATGTAGGTTTTCTATACCAATCTAATTTCACTCTATTATTATTAACTCTAATGACTCTAATATCTAAAAAACTCAATTGATCATCTTTCTCAACTTCTTTTGTGAATTTAATTCTATCATGGATAGAATTAAACACATCCACCATTTCATCCACAAAACATTCAGGTACAACTGCAAAAATGTCATCAAGATATCTTTTAAAAATAATTGGCTGAAAAAGCAACTTAGACAAAGCAACACTTTCCAATTTTTCCATTATTAAATTGGCTATAACAGGTGACAAAGGTGATCCCATTGGACAACCATATCTTTGCTCATATAAACTATTATCAAAAGAAAAAATTGTGTTTTTAAAAACCAAATTAAGTGCCTTTATAAATTCATTTTTTGTTAAACTAGTATGTACTTTAATTTCAGACCATTTATCTTGTATAATATCATTTAACAACTCTAAAGGTATATTTCTACATCCAATGAAACCATCCTATGATCTTTCGGAATAATAATATCTTTCATTATATCATAAAAACTCCAACTATCTTTAATATATGAATTTGTTTTACCCACTATCTTGAACAATATATTAGACAAAAATCTAGCAAGTCTATAGGTCGGAAAATTTATCGATGATATTATTATTCTATATGTCAACTGTTCTTTGTTAATCTTAGGAAGCCCATAACATTTAGCTACAGTGCCATTTTCACATTTTAAATATTTAAACATACTATCCTTAATATAAGCTTTTGTTTTCCAATGCAACAATAATTCTTTCAATTTATCTTGTAGTCTATTGATATGTGGATTCCTAATTTTCACGTAAGTGGTATCATCATCCAACATAAGTTGAATTTCATTAATATAATCCCTTTTATCTGAAACTACAGTTACATTTCCTTTATCTGCTTTTTGGAAGATCATATTCGGATTCTCTCTCAAGAATTTCTTCGTTATTTTTAATTCATGGAATAAATTACTGTTCAAATAATTATCAAATCTATGTTCTCTTTTAAAATTATCAATAACTTTAACTAAAGAACTCCTACATTCTTTTTTAAACTCTAGATTAAAACTACTCATACTACTTTCTACCTCAGCGATGATATTCTTAATCGGAAGAGATTTACTTGAATTTTCATCTAAATAAGGTGCACTATCTACGATTAATCAATTGTTATTAAATAATATCATACATACATACCTAAGATACATGTTATTATTTCGATTATCCATCTAAAATATTAATGGCTTTAAAATGGCCATATAAAATACCGAAACGATACCTACCTTACCAGCACCTAAGTTTTATTTTTTTTATCGTATCTAAACAAAAATTTTAGAGAAAAGGGCTCTTTCACAGAAATCCAACACTTTTTCCTAAAGTTTGTGTTTAGATGTAATAAAAAAAAATAAAATTTTGGTGCCGATAAGCTAGGAATCTACGTTTGAGTTGAACATGGCCTCAAAGTTAAAACGGTATTATAAAATCAAGTTTCAATTAAAACATTATAAAATCAATTATAAATGTATTAAAATATTATCAAATTTACTTTATTTATTTGCTTATATTCTATATATGTTTAATATAAATGGATAAAGATATTTTTCAATTCATTAAAAAAGCATAATTTTGTTCTAAGTTGATGAAATCTTCAAATCTATATTTTCAACTCAAAAATAACTTCAAAATAGTCTCAAAAGAGATGAAAAGAGAGGGGATTAAACTTATTGCAAGAATATGTGTTTATATTAGATGCATCTTTAAGATGAAATGGCGAAAAAGTTATTTACAATTCATATAACTATTATATTTTTCAAAAAAGTTGTTATTTTTTCAAATCACATTTTTAAAACCAAAATAACTCGTGAGTAGTTTTAAAATACATAATTTAGAATTAAATTAACTGTACTTTAAGAATATCGGTTTCCATTCGAGATATAATGACGAAAAGGTTTTTTTATAATTTATAAAATTAGTTAATTTCTCTAAAAAGTAGCTACTTTTTCGAATCCGCATTTTTAAGTAAGAAAACCTCGTGACTAGTTTTTAAATAATTAATTTAGAAGGAAATTCAATATACTTTAAGAATATCGGTATCCATTTTCTATACCTGAAGAATCAATTAAAAAGAAAATTATTTCTGAAACAAAAAATTTTGGCAAAATTGTTATTTTATCAAAATAAGACCTTATTGTCATTCATTTGACTCCAAAATTTAATCAGTTCTGAGTTAAGGCATACGTAAGTTGCATACAAAAGTTCAGCTCATTACGTCTATCCGTTTAACAGTTATGCCGGGCACGAAATTTGGTTTCATAAATTCATACATACATACATTTTTTTAAAACCTATTATTCTGACTCAGGAACCTCAAAAACATCGAAATTAATCAAAATATCTGTTTTGATAATTTTCACTATTACAACGCTTTCTCTTGTGTAAGAGATTCAAATTTTTTGACAATTTATCGAATTTATTGGAAGTCCAGCAAATCCGGTCTGTCTTTTATACTGTCGTCTGCAATATGTATTATACATACTCAATTTTCATTAAAACTTATTCGTCTGCTTAAGAATGGCTGGCAATATAGCAGAAAATGAAAAAGGTATCTCCCCATTATAACAATATACCAATTTATCTGGACGTCTCGGAAATCCGACCAATCGCTAGTCGCATTTCTATCAAGAGTCCGACCATTAAGAGCAAAAGGTTGATTAATTGCTTAAGTTAGCGACAGTCAGTCGCTAGGCGGCAGCAATAACTGTCTATTCGGATATATTTTTATATATTTTAATTATTCCATATCATAGAAGAGGAAATTCATAGCAGTCTCGCAATTCCTGCTCAGACACAAAATGAGACGATTCCAGATTATATTCAGGAATTTATTGATAACGACCAGACATTGATATTACTAACAAATCTTGCTCGTCTAACAAACGAATGACGTGCGTTATCTTAACTATTCCAGCAACTACATGATATAGTAATTTCGGATAATTTTTTAGAAAACTCATATTTAAAGCAGTCCCGTATATCCGATCATACGCCCAGTTAGCTGGTTAATATTTATTTAAATGATATTTCAACGCAACATTCAAAATATAAACCTACTAAGAGTTCAATTTGAGCCTTCGTAGAGTGAAGACGTGTTTCTAAATAACTCTGTGTTTTATGTGAACAGTGGTGTTATTGTTGTAATATACGCGAGTCTTAAATTTGAAATACTAAATTCTGTTACACGCTCGTATAGAAAATCCCAGTCTAGTACTGGGATTTTCTAAACTTAAAAATGGCTTTTGTAACCAAAAGCCAACAAATAAGTGATCAATCCAAATGTTTTTGTTACACGGTCAAAACTCTCAGTTATGCAGGTGCAGCTCATGTCAGAAGAATCAATTTCCAAAACGTGATCAAGGTTTGATATTAGACTGTATAGAAGGCTTAGCATTAACATATTAGACATGTGCAGTTGGTGACATCATAGAACCGAAAAATATTTTACATTCAAGTAGAATCTCTAATAATCGTGTCTGTCTGTATTTAACTAGTAAAGAATTGGTAAATGATCTAACAGACGAGCACAAGTTTCTCGAAATCGACGACGTCAAGGTTTCTATAAGACCACTTATGTCCACACAAAAACGAGTGATATTTTCGAATATCCCCCCTTGCATCCCACATTGAACATTGGAAGAAATTATCGACTGCTTAAACATCAAACGCTTTGCTCCTATTACAACTTTAAGGGCCACCATTATTAAAGAGGGATATAATCATGTTTTAAGCTCCAGAAGACAAAAATACGTTGATCCAAATGACATAACAAAATTACCAGAAGTTATTAAAATAAATTATGAAGACATGCCTTTTTACATCTACCCCAGCACCGATATATTAAAGTGCTTCCATTGTCAAATTGAAGAGCACATTGTCAAACACTGCCCAAACTTAATTGAGCAAATTGTCAATAACATTCCGTAAATTCCAGACGATAAGCCCGATGAGGAAGTAAACAATCTTGTACTCGAATCAAACACTCACAGTGGACAAATAATTACAACACAACCATCGCTGGAAATAAATTCTTCTGAATCTCCCAAATCAGATTTTGTATTTCTTTTACCTCTTTCGGAAACTCGTCCAAAAAGAGTCTTATCCAGCACTGTGTCCTCTTCCAGTTCACAGGACGATACAGTGAAAAAATCAAATAGGATACTAAGAGAAACAAAACATCACATTCTGTTGACACAGAATTATTAGAAAAATTAAAACCAGCTAACAGTATAATCATAGAAAACAGTGATGAATTTTTATACACTTCATATGGCAACCGAAGCATATTTGAAAACGATCAAAATTATACAAAAAATATTTCATCGTTGATATCAATGCTTACAGATATACATGATATTATATGTGATCGGAACTTAAAATCTCGTCTTAATAGAATTATAAAACGCTTAAACAACCAGAATAATGATCTAAATTCCAGTGACGATGCAAACTCGATGGGCGAATAAGAGATTTATATCATTATTATAAAACATGGCTAACAACAAAACTCCATTCATCAACGATAAATCGTTAAGGATTATTTTTTGGAATACGAGAAGTATCAAGCCGAGGTGTGAAGAAATTCAATTCTTCATACAAAACGTCAACATGTGTATATGTGTAGAATCGTGGTTAAAACCGAAAGATACTATCAACTACTCAGGATTTCTAACTTTTCGAAAGGATAGGCCCAACCCCAAAGGTGGAGGTACAATTTTTTTTATACGTAAAAATCTAGCCTTTATTGAAATTAAAGACTTAAAAACTCCGGATGAGCCTATGGAACTCTGCGGGATTTGAGTAAATAATATTAATCCGCCACTAGACGTACTTGCTTGTTACAGACCTCCGGATCTCACGCTCAGACAATCTCAATGGGATGCATTAATAAAAAATATAAACTTTCAAAATCACTGTTTTTTAATGGGGGATTTTAATGCGCACAATGTCGCTTGGAATTGTCGCTACTCTGACTCAAACGGTAAAAGATTTCATAATGCAACTGAAAACAATGAAATCTTCTTGCACAATAATAATTCCATTACACATATAGACTTACATAAAAATACAACCTCTGATTTGGACCTTGTTATATCAACCACAAACTGTGCTGAAAAAGTAAATGTCGAAGTGTGTGATGATACTTGGGGATCTAACCCCTTTCCAATATTTGTTAATATAGATCTTGACAAATATCATTATAATAAAAAAATTTTTATGTTAAAATCGACGCATACCAACTGGGATAATTTAACATGCAAACTTAATAAAGAATACGAACAATTTCTTACGGCGGAATATGATTTACAGACACCCAGTGAAAAATATTAAACCTTTGTGAATATGATTTCTACTGCGATAAAAAACAGCACTCCAAGGAAAAAAAAATGTGTAAAATGTGTTAGCGAGAAAAACTTTTAAAATAAAGAAAAAGGAATGATTCCAAAAATATGCGGAAAGTATCAATTTTCACACTGACCCTTACTCCGTCTGGAAAAAATGCAAAGTTTTGAAAAATAGCTGGATTTCCAACACTACTAAGCACCATTCAGAGAGCCTACAACTTAGTAACAAAATAACAGAGGCTATAAACAGAGTATGTCCTCCATGGGCATAAACAAATCCTCTTTGGATTACTGATTCTGCAAACAATGAATTTTTTGACGCTCCCTTCAGCTTTTCAGAATTTAATCTTCACTAGAGTCGAAAAATGCTAACTCAGCCCCTGGTATGGATGGTATCGACTATGAAATCTTGCAAAGATTACCGATAAAATTCAAACTAATTCTAGTAGACATTCTTAATGAAATGTATAAAAAAAATGATTACCCGCAAATTTGGAAACAGTCTTTTCTCCATTTCATACCTAAATCTGATAGTAATAGTTTACGACCGATAGCTCTTATATCCTGTCTCTGCAAACTATTCGAATCTATGATTAAACGCCTTCAATAGTGGGTGGAACTAATAACTTCCTACCTGCTAGTCAACAAGGCTTTCGAAAGAGAAAATCTTGTATCGACAACCTCACGGCCTTCACACTTAAAATAGGCGAAGCCTTTGCAGAGAAAAAACATGCCTTAGCTGCATTCTTAGACGTTAACGGGGCCTTTGACAACAGAAATGTTGATATACTTCTACATAAACTATCTTCTATTGGCTGTTCAACGTCTCTTATTCAATTTATTAATATTCTCACTCACTACCGACTTGTTTACACAGATCATCTTAATGATTTACACAGAGTAACCTATAAAGGAGTATCTCAAGGCGGAGTACTTAGCCCACTTGTTTATATTACTAGCAAGTTCAGGTGCGCTGCGCGCACTCTTTCTTTACTTTCAATTACACATTTAGTATTAAAATATTATGAATTGAAAATTGATTTTACTTTTTAACATCCCCAAATTTATCCAATATTTTTTATTGAAACTTGGATTGTATTTATTTTATTTCAAATACAATACAAAAATTTGGAGGTTAGAAATTTAACAGTAATCAGAACAGTATTCATAGTCCTTCATTATTAACTACTGTTTCTTACGATAGGGCTACTGGTTCAATTACATGGAGGATAGTGAGGGAAAGGGTTAGCGGAGGCGGCGTTTAAATAAAGAAATGGTTCTGGTTAAACTGGCGTTTTATTAGTGCTGGCGAGAGTGAACGTGGACGATGTGTACTGGCTAGCGGCCGATCAAAAACTGGAGAAAGTGCTTTGCGGTTACAGCTCCGCGAGAGCTGCGACGACTGGTATGTCGCGAGAGTGGGGGTTGAGCAAGCTATTAATAGCCTAGCTCGCGCAGTGTATAGTGTAGCTGATTAGTATAAGTGTAAGTGTATATGAAACTGCTATACGCGTACAGCGTAAAGTAGAGTGTATGAGTGTATGAATGTATAGATAAATGCCACGCGTGTATTAAATACAAATATCGCTATCGCGTTACATTTTAGAAAGCATATGAATCGTGAACAACTACAGATAAAATTTTAATACGTTTTTGTTATATAAAACCAAATTTTAAGTCATTAATACTATTTATGACTAATATTTTTAGTTTAAATATTTCATAATTTCAAACGTTATGGGTCTTACTTGGACCAATCAGCTAAGACCTTAAACGAAAAACTAACATCACCATCGACCAATCACGGTCTCCTCTTAAACGGACTTGACCAATCGCAAAGGTTTTATTTCGGCTTCACATTTCCGTCATCATTCTTTTAAGAGAGATATATGTTCCAGAAATTTGTAATAATCTACCCAAATATATAAGCGTCTCTCAATTTGCCGACGATGTAGCCGTATACACAAAATGCAAGACTGTTAAGCGAGGTGCAAAAATTCTCGAAAATGCTACAGAAAAAATTAGAAAATAACTACTAATCCTCGGACTAGAGCTCACGCCAAGTAAGACCAAATTTATTTATTTTAACAACAAAAGAATAGCACCTGGCAACACGGAAATTCAAGTTCACGACATCAAAATTAAATCCACTGATAAAACTCGCTTTCTTGGAATTATTTTTGATTACAAAATGTCATTTTCTCAACATATAGATTTAATCTTAAATAAATGCACAAAAGCCCTGAATATCGTTAAATTTTTACGCGGTACCTGGTGGGGCTCTAGTTCATCGACACTAATTATATTATATAAGAGTTTTATCAGATCCATAATTGACTACGCCTCATTCATATATTTTCCAAGTAGTAAAAATAAGATTGAAAAATTGGAGGGCATACAAAATGTAACTATAAGATTAGCACTTGGATTCCGGAACAGTACCCCGATTAACATCTTATTGGTCGAATCTAAGCTCACTACTCTTGAAAGTCGGGCAAAGTTCTCCTGTAATTGTTTTCGAGTAAAGAATCTTTCCAACATCAGCGCGCTTACCAGCGAACGATAAATAAATTTTATAAAAACATAAGAAATAAAGTAGTCGAACACAAGCGTACAGTCAACAAATGTATTTATTATAATATGGACAAAGTGTCTCAGATTGTTGTTCTAGACAACCTGAGTATTTACTGCCGTTATTATAAAACGATTACAACATCTGTAAAAAAACAACAACTAATCAAAATAAATCTGTCATACAGTATGACGCATTAAAAACGTACACTTTTCTCCAACGATTTTGTATCATTGGCGAGCGCGATTTGGAAAAATAGTAGTGCATTTTGAAGAGCGGATCAAGAGCTTTCCAATGCTATTGTCAATTTTCTTGTAAACTCAATATGAACTTTTTTGCATAGAATAATACGTTATTTTTTCCAAAATGTAAAATATCGATGAAATAAAAATAAGTAAAAGTCAAGTTTAGCAAGCGCAATTTGGAAAAAATAGTAGAGCATTTGAAAGAGCGGATCAAGAGCTTTCTAATGGTATGCTTAGTTTTTTTCGTAGACTTGATAATTATTATTTATTTTGATGTCGATAGTTGAGTTTAAGGTGCAAAGTCGGCAGGTTATGTTTTTTCAGCAGATCATTTTTTATCATGTATTTGATGTAAATAGATACGGAATAATCGTACTTTGGATGTAATTTGGGTTATTTTCCTATTTTCAAACTCATATTAAAAATGTGATAATTAGGCTATGAGTTAAAGAACGACAAGTGTAGTCTACGGCAACTTCAGACCTTCCATTTGAAATGTCCCTAGGATTTTCGAATGGCTTGAAACGTAAACAACGTGATTGATGGACGGGTATTAATGATTTACAATGCTAAGAGTTAATTTAATTAACAGGAAAAAGTAAAATTAAATACTGCATTATTAGAAAAAATTAATTTAGAGAAATTTTACTAACCTAAAAAACTCTATCCCAAGAATAATGTAATTTTGTAAAGTTGTTGAAGCAGATGAAATAATATGTAGAATAATCATAACAATAGTTAATTATTTAGATAACTGTAACAGGATAAATCGTGCATATCTCATCGTCACAACGAGGCGAGAAGAGCTAAAAAACCGCTGCTAATACATTGGCACTTAGCTTCCTCAAAATAATGTATTTATTAATTTTTTTTTAATTTTTTATAACAATAATTAATTGTATCATACCCAATTTTCTTTATGAATATTCGTAATAAATTAATATATATTTTTCGAAAATTCATTCTTGTTACTCTTTTTCTCGTGCGACAACCCGATATTTTTATAAATCAATTTTTTCAAAATATTATCACATGTTCAATTAGTTTTATTTTAAACCTCAAATATCTTTCGTCGTAATAGTTCAATTTTATTGGGCAACGAATTCATTTTGAATATATAAAAAAAATATATCTCTTGGCGTGTTATATGCAGATAAATTTTCAAATAGTCTATGATTCATATAAATTAATTATTAATTGATATGATTAAAGTACACATAGGAATATTAAATATATAAGTACTATGATTGCAATCATATTTAAAATTAAAAACATTGTTTTCATTATTTTTATTTGAATTATAATTATAGTTTTTATTTTTATTTATGCAAATGTTGAATAGAAAAAAAGTTTTATTTCAATGTTATCAACAACTTTTGTATTTGAAATTTTTGTGTTAAGTAAAATACTTTTGAATAACATAAGAAAAAATACCGTTTCATTACTCCCGATTAATACAAAAATATAAAGTTAAATTTTACAAAGTTTAACGAAAACTGTAGACTAATTGCTCACCGAAGTTCGTATAACTTATACATATACACACATGCACACATACACTTATACCACGAATAGGAGAAAAACAAAAAGAGAAAACTCAACACTGGTGCATTCGTCAATGATAATCTGGCTTGTTGCTGCGTGCGTGTAGAGTACATCAGCCGTAACGGCCATCTCGGCTATAGGCTGCGTATAATGCGTTCCCACCAGTATATAAGATATGATATATCTATACATATATATTGATCGCGCGCACGCGCTTTCTGCTACTAGCCCTAGTGAGTCTATGTTGACTACGGCTCTGCGTCGGCGTGCGCGCGCGTATGTCCATGGTGTGATGTCAACAATAGCATCGTCTAGCTCCCGGCGTTCCCAGCGATGACGGCGGCTGCTGCAATACGCCGCCCGGGAGAATGTCGTCCCTTTCATCGTCTTTACTGCGGTTGATGATGATATTCCTCAGAGACAGGAAGGCATCGTGTCGACGGCGAGACCAAATTTCGTAAGCCTTTTCTCGTTCCTAAACTCTCTGATAGGTAAGCTGATGGTACTTTCTCTTGTTGCAGGTATCTGGCGACGAGATAGAAGTGTCGTCGGTTTTTCTGCCGTCTGGACCGCTCGCAGATGGCGCAGCCTGGAGCGCAGCATCAGCCGCACACCTCGCAGACCGTAGCATCCGTACCACCCGGTGTGCGTGCACACCCAACGGACCGTGTCGCTTGGACTTGGACCCACCGTAAGACAGAAAAGTAAGTCATTCAAGAATGTATTTATTTTAACCTCATACTTTTGAACCAACTTATACCCTATAAAAGTATACGTAATTGTAGATTTGATGCCCTTTTTCGACTTTTCATTCTAAATATCCCTTTCCATTCTCTAAAAATATCAAACACTATCTTATACATGCTGAGGGATTAATCACCAAGTTACATATCTAAATAATTAGCAACTGTGGAAATACTGCATTTTCTGTGTGTTTTTCAAAATATTTTCAAGAAAAGTCATTTCCTCCAAACTGGCTGATTGAGTAGATCTGAAACCTAATAAACAATGCCTCAGCATGTACTGGATTGTGTGTAAACATTCTCATAAACTTTAAGCGAGTGTGAGGAGGTCTACATTGGAAATGCACACAAGCTTTTTTGACTTTTCATTTCAAAGATTCCTTTCCATTCTCTACAAATATTTCAAACTTTACATACACTATGTAATATATGCTGAGGAACTGTTTATCAAGTTTCAGATCTAAATAATTAGCAAGTGTGGAGATATTGCAATTTGTATGCTCTTTTTAAGAAATTTTCAAGAAAAAAAGTTATTTCCCCTACACTGGCTGATTGAAAAGATCTAAATTTAATATACAATGCCTCAGCATGCATTGCATTGTGTGAGAACATTCTGGTAAACTATGAGAAAGGGTGAGGAGGTTTTTGTCGCAAATGCACATGCGGCTTTTCGACATTTCGTTTCAAAGATCCCTTTCCATTCCCTACAAGTATCTTAAATTTTCCATACACAATGAAATACATGCTGAGGGACAGTTTATCAAGTTTCAGATCTACATAATTAGCAAGTCTGGAGATATTGCAATTTTTGTGCTTTTTCAGGAAATTTTTAAGAAAGAATAGTAATTTTCTCCAAACTGTCTGATGGAGTATATCTGAAACTCAATATGCAATGCCTCAGCATGCATTGCATTGTGTGACAATATTATAGTAAACTATGAGAAAGGGTGAGAAGGTTTTTATCGCAAATGCACATGCGGCTTTTCGACATTCCCTACAAGAATCTTAAATTTTCCATACATAATGGAATACATGCTCAGGGACAGTTTCTCAAGTTTCAGATCTACATAATTAGCAAGTCTGGAGATATTGCAATTTTTGTGCTTTGTCAGGAAA
Source organism: Torymus aiolomorphi (assembly GCA_036365515.1). Taxonomy (NCBI): domain Eukaryota; kingdom Metazoa; phylum Arthropoda; class Insecta; order Hymenoptera; family Torymidae; genus Torymus; species Torymus aiolomorphi. The sequence continues at coordinate 133,258,255 of CM070873.1, forward strand.
TTTACAAGAAAGATAAGTAATTTCCTCCAAACTGGCTGATTGAGTAGATCTGAAACCTAATATACAATATCTCAGTATGTAGTGGATTGTGTGAGAACATTCTGGTAAACTATGAGAAAGGGTGAGGAGGTTTCTGTCGCAAATGCACATGCGGCTTTTCGACATTTCGTTCCAAAGATCCCTTTCCATTCCCTACAAGTATCTTAAATTTTTCATACATAATGGAATACATGCTGAGGGATAGTTTATCAAGTTTCAGATCTACATAATTAGCAAGTCTGGAGATATTGCAATTTTTGTGCTTTTTCAGGAAATTTTTAAGAAAAAAAAGTAATTTTCTCCAAACTGGCTGATGGAGTATATCTGAAACTCAATATGCAATGCCTCAGCATGAATTGCATTGTGTGAGAACATTCTGGTAAACTATGAGGAAGGGTGAGGAGGTTTTTGTCGCAAATGCACATGCGGCTTTTCGACATTTTGTTCCAAAGATCCCTTTCCATTCCCTACAAGTATCTTAAATTTTCCATACATAATGGAATACATCCTGAGGGACAGTTTATCAAGTTTCAGATCTACATAATTAGCAAGTTCGGAGATATTGCAATTTTTGTGCTTTTTTATGAAATTTTTAAGAAAGAAAAGTAATTTCTTCCATACTGTATGATTGAATAGATCTGAAATCTAATATGCAATGCCTCAGTATGTACTAGATTGTGTGAGAACATTCTGGTAAATTATGAGAAAGGGTGAGGAGGTTTTTGTCGCCAATGCACAAGCGGCTTTTCGACATTTCGTTCCAAAGATCACTTTCCATTCCCTACAAGTATCTTAAATTTTCCATCCATAATGGAATACATGCTGAGGGACAGTTTATCAAGTTTCAGATCTACATAATTCGTAAGTCTGGAGATATTGCAATTTTTTTGCTCTTCCAGGCATTTTTAAGAAAGAAAAGTAATTTTCTCCAAACTTGCTGATGGAGTATATCTAAAACTCAATATGCAATGCCTCAGCATGCATTGCATCGTGTGAGAACATTCTGGTAAACTATGAGAAAGGGTGAGGAGGTTTTTGTCGCAAATGCACATGCGGCTTTTCGATATTTCGTTCCAAAGATCACTTTCCATTCCCTACAAGTATCTTAAATTTTGCATACATAATGGCATACATGCTGAGGGACAGTTTATCAAGTTTCACATCTACATAATTAGCAAGTTTGGAGATATTGCAATTTTTGTTCTCTTTTAGGAAATTTTTAAGAAAGAAAAGTAGTTTTCTACAAACTATCTGATGGAGTATATCTGAAACTCAATATGCGATGCCTCAGCGTGCATTGCATTGTGTGAGAACATTCTGGTAAACTATGAGAAAGGGTGAGGAGGTTTTTGTCGCAAATGCACATACGGCTTTTCGACATTTCGTTCCTAAGACCACTTTCCATTCCCTACAAGTATCTCAAATTTTCCATACATAATGGCATTCATGCTGAGGGATAGTTTATCAAGTTTCACATCTACATAATTAGCAAGTTTGGAGATATTCCAATTTTTGTTCCTTTTTAGGAAATTTTAAGAATGAAAAGTAATTTCCTCCAAACTGTCTGATTGAATAGATCTGAAACCTAATATACAATGCCTCAGTATGTACTGGATTGTGTGAGAACATTCTGGTAAACTATGAGAAGGGTGAGGAGGATTTTGTCGCAAATGCACATGCGGCTTTTCGACATTTCGTTCCAAAGATCACTTTCCATTCCCTACAAGTATCTTTAATTTTCCATACATAATGGAATACATGCTGAGGGACAGTTTCTCAAGTTTCAGATCTACATAATTAGCAAGTCTGGAGATATTGCAATTTTTGTGCTTTTTCAGGAAATTTTTAAGAAAGAAAAGTAATTTCCTCCAATCTGACTGATTGAGTAGATCTGAAACCTAATATACAATGTCTCAGCATGTACTGGATTGTGTGTAATCATTCTCATAAACTTTAAGTGAGGGTGAGAAGGTCTACATTGGAAATGCACACTCGCTTTTTCGACTTTTCATTTCAAAGATGCCTTTCCCTTCTCTACAAATATCTTAAACTTTACACACACTATGTTGTACATGCTGGTGGATTACATACCATGTTTCATTTCTAAATAATCATCAAGAGTGGAGATACTGCATTTTCTGTGTGTTTTTTAAGTAGTTTTTAAAAAAAAATTTATTTTCTCCATACTGGCTAATTGAGTAGATCTGAAATTGGATATGCAATCCCTCAGCATGTATTGCATAGTGTGTATGTAATTCTGGTAAATTTTGAGCGAGGGTGAGGAGGTCTTAGTTGGAAATGCACATGCGCTTTTTCGACTTCTCATTCCAAAGGTCTCTTTCCATTCTCTACAGATATCTCAACTTTCCATCTATCTACTCCCTCTGTTTCTGGCAGGTCGATACTGCTATCCTCATTCCTATACTGCTTAACACTTTATTAATATATTCTGTTTTTCCCTAGGCGAAGAGCTCCTGCAGAAGACAACACGTCTTCATATAATTTTACTCTCCTCCATGCAACCAACGCAACTACCAGGTCCTGAAGACATCAGCTATACAAACATATTGTAGAAGTGAGAGCGAAGGTGTATATAAATATAGTTTGATCTCTTGTGCCAGACTCGAGTAAGTAGTTCACTTCACATTTGGACTTGTAGTACAGCCGAACCTAGTCTCCAACTTTCCATCGGTCTACTCTTCTTTTCATGGCAGTTCGATACTGCTATCCTCATCCCTACTGCTTAACACATTATTAATATATTTTGTATTGCCCTAGGTGAAAAGCTCCTGTAGAAGACACCAAGTCTTCATATAATTCTACTATTCTCAAGGACAGCCAACGCAACTACCACTTCCCGAGGACATCACCTAGGCGAACACAACGGAGAAGGGAGGGCGAAGGTGTAGTTGAATGTAGTTCGCGCTTCCGTGACAGATTCGAGTAAGTACTCCCTTCGGATTTGGACTTTATCCTTTAGTATATCTGAGCCTAGCATCCAACTTTTTATCTGTCTACTCCTCTTGTCCTGGCATTTTGATACTGCTCTCCTCATCTTCATTGCTTAAAACATTATTAATATATTTTGTTTTTCTCTAAGCGAAGAGCTCCTGTAGAAGCAACACGTCTTCATATGATTCTACTCTCCTCGAGGGCAGCCAACGCAACTACCACTTCCCGAGAACATCACCTAGGGGGACACGACGGAGAAGGGACGGCGAAGGTATACTTGAATGTCTGCGCTCCCGCGACAGAATCGAGATGTAGTCTATGCGCCAGGGAGGTTTCCGTGGCCGATGGATGTCCACACTTCCACCAAAGCTTTTCTTACATATTTTTGTCTGCTGATTCTGAATTTCAAAGGTGGACAGTCGTCAGACTGTTAGTTTTTTGTTATTAACAATTTTATTGTTTAAATTACTGCCAAATCAATATGATTAATTATAACTAAATCCTAACTGTCTAAAGCTGTAGTAAATTGATCTAGAAATATGCTTATTTTTTCATAATTGAAAAATTTTATTAGAACCCGAATTATTGCAAATTTAGTGCAATAAGTCGCGAATTCGTGCGCGAACGTGCATAATTCTAGATCAATTTACTACAGTTTTAGACAGTTAGGATTCAGTTATAATTAATCATATTGATTTCGCAGCAATTTAAACAATTAAATTGTTAATAACAAAAAACTAACAGTCTGGAGACTGTCCACCTTCGAAATTCAGAATCAACAGACAAAAATATGTAAGAAAAGCTTTGGTGGAAGTGTGGACATTCATCGGCCACGGAAACCCGCCTGGCGCATAGACTAATGTCATTATTTAGGGCCCACCTGATTTTTAGGTACGAATTATATCTCCCCAAAAAGTAACAGTTTTCTGCTGGTGCACACGGAAAGAAAACTCTTACTGCTATAGTTAAAATGGCTTACCCGTGGAGTATAGCAGTTCCTTTCCCCTATAGCACTGAATATTTGAGGAATATTCCCTCAATATTCATTTGCCATTTTCGCAATTTTCGCTAATATTCCCTCAACGTTAATGAACATGAAAGAAACCCTTAGGGAATATTCCTGTAAACCTTGATGACCGTTTTTCCATTCCTTTTCTAAAATGATCAGGTAAGCTACCTATTATTGTAATATTGCAGGAATATTCGTACAAGGTTAATTAATACTAGACGAATATATAATTAAGTTTCACCAATTTTTCCTCGATTAAGCAGTATTACGGCAATATTCGTACAAGATTCATCGACACGAGAGGAGCATTCAATATATTCCCCTATAACACTTAATATTGGAGCAATATTGCTTCAATGTTGCTGCGACATATTCGCTATATTCGGTAATATTCTAATATTCCCTTAACGTATACAGGTAACGTTAGTATTTAAGTTGTTTATTTCACATAGATAAGGCGTAAAATTTTGAGTCCTCATCCCCCATTGCAAACGGGATATAAAAAACAAGGCAAGCCTTGTAAATCGGACTCTTCGTAAAGTCATTTGATCGATAAAGGGAAACTTGTGATGGGCGGCTCTCGATATGCAAGCTTCGGCTATTTATCCGCCATGCGGCGTACCGGTAGCGCTTTCTGTGGTTACACTGGATGGCCGAGAGTATATAAGCCGTATAATTCAAATGACTCTTTACGAAGAGTCTGAATTACAAGGCTTGCCTTGTTTTTGATATCCCGTTTGCAATGGGGAATCAGGACTCAAAATTTTACGCCTTATCTATGTGAAATAAACAACTTAAATACTAACGTTACCTGTATACGTTAAGGGAATATTAGAGAATATGGCGAATATGTCGCAGCAACATTAAAGCAATATTGCTCCAATATTAAGTGTTATAGGGGAATATATATTGAATGCTCCTCTCGTGTCGATGAATCTTGTACGAATATTGCTACAATACTGCTTAATCGAGGAAAAATTGGTGAAACTTAATTATATATTCTTCTAGTATTAATTAATCTTGTACGAACTTTCCTGCAATATTACAATAATAGATAGCCTACATGATCATTTTAGAAAAGGAATGGAAAAACGGTCATCAAAGTTTGCAGGAATATTCCCTAAGGGTTTCTTTCATGTTCATTAACGTTGAAGGAATATTAGTGAAAATTGCGAAAATGGCAAATGAATATTGAAGGAATATTCCTCAAATACTCAGTGCTATAGGGGTTATTATATAAGTAAGGTGGTTTTAGCAATCTTAGTAACGGACCAATACTTTTATGGTATGGATCGCTTACTTTTAAGGTATGTTGCTTCTCATACTACAACAGTTACACAATTATACGATCGTTGGATCAGCGGCATACCGCTGATAATTAAGTATTGCTTATTGTGTAAGCCTAATATTATTGAAAATAGATATTTATAATGTTCTATTTGATGCTCTAACAAAATTCGTTGGTACGATCCTTGCCATAAGATTTATGAATGATTTTCAGTTTCATTAATCATGTTATCAAAAATTGAAATTATGGATTTTTCTTAATATTTCAAAAAAATTGTAACTTTTTTCCCTTTGCTTGGCCAATATCGATCAAAAAAATCATTTGAAGGTTTTTCGAAGAAAAATACAAAAAAAAATTTGTGCAATAAAGAATATTTGGCCGCAGCCTCAATATCCTTTCATGAAGGTATACTAATAAGCATCCAATCAGAGACTTTCAAAAAGGGTCATAAAATAAATACTGGCACATTGTACAGAAAAAATGCAAACCGTTTGCCAATCAATGTACTTTACAAAGTTTCAATATTTTGAGTTAATAAATGAATAAACTTGGATTTTAACCAAAAATTGCAAACAAATTTGATTTTCAATGTTGCATAGCTTTTTTATCGATCTAAAATTTGAGGAACATTTTTTGTTCATAAAAAATTAGGAGAAAACGAGTTTTGAGCGATTTTAAAATTTTGAGCTGCTGACTTCACCTGAAATATCGCATCCGACCTATGCCGACACCTGGACGTTAAAATCTACGGTGCGCATCACCCGGACTCCAATCATCGGCCATCTAAACACCTAGACCTCGCATCCGATCTGTCCCTTCACCTGGACACAAAAACCTACGGAGCGCACTATCCGGACTCCATCATCGACCATCTGGAACACCTAGATCTCGCATTCTATTTATCCTGACCTCTGGACACAAAAACCTACGGAGCGCATCACGTAAACTCTATCATCGTCCACCTGGAACACTCAGACCTCGCATACGATCTGTTCCGACATCTGAACACAAAAATCTTCGGAGCGCATTACTTACACTCTATCATCGGCCACCTGGAATAGCTAGACCTTACAATCGAGCTGCCTTAACACCTGGGTACTAAAACCTATGGAGCTCATCACCCGGACTCCATCATCGGCCATCTAAACACCTAGACATATCTTGGGAACTTCACACACACCATGCAATACATGCTGAGGGATTGAATATCAAGTTTGAGATCTAAATAATCAGCAAGTGTGGAATTGTTGCCATTTTTGTGTGTGTTTTCAGGAAATTTTCAAGAATAAAAGTTATTTCCCCAACACTGGTTGATTGAAAAAATCTGAAATTGAATATACAATCCCTCAGCATGTATTACATTGTGTGAGGACATTTTGGTAAACTTTGAGTAAGGGTCAGGTGGTCTTAGTTCGAAATGCACATGCGGCGTTTCGACTTTTGAGCCCAAAAGATGCGTTTCAATTCTCTAAACATATCTTAAACTTTACACACACCATGCAATACATGCTGAGGGATTGAATATCAAGTTTGAGATCTAAATAATCAGCAAGTGTGGAATTGTTGCCATTTTTGTGTGTGTTTTCAGGAAATTTTCAAGAATAAAAGTTATTTCCCCAACACTGGCTGATTGAAAAAGTCTGAAATTGGATATACAATCCCTCAGCATGTATTACATTGTGTGTGGACATTTTGGTAAACTTTGAGCAGGGGTCAAGTGGTCTTAGTTGGAAATATACATGCGTCTTTTCGACTTTTGAATCCAAAAGATGCGTTTTCATTCTCTAAACATATCTTAAACTTTAGATACACCATGCAATACATGCTGTGGGATTATGAATTAAGTTTGAGATCTAAATAAACAGCAAGTGTGGAGTTATACCCTTTTTATTTGTTTTTCAGGAAATTTTCAAGAATAAAAGTTATTTCCTCAACACTGGCTGATTGAAAAGGTCTGAAATTGGATACACAATCCCTCAGTATGTATTACATTGTGTGAGGACATTTTGGTCAACTTTGAGCAAGGGTCAGGTGGTCTTAGTTGGAAATGCATATGCGCTTTTTCGACTTTTTATTCCGCAGATCCCTTTCTATTCCCTACAAATATCTTAACTTTCCATCTATCTACTCCTCTGTTCCTGGCAAGTCGATACTGCTATCCTCATTCCTGTACCGCTTAACACATTATTAATATATTTTGTTTAATCCTAGGCGAAACTCTTCTGCAGGGCAGTCAACGCAACTACCACTTACTAAAGACATCAGCTAGGCAAACATATCGTAGAAGTGACGGCGAAGGTCTAATTGAACGGAGTACGCGCTCGGGCAACAGACTTGAGTAAGTACTTCATTTCGAATTTGGCCTTTATCCTATAGTATGGCCAAACCTATCCTCTAACTTTCAATCTGTTTACTCCTCTATTCCTGGCAGTTCAATACTGCTTTTCTCATCTCCACTGCTTAACACATTATTAATAGATTTTGTTTTGCCCTTGGCGAAGAGCTCCTGCAGAGGACAACACGTCTTCGTGAATAATTCTACTCTCGTCGAGGCAGCCAATGCATCTACCACTTCCTGAGAACATCACCTAGGCGAACAAACGAAGACGCAATCGATCTGTCCCGTCACCTGGACACAAAAACCTACGGAATGCACTATCCGGACTCCATTAACAGCCACCTGAAACGCCTAGACCTCGCATCCGATCGGTTTCCACACCTGCACTCAAAAATTTACGGAGCGCATTACCTACACCCTGTCATCTGCCATCTGGAACAGCTAGATCTTGGATTCGAGCTCTCCCGTCACCTCGCCACAAAAATCTAATGAACGCATAACGTACACTTTATCACCAGCCATCTGGAACAGCTAGACCTCGCAATCAAGCTGTCCCGTCACCTGGATACAAAAACCTACAGAGTGCATTACCCGGACTCTATCATCAGCTGCCCGAAAAAGCTAGACCTCGCAATCAAGCTGTCTCGTCACCTGGACACAAAAACGAACAGAGCGCACTACCCGGACTCCATCATCAGCCACCTGAAACAGCTGGACCTCGTATTCAATATGTCCCGTCATCTGGTCACAAGAACCTACGGAGCGCACTACCCAGACTCCATCATCAGCCGCCTTGAACAGCTAGAACTCACATTCGAGCTGTCCCGTTACCTGGACACAAAAATCTCAAGAGCGCATCACCTACTACACTCTATCATCGGCCACCTGAAACACCTAGACCTCGTAATCGATCCGTGCCGACACGTGAACACAAAAATCTACGAAGCGTATCATCTATACTCTATCATCAGCCACCTGAAACAGCTGGACCTCGTATTCAATATGTCCCGTCATCTGGACACAAGAACCTACGGAGCGCACTACCCAGACTCCATCATCAGCCGCGTGGAACAGCTAGACCTCGCATTCGAGGTCTCCCGACACCTGGACTCAAAAACCTATGAAGCGCACTACCTAGACCCCATTTAGAAATAGATCCATTTAGAACATTTAGAATTACCAAATTTATAAAGACTCACTAATGGTGGAATTTATTTCTTAGTTTTCATTTCTATAAATTTATAGATATATTTGCTTCTAGTATAAAGAGAAAATGTATGATATTACGTTCTCAATTAGTTTCTAAAAAGTTCTGAAAAAATCAAAAGTATTTATAAAAATTAAAAAAAAATATTTCATGATTTAAAAAGAAAATTTAATCATTAAATAATAGTTGCCATTGTATCTAGAAGAACTTTTTATTATGAATATTATTTAAAAAGAATATATTTGATTTAAAATATAAATATCAGATACAAAATCATGAATACGACCACAATATTTTTATTCCTTATACAATAATTTAAATAATTTCTTTGTAAGATTATTAAATAAAATTTAAAATCTAAGTGCACTGCGCAAATATTTATTTACTTTATATGTAAGTGAATTTATGAAATATTTCCTTGTACTTTAATAATGTTTTTAAAATTATTTGTATATTTTTTATACTAAACTATGTTATGAATCTATTCAATTTTGAATCGACATGATTAATTCTTATCAAAATACGTTTTAGATTGATTTAATAATTATTATTTTTTACATACAATCAAAAAAAAAAATTTTAATGGGTTAAAAATTCAATTAACCTTTCCATGTTGACTTTTGTACAATTGCGCAGCACTTAGTCAGTTTTTCTGAATATAGTGTACAGCAGTTATGATTAATACTATTTTACGCAAATTTTACGTACAAAAATAACTTTATTACAGTTACAATAAATTAAGCTCAAGTTATTATGATCTAATTTCATTCTAATAATAATACATTTATTAATAGAATTGATTCAAATAAAATGTAATAAAACTTTAAGTTTTTGAAAGATCGATAGAGTAAGTAAATACATGTTAATCGAACATAATGTTGTCATGTAACATGATCGTGATATGATGTTCTATAGTTGCTAAGATTCTTTTTATAAAGAACAGATAAATAACAGCTGATTTTATTAGTTCAGATGACAACAGTGTCGTATAAACACGTACGTAAATACTATAACTAATCATTAATAAGTATATAAACAGAAAGGAAAAGTGAAGAAGTGATAAGAAAAATAGAACAACGTGATAAGAAAAATAGACACACACAGAGATTGATCATTTATTTACGCCTTTGGGTTTAACCCCGTCTAACCCTCAGAGAGAGAGAGAGAGAGAGAGAGAGAGAGAGAGAGGGAGAGAGAGAGAGAGAGAGAGAGAGAGAGAGAGAGAGAGAGAGAGAGAGAGAGAGAGAGAGAGAGCGGGGAGGCGAGCCTTCGGTGTGAGCTCGCGCGCTTGATGGTGTTGGCGCGTACACTCCCGTTTTGCAGGGAGGGGGCTCTCGTCTTGAGCTGCTTTTCTGCTGCGCGGCACCCGTCACATGGTGCGTTCTTTTTCTTTCCCGCACATTTCGTATGGCATGGGCGATTACATACTGAGCATAAGTTTAATGCACGTGGGGGCATGGGTTCACCACACACAATGCAATTGGAACTCATCTTCGGACGTACCTTCTACTAATTGCTGCGACGATCTGAGACGATGGCAAGTGTCGGCACGGTAGGAGTACAGCAGTACGGCAGGTGGCGCGATGGGTACGTAAATATTCACCTGCAACGGCTATATTTGAATGCTGCTGACTCTACTTTAGAAGAAGGTGCAACTAATCTTCGCCCGGGTGCATGGATGAGCGGCGGTGATATTTGCAGAATAAGACAACGGTGGAAGATCAAAGCAGCCAAGACGTCGGGGCCCCGTGCAGACGTTGAAGTGTGTTGCTGATGATGCCACTGTGTGTTGCTGCCAGTGTAGTTGTGCAGTGCTTACGGTACTTACGGAAAATAGTCCCAGGCTCATAGAGTTACATCGCATTGCATGCAATCTTAGGCTGGTAGCTTGAGAGCCGATCGGGGCTATTTTCCTGAAAAAGATTCACTCGGAGGAGTGACGTAGGAGTTAGTAACAAGCACAATAACACGGAGCTGAAACAAAGCCGACCAGAGAGAGAGAGAGAGAGAAGAGAGAGGGAGAGAGAGAGAGAGAGAGAGCGAGAGAAGAGTGGGAGAGAGAGAGAGAGAGAGAGAGAGAGAGAGAGAGAGAGAGAGAGAGAGAGAGAGAGAGAGAGAGAGAGAGAGAGAGAGAGAGAGAGAGAGAGAGAGAGAGAGAGAGAGAGAGAGAGAGAGAGAGAGAGAGAGAGAGAGAGAGAGAGAGAGAGAGAGAGAGAGAGAGAGAGAGAGAGAGAGAGAGAGAGAGAGAGAGAGAGAGAGAGAGAGAGAGAGAGAGAGAGAGAGAGAGAGAGAGAGAGAGAGAGAGTTTAAGCTGATTACAGTGATTATATAATAATAATTCATGTTTTTGGCTTTTTTTTTCGAGTGATCGTTAAATTTAATGTTGGGTAGGATGCTGGATTGAAATGTTTTTGTAGGAAATTTATTGATTTCTATATTTTACCGCATAAATATTACTGACTATGAGATTTATCGTGTAATCTTTGTGTGTGGGGAATCGAGTATTCGGTGTGCTCCGCCCTGTCGGAGCCTACTCCCGCGTACAGAGTTACAAAAGGAACAGAGGTTCCTCGGTTTGGGTTCTTCCCCTGTTGCCTTTCCGGCCAGCAGCTGCTCTTGGTGATGAGGTCTTGGTCCTGTTCTGTCTGGAAATAGTATAAGCATGCATAGTAGTAAGTAGTAAGGCACGGAAGATAATAAATGAAATCAGACTGAGTCGAATATCAACTTTGGACTATTCGTCCCTTTATTCATGCCCGTCGTGACAGAAGTGCGGTCGTACAGTCTCGGTGGTTTCGAGTCGTGGCATAGCCTGGCGACGTTCGCCCGCGTCGCCTACCTCGGTCGCGCGTACAGTCGCGGGGAGCGCGTTACACTGCGGTTTCGTGTGCGCACGCTTTGGTGATTCAACAGGAGCCAGTCCTAATCGTCTCTACTGCACGCGCCTCCCGAGCGGTGCGGCGCTTCTTTCCGCGCCCGATCGGTAACGCTCGAGAAGAGAGAGCTTTGGACGGCGAGGTCAGCGATGCAAGCTGGCTACCTCGACGATTGCTCCAGAAGAAATGGGTGGACTCACTCTTCCGCTCCTTGACAGCGCTGGGCGATACGGGACGGCGAGTCTTGGACGTTCAGGCGTATGACGACCGTGGACCAGGCGAGTACGGCTGGGCATTGGCCGTCTCTCTCTCCCCAGGCGTCCGTGTGCGTAGCGGTGCTAGAGCTCGGGGGTACGGTGCTACCTCGCAGGTGATCGATGAGACAGAGCGAGCGCTGGTTTAGATTTCTCTCTGCGTGCCTCGGTGCTTTCGCTTCATCTCTCCTCGTCACTCTTCGACCGCTCTCGGGCCTGTCAGTCAAGCGTCGCTCTTCGGTCTCCGCTGCCTTTCTGTCATCGTCTGCAACTCAATGCTTTGTCTCTCTCTCTCTCTCTCTTTCTCTCTCTCTCTTTCTCTCTCTCTCTTTCTCTCTCTCTCTCTCTCTCTCTCTCTTACGTCTACGCGATTCTCTCTATAGCGTTTGCATAATGCTGTGTGTCCATTCATCTCCTGTCGCTCGCTTCCGCGTGAGCTTACATGCTCTCTCACCTCGACCCAGTCATACGTTTGTCCGCTTTACCCGCACGTCTGTAACGTTTGTAAATGCCACGTTACAGTGCCCCCCTCTAATTCCGAACGTAGAGAGGGTGACACACACCCTACATGCACCCCTGGAGCACCCCTCTGTGTTTTTGATATGTGATGAAAAAAAAACAAAATTAGTTAATTTGCAACCTTAAATATAATTAAATATTTAAATAAAACTCATTGATTTACGATGTAATCTTTTGTATTAATTATTACATAAAGGTATAATTATTATATTAACTTACAAAAATAGAAAATCATATAAGTTAAAACTTGCCTATATATGGTTTTACTGCACCTCATACGATGTTTACAAGCTTAAGTGCGCCAAATCACAGGATTGTTCTACTTAACCTATTTCGTTGTCAAATATAACGCGGGTTCAGTTTACTTGCGGATATTTAATAAGTAGATTAACAATAGGCACGAGTATGGTTATAATCCAAAAATCGTTTGAAGATTTTCGTCGGATTGAATAAATTTTACTAAATATTTTTTACGCAAGTTAATTTTATTCATTTTAATTTATTTGACATGCTTTTAATGTAAAAATGGAATAACAAAATATTTACTAGTTTTATTTTTCTACATATTAAACGCTAGTAAAAGCATTTTATTTTTTAACGAATCTGCGGTGATTAGTATTTTTTCGTTCGTTTTAGAAACTTGATATATATTTAATTCAAATGATTTTATTGAATACTAATACGCATTTTTAATCGTAATAAATATATTTTATTCTTATTGTTTATTTTGCAAAACATTTTTCTAACAACAAGAGTCTTATTCCTCGTGTATCTCGCTGTTCCTCGTATATATAGATATACTAACCCATATTATTCTTGTTCTTTATATATGTTCCTCAGTGCTTTGCGAAGGCCCTATATCGCCAACACTCCCTCCCTTCATGTTGTCTCTGTAAAGTTATTGGAGTCTGAAACAGATAAGAAAATTTCTCCGACTCTGAATATTTCAAATATAATTTACAATATTTGTTCTCTGAATTATGAGTAAGATTCTTTTTCTGATTTCTCTTTCTGAGTTTTCTGTGAATTTCTGTAACACTTACGTTGAAAATTTTTAACTTGTGTCATCCGTCAATCTGAGTGCATTTCAAAGCGGACATATTGTCGCACCACAAAGTTATAGGATATGAGGGTTTTCCTGTAATATTTCTGATTGCCTTATATAGCGAGATCACCTCCTGGCATGATTCGCTCATTGCCAGATATTCAGCCTGAAAGGTTGATAGAGTTATCTAACTTTGTGGCTTCTCCAGGTTATTGTGTCTCCGTAAAACTTTATTATGTATCCGCATGTGGAAGTTGAATCTTCACAGTGTCTGAAGCTAATTCTGAACTTACCTGTTAAATTTGCATTTGCTTGATTTTCTCTGTTCTCTGATCTCTTGATCTGTCATATGGGGTGTGTCGGTTATTTTTCCCTCTATAGCTATTTTTGTCTCTGAACAAACATCTACCTTTGCCTTTACCTTTATTATTATTGAGATTACTCTGATTATTATACCTTTGAGCTTTGTTGGGACACGAGTCTCCTTTCTTTCCCGTCACCTCGTTTTATACATAACAATACCAAGAGTTAAACTTGACTAAGGGACACTCTGAAGCCCAGTGTCCGGCAAATTTGTTGCATCTGTGGCATTTGTTGAACCAATCTATGGTACCCTTATCGCTCTCGCTGCTCTGACGGCTTTGGTGACTCTGGTGTCTTTGTTGACTCTGGTTAATTTTGACCTCTAGATCTGTTTGAGTCTGTGCTTTCACCTGTAATGAGCAATTAATCATATCTGCTTTCGTCATCTCTGAGCCCGAATGGCTTTTATCCGAATGATAGTGTCACACACTGCATTATAAAAGGCGGCTCTTAGTTTTTCTTCTGATAATGGTATTTTCGTATTAAAGGTGTCAGACTCTTTAATTATATGATTAAACCGATAACAAAATTCTATTATTTTCTCTTTATTACTCTGTTTAATTTTGTAGAGTTTTTGTTTCACGATTATATGCGTCATGTCATCTCTGAATTTATTTTGATTCTTTATATACTCTATAAATTCATACTCTGATAACTCTGAGTGCCACTGATCTAACTATACATTTAGATCATTTTTCTTATTTAAGGTAAAATTCCTTTTCATGTGAATTTTACCATGGTTTGATTCTACTTTTTTGTTAATTTTGCCATTGTTATATTTATTTGATTTGTGTTCTCTGAATTATTTATCTCCTTTAATTGCTCTGGAAGAGTTTTCGTCTCGGTCAAGCAAGTCATGCTGACCCGCAGCTGTTCTTCTTCCTTCTTTTGGAGATTGTCAGCTAGGCTTGCTAGCAGCTCTGATGTCTTCTCCTGCTGTTTTTTCATTTGTTTCACTGCATCGGTGTTATTACTTATGGCACCGGTGAGAAAGTGCAGTGCCAGTTCCAAGTCGACCTCTTTAACATTCTCTGATTTTGTCTCTGGAATTTTATTTTATTATTGAAGAGAGGGCAGGAGAAAAAAATGAAAAATGTTTGGTCTTAAAAAAGGGCGCATATGTTTGCATTCTTTTGTAAACATATACGTATCATGGATCCATATTCTGATCTCTGAATTATATGTATAATATAATCTGCTCTTTTCTCTGTTATTTATTTTATAGATAATTTTATTTTTGTATGTGTGTGTTAAAAACATATTTGAATTTGTTGGTTTCAGTTTACCTGATGATTTCTCTGAACTCTGATCACTTGACTCTGAATCTTTCCTTTTAGTTGTTGTTTCACCCTTTTTCTCTGTTGTTACTTCGGTGATTACCTTGTCTCCGTCCATTTCTCTGAATTTGCTCTGAGCCTGCCAAACATTTACTCTTTACTCTATTTATACACACATGAATATTAATCACACAGCAAATTAATATTCCGATCCTTTTGCCCTAATGCATCATGTGCTCCCTCCCAAACCGATTAGTCGCACGTTGATTTCATTGTTACTAATGGGTGGGGGTGATCGCACACACGCTAGAAAACTTATCACTGGCAGGTAATTTCACTCTTGAATTCTCTCTATATGCATGCAATCAGATTTTTATGTTTATATCGTCGCGCACTTTTCTTTCTCTGAACATTTTTTTTTACGTTCGTGAGTAACCTCTGATTCCTGAATTTTTTAACTGAAAACACTCCCGTTGACGGTAAGCAGTTTCACTCGCGAACTTTCTTTTATGCCCGACGCGGTGTTTCTCTGGCACATTCTTAAAAAAACTGTTATACTGACTCTGGAACTCGTAAACGGGCCCCTCAAAACCTCTCTGTTAAAAAAGACTTTTCGGAAGTTCTCTGGAACTCTGACCTCTTCCTGGAGCACGTCCACCTTCAACAAAAGCGTGAGCTGGGCCGATAACCTGTTGGATTGTTGTGGAAGTTTGATGGTGGCTCGTACAATAAAAACACTAACAAGTACACAAAACTAATCTTTATTATAAGCACTCTGAATACAATCTGAAATAAAATTTAGATTCAATACAATAAAGGTATGATGAGTACTCCGCTCTAAAAAAAGTCTCTCGAGAGAATGAGAATGTGGCGAGCGGCGAGCAACGGCTTCGCGGCGCTCTCCCGCAGTAAAATAATTACAGACTAGATCACGTTCCATTTATAATCTGGAAGATGAAGCTGTCAATATGCGCGTATCAGGAAGTCCTTCACTTAAGGTTGCCCATTGTAATTCACCTGTTGAGTTTTGTCAAAGTTGCTATTTTCTTAAAGTTCTCCTGCCTTATGATGCTCATATTAATAGCCATATTGAGAGTCCATTATAACTTCTAACCGATGCTGAATAATTTTACTTTGAAAAAAAAAATGGTTTAGTAAATAATGTTTCTTATATTAGATTTGAATAATCGGTTTTTATACCACTCTAACTTCAAAATTACAACTTTGATATGATTTTTCTGCGCTCGTGATGTAAAATGCCCTTCGAAACTAGTACGTAAGTCGATTATTTAGCTGGTGTGACTTTTTACAATAGCAAAGCGAGACACAGACCGATTTTATTTTTTATCAGCCTATATAATATCTTAAATATAACTTGTTTCTATAATTTATTATATAGTAAGATAGGTTCTTTTAAAATAAAGATAATCACTACAGAAAAATAATATAAAAGATTACCACTAATTGTCTTAATTCATTTAAATTTCTTAGTAACGATTATCCTGATATTTATAATAATATGGAACGCAATATAATAGAAGAAGAGAATAACGACTTAAAATTTGTTAAAAAAATGGATATGTAAGTATTTACATAATTATTTCATAAAAATTCTTTTATCTATCTATTTAAGGTAGTAATGCAGACCTTACATTTTTCGTTAAGAATTAACTCAAAATTAAAGGATCAGTAGATTTTACTATAAAAGTAACTTAATTAAATTTTTTTTTTACCTATGTAAATTGAGAAAAAAGTTTTCAATATTTTCTGTTTCTAGCATTTAATATTGAGTTTTATGAGAAAACATGTTTATCATATAGTTATTTATATACATTTTCCAATTCCAATAGAATTAATATGAATAAAAAAAATTAATGAATTTATTTATTATTTCCGATAGTCAATAATTTATAAAAATGACAAGAAAATAATTGGCGACTGCCACAATGATGAGCATGAAGAAACAAATAAAAGATGTCATATTTGTGGTAGATTTCTTCATCAAATATCAAATTTTTATGTAGATGGAATCAACGTAAATATATACATTTCTCGAAAGGGGTTTATAAAGCCCGTTTTTTTATATATAGGGGTTTATCGAGCCCGATTTTGATTATGCAGCCCGGGCTTCATAATTATATTAGTACCTGTATATTAGTACCTACAGCCGAGAGTTCCCTATGGCAAGCGACTAAAGAAATAATGGACCCTGGGGTTATAGACTCTAGGTCGGGCCGCATAAACCCCTATATTTAGAAATATTATGAAGCCCGGGCTGCATAATCAAAATCGGGCTCGATAAACCCCTATATATAAAAAAACGGGCTTTATAAACCCCTTTCGAGAAATGTATATATTAGTCGCTTGCCATAGAGAACTCTCGGCTGTAGGTACTAATATACAGGGTTGGGCTTCATAAACCCCGATAAGTGTGTCTCTATATATATATATATATATATATATATCTATATATATATAATATATTTTATAATTAAATTTTATTAATTATATTTAATTTCAATGTAGATATATGATCATCCAGATACGATTTTTTAAGGTTATTTGAAATTCTAATTTCAATATATAAATCAAGATGAAAACGTTTATTTGTAAAAAGATGGTTGTCAATTGCGTTGTACACGTAAACTCTATATTCATAAAATTTGTTGTGTTATTCTATTAGCATTTTTGTTAGTCATATTCGTTTGAAAAGTAAATCAACTGAAGATTCCTACTTACCGGCATTACGATTTTTATTTAATTAAATAATTCTCATTATTTTTATGGAAAAACACGTTTGACAATCTTTTCATATATGTAAATACTATACCTATATTTCTTTTGGATGATTCTATTGTTATTTTCATGAGATTTATAAATTCATGACAGAGCTTCATATAGGGTAAGACACTATATTAGTGTTCCTGAATTTAATGGTGTGCTCTTCATTGAAATAAATGTAAAGCACATAAATATGTTCATACACACCTATAGGGGGTATTGCCATATACTGCTATTGTTATCCTTTTCAATTAAACTAGACTGCCCTGTATTTCTCTTTCTCTTATTATGTAGACCTCTACTATCAATATACTCGTATCATTCAGTATACCCATATTTTTCATTATTTTGTTGCTTTTTCAAAGAAAAGGCTTTGTAACTGTGAAAACAATTTTTGAAACAAAAAATATTCAAAAACATGTTTTAATACATTTGTTACTAAAATCCGTTGTTTTTATGATAAAAATATTACAAATCTTCATCTAGGATGAAGCACAATTTTCGTGTCGTATGTGTATGTGTGTGTATAGATGCGATAACTTTTGAACCGATCTACCTATTTATATCGGACAAAGCTTATTCTCTTGGTTTCGGAGGAGAATAAAGAGATCATAACCTAATTTTTTATTTTATCAATTTTTTTTTTTTATAACCAAAAAACGATTTTGAATTTTTCTTTTTTTTATCCGGCACAACATTGTTTGAAATGTCATATATCAAAAATTCTCTATCTATCACGGTTCTTTCGTTAATAATAAAAACGTGTTTTTTCTTTTAAATTTTCCAAAAGTAAATGGTAAATTATTTTGAGAAAAATCATGATAATGGATAATATAAATAGCTATAATCTACGAAAATTTTAATCTATTCTTTTGTTTACTTTAAAAAAAAAAAAAAAATTAAAAAAACATTTTTCTGTGACGACATTTTACGGGAATAAAATTGGCTTAATCGCTTCGAAATTGCTTCTATAGGTAGATTTTTGATAACTTTCTGTCTCTTTTTTTTGTGATTAATTATTGGTCCATAAATTTCAAAGATATTTGATGTTAAAATTTTTTTATCTTCTTTTTCAAATCGTAATTTCTTGAGAATGGTTCTACGAATCAGATCCAGATTTATAGACAATTTCGTATGTCATATAGATATATTATGTATGTGAATGTTTATTAAACTTGTACGATTACTTTTCGATATATTTAATATTCAAAATTTTTGTTTTTCATATTTTTTTTGTTATATGATAATTAGAGAAATAATTGCTTTAATTTTTTGAATTTTGGTGGAAATGCTGAGTCTGTATGTTATTTTTTACGTGTTCTATGGAACGGCTTTATATATACTAGAAAATGTAAATGATGCGTGAATCTTGTTTACTCGCTTTTGTTTTTTATTGAGGTTAATTTACAGTGCGCTTCATTCTACACATTAAATTTTCTACACATGTTGGCCAATCAAATTCCGCGAAATACGTTTAACAATACTTTTGTTTGCAATTTGATATTAATAAATTCAAATTTTTACAGATTAAAACTATTTATATTCTGCATTATCATGACTTTTCTCAAATTTTTTTTAATATTTTAAATTTAATACAAGGAATCGATAAATTAGTTTAAGGAATCTAATTGCCCATTGATTGGCATCTGTTGTCTTATATAACAATTTCCTTATAAAAGTATCATTTATATCTTGGATTTTAAATACAATTTTTTTCGAGCAATGAATATCCAATCGTAATAAAATAAATATTTATTTAATTATCAAAATTATTTTCAGAAAAATGGAAAATTTATCTAAAATACAATCATTAAATCCATACAATCAAAAATCGTGAGTTATTATATTTTAATTTTCTAAAACATAAATATAAACTTTCAATGAAATAAGTAATTGTAATTTACTTTACAGTAAATTAATTTTAGCCAAAGTTATATTCAAATCTAATAAAAAGGAATTCAATAATGGATGTTTGTTTTTTATTAATTTGTTGGATGATACTGGAATTATAAAATGTATAGGATACAATCGAGATTGTAATCGATTTTACAACGTCATAAAAGTAAGTTATTATTATTTTAAATAATGTCTGTAATATATTATAAATTGAATGTGATTTCAAGAAAATTATAAATTCCTACATCTCTTTTTTAATTTGTCGGATTAGTAAAAGATGTTACCATCTCATAATATGTTTATGAACTGTACCAATTCTGAAGCTTTTAAATTTTTCCATTTTCTTTACTTTTTTCATAATTTTAATTTTATATTTAAAATTAGCAAAATTAATTACAACAAAAAAATGATTATTGATTTGATACGTTTTCTAATAGTCTTCCTAATTGATACCATTTTCAACTATATTATAACATTGTATATTCTTTTTCTAAATCGACAAATTACTACAATTTATTTCAATCATAAATTAGATTATACTAATGAATAAAATTTAACGAAAAATATTATTCATAACCTCAAAACACTAACGCGCGAATCGCGTTGTAATTTTACTATTTAGTAATAAGTTAAATAATGAGAAATATTAAAATATTGGTATTTATGTAATCATATTATATTTAAATATATTTTTTTTTATAGGTAAACGAAGTTTATTATTTTAACAAATTTACAGTTGGTTTTTCAAATGAAAAGTACAATACAGTTAATAACAGTTATCAAATGGTTTTCAATAGAAATAGTACAATCAAAAAATTTATTGGAGAAATAAATTTTGATTTTAATATAAAAAAAAATTTCACGTCAATAAAAGATGTACCAAATTTAATTGAAAACAACATTATCAGTAAGCTCAATTTTAATATTTAATTTGAATATTAATATTAACAAATAATTATATTAAATAAAAAATTACAGACATTGTTGGTATAGTTGATGAAACTCATGATACTGTAAATATACAAACCAAAAAAGGGAACAGTGTCATCTCTAAAAATGAATGTGTATTAAAAGATGACCAAAATCATCAGGTAAATAAAAATATGTAAAATTTTGAAGTAAATATACAATTAAAACGTATTTCGCAATAGTTAAATGTTTAAAATAAATTTTTTATTTGATTATATATGAGCATATCCCAGAAACTTTTAAAATTTTATGAGGCAACCTTATTATAAGTTTGCCTTAACCATTAAGTTATACGCTTTTTATTTCTCCGTTGAAAAATGAACATTTTCCTTTTTGTTTCATTCACGTGCTTTGTAAAGAACTTTAGTTATAATCTTCTAAATCGAAATTTTTATTTATATAATATTTTAAAAGTTTATTTTCAAACACACACACACACACACACACACACACACACACACACACACACACACACACACACACACACACACACACACACACACACACACACACGCACGCACGCACACACACACACACACACACACACACACACACCCACACCCACACCCACACACACACACACATATAGATATTATTTTTAATACTTTTAATAATTTAATTGCACATCATTTTTTATTACTATGTTAAATTCATTGTACTATTATAGATAAACCTGACTCTTTGGGGTGATTCTAATAATATAAATATTAAAGAAAATGAAATTTTCTGTTTTTACAATTTACGAATAACAAAAGGAAATTACGTAAAGGCATTAAATTCGATTGAGGAAACCATTATTAAAAAAGAAGAAAATAATGATGAGTACAAAGGGTTAGATTAATTAATTTTATATATTTAAATATTTAACTTCATCAATTGTTCTACAAATTTTTCTTTAATAATATAGATTATACGATTTTTTAAATAATTACATTTATGAAGATTTCAACGAGTCATCATTAATTGAAGCTACTTTGAAAGTCGAAATGTCTGATATACTTGAAGAAATTTTTAATAACATAAAGTTTGAGGATCTATGTGAAAACCAATCAAAAAAAAGAAAATTGAATTAATGAAAAAAACATAAGCAGGTAAAAGATTTATAAAATTTAAAATTTGTTCAAAAAATTAATAACACTAAAATAATATTTAGTATTTCAAATAACATCTATTTCGATGATTAGTACACCCAAAATAAGAAAATTATTGATATTTGATAAATTTAACTGAAAATTTCATTTGAAGAAGATATACATTTGGAAGGCTATTTTTAAAAAGATAAGTAATACTTAAATACGATTAATATAATTCAAATTACATTATTTTGTTATTATCAAAATTATAATAGTATTTATTTTATAGCCCAGTGGATTAGGCCTACTGGGGATACCACTGCACTGCAAAAAAAAATTTCTATTCTTAATATAATTCATTTTGAAACAATTAAAATTTATTTAAATTAAGTAAATTTTACTTGTTCAAAAGCGATTCATTTAAAAATAAAAATTTATTTTACTGTATAAAAAAAAAAAAACGCACCATGATATTTACCGCAAGGTGGTGTGAAAATAATATCAACTTTTTTTATAAAATAGTAAATTATTATAGGTATAGAAGGTGATTAATTACGTTATTATAGGTGTATAAGGTAAACATCACCTTACGCACCAGTGTTATACATTATTTTATACTACTACAGCTGAATAATCATATTAAAGTTATGATTTTGAGGTTATAGTAGTATAATAGTACATTATGCAACTATTTATGAAAATTAATTTTTTCTGGCATGGATGATGATTGAGCATAAGTGATACACTCGTGCTCAAAATCATCATCTGAGTCTGAAAAAATCAATTGTTCTCTTGTTACACATAGTACTTTTTCAAACTTTTGACAAATACTTTAAATTTCTAATGTATAATAGCTGCGTTCAAAAGAACATAAAAAAAACTTATATTTAAAAAAAAAAAAATTTCTCTAGCTATCACGGTACTTTTGTTATTAATAAAAACGTGTTGTTTTCTTTAAGCTTATAACTTCAAAAGTAAATGGTTAATTTTTTTGAGAAAAATCATGATAATGGAGAATATAAATAGCTATAATCTCTAAAAACTTGAATCCATTCTGTTGGTTAGTTTTTGAGAACAAAATTAAATAATAAAAAAACTTGTTTTCTGTGGCGACAATGCACTGGAATAAAATTGTGTTAATTACTTCAAAATTCCTTGTAGAAGTAGATTTTTGGTAGCCACCTGCACCTTTATTTGGGATAGATAATTGGTTCATAAATTTCAGAGATTTTTGAGGTTAAAATTTTTGTAACCTTTTTTTCGAATCGTAATTTCTTGAAAACGGCTGTATGTATCTGAGTGGGATAGGTAGTATTTAAAAGAGAATTAAAATACCCATATTTTCCAAAAAAAATTTTCTAGCTCATGATTCTTTGGTTATTAACAAAAACGTAAAACCTGAAAAATGAAAAAAATAAGTTTTGTATGTCCAACGATTTCAGTTGGAAAATTGTCGTAATTTCTTCAAAATTGATTCTGTAGCTAGAGTTTGCATAATTCTCGGTCGAGTTCTTTTGGCAAAATAATTGGTCAATAAATTTCAGAGAAATTTGAGGTTAAAATTTTTTTAACTTTTTTTTAAAATCGTAATTTATCGAAAACGGTTCGATGAATCAGTTCCAAATTTTTAGACAATTTTGTATGTGATATAGATATTATGTATGTGAATTTTCATCAAGATCGTACGATTACATTTTATTTTCTTCTAAATTATACATTTCAAAACTACTTAAGGTGGCTCATGCGTTTGGTGCCGTATCAAGTCGGGGTCCCGCAAGGTGCTTCTTTATTATTGCCAAATTAAGTTAACGTATTTTAGGTAAATTTATTGTAAATAACTTCTAAATGTTCAAACAAAAAAATATTTTATAAATAAGTAAAAACTTTGCTAATTTGTCGCTACATTTGTATGACTGGTCGCAGTGCGCATGCGCAGTAGCACATTTGTAACGTTTATTGTTAATATCTTTTTTGTTTGGTCATTAACCTATAATTCTGATGATATCATTAGATTCTTCACAAAAAAATCTTTAATTTCATATATTGTACATTAAAAACTGCTTTTTTACAAGTTACTACGAAGCAATAAACTGTTCATTCCCATAAGGTTATGTGTTAAACGTACCTATTTATAAACTCAGTTTTTTCGATAATTTGGTCGTTGACCTACAATTTTCTTAGTAGAGATCGAAAGTTTAATGTCTAAAGAACGTATTTGTTAAGTTTAAGATGTATCTGCTTTTTTATAAGAAATCGCATGAGCCACCTTAATGACAATTTTTGACTTACAATTGAGAATTTGAAAAATATCAAAAAATAAATATTGTTACGTGTGGATACACGGACGAATGTAGAATAACGAAATAAGCAAGGCGTCCAATTACAATATGACGCTGATTAGCAGAAAGCCGAGCGGTGGCGGCCTTGTCTAGGATGATAAGGTTTCTGTCTCGCGAGTCGGTGGCGTTGGTTCGATCCTAGTGTCCGTCACTTTTTATTATAAAAAAGTTGCGAGAGCTCACTCGTGTTATTTGTGAGTCTATCTCGGTTCACGCATGTACGAAGGGTTCTGAGGTGTTCGTGTCGTTCCAAGCCGAGACTCGAAACGATGCAGTGAAATACAAGTAGAGTTAAAATATACTTGCGTTATTTATTAAAATACTTATACGCGCGAGAGAGATAATCTAACACGCGTCCGCTATGCAACCGATCGACGTCCTCTCGTGAATTCGTTGTCCGCTTGTCCTCGTTCCTCGTATCTCGCTTCCGTCCTCTCTCTAACTGTCCCGGGTGCGTTTCCCTCCGATTTTATGTCTCTGCCTTGGGGTTTGTAAGTGGGGGATCATTGCTTCTGCCGTTCGTTTCTTCCTCCTAATTTCATGTCGAGATCTCGCGCCAGTGATTTAGTGCCACGCGGATTCGCTGTTTTGCTGACTCGCATTGGTTGATGTCATGCGCCTTCGACATTCGACATCCTCTATCAACGCTCTGTATATTGCTGACCCTGAGTTTGTGTTGGGCTATGTGTCTTCGTTCTTCGAGCTTCTGCATGAATCGTTGGAGCGTGGTTTTCGAGTTCATGGCCGCACGCGCTTTCTTTCTGGAAATTACCACTCGTAAGACTTGTAACAATATATATGTTTAAAATTTATTTTTTTTTTTCATTTCAAGAAAATTTATACTGTAGAAAATGAATGATTTCTAATTCTAATTTATCTAGATTTTGAATGCAATTAATATATATAAATTCAATAAATAACATGTGATAATATCTTAAACATTTTAATTTGCAATTTCATAATTACTATATAACTATTTTAAATATAATTTTCTAAAAAATTTTAAATAATGTATTTATGGAAAATAAAATATACAAAAAACATGAAATTTATATTAAAATATACATTAAAAAAATGATTTGATGTACTTTATCAATTATCTTTGAGAAAGCATTCTGCTAAAGCAGTTAGCAGCGGGTTTTTCAAAATGAACATCTTCCAATTTAGATAATGTTAATATATAATATTTTTCTTTTAAATTCACATTAATATTTAAATTTTACTTTTTTCTCTTATGCTGTATAGATTCAGCTGCATTTCATATATTTTTTGCTGAACGTTTTCGCGCTTTCTGTTGTACCTTCCTGTAACTTCTGAAAGATAATTACTTCGTTTTGGCCGCAATGTTCGTATTTCCAAAATAACATATCCTATCCTTTTTAATTTTAATCTTAACAATTTTCAAATTTTGTGTTCTGCTTTTTATGATCCTTTCTTATAGAGTAAGCTTTGTAATATTTAAATTTATTTTTCGTTAAATCTCTCTAGAAACATAATTAGTGAGTAAGCTAATTGTCAATTAATTGTCATCGTTTTCAATTCATTTACAATCATTTTTAAATCATCAATTTGATTTTCAAATTTTTTTGTTGCTTTTTTTTATTTCTCCATCAAAGTATTTTTTTGACTAACCCTGTCCCAACTTAACGTACAGATTTTGTATCGTATCCCGATAGCGGAACACATTTCATAACTTTTATCAAAATTTATTTTAAAATTTAAAATTTAATTTTAATATTTTTTTTCATTATAATGCATTCTATAAATAATTTTGATTTTATAGTTAATATGAATTTCTTCCCAACTCTTCTCTGTGCGATGTTTATCGTGGCAATTGCTTCGGTGGTCCTTCGCTACCTTATACTTATGATGCCCAACCGTTTTCCACGTTTTTTTACGATTCATCGACGATCGGGAAGGCAATCGTCGTTCCCTAATCCTTTGGATTGGCATAATCCAAAATCAATACTACGTCGATCCTTTGGATCGGCTTACGGTTTAGCCGCTGCTCGACGTGATTGTGTCCAGCGTAAGGTTCGTATCCCTGGGTATCATACCCGTGGGCGCGAGCCGGCTGACATAGTAATTAATATCCTCGCCAATCACGTCGGGTTTCAAAAAGCGGTTTTCCGTATTGCTGAGCCATTATACCAACGGCACCTCGATCGGCAGCTTTTACGTGAAGAAAATGATTTGCTCCAGCCGAAGTACATTCCGGACTATGATGCTCCATCAGAGCCTGAGGGGGCCTATGCGATTTACTTTCATCTCACGTATGGCCCACCTCATGAGGATGATGATCAGGGTCGTACTTACGTAGAGCGTCTCAACCTTGAAATGGGTAGAGCACATTCTGGTAGCACAATTTATGGATATTGTGAGTTATGCTCAGTTCCCCTTAGAGTTTGGCGAGACTGCAGAACATGTTTTGAAACATTTTTTCGAGGTGTTAGAATGCAACTCTCCAATGCATCAAGAAAGCTTAAGAAACTTTGTTTGTCCTTACTGCCTCGACCATATATCAATAAATAATTAATTAAATTCAGCAATGCTTTATTATTCTTATTGGAAATAATTTTCATGCTTAATCGTGCATAAGTGTGCTTAACTAAGTAAAACTGTGCCAAACTTTGCCTAAGTAGGTAGGTTTCATACATTTTGCACAGATTCATCACAGATCAGCACATTGTTTTTTAATATTGTGGCACACTTTTACACATTTTTGCACCGTTTCGTATAGTGTGTCACACTTTTATACAGTTTGGCATAAATAATTTTCATCTATTGCAAATAAATATAATATAATAATTTTATTTCCGATATAATTATGTATATTTTTGCACACTTTCGGACACTTTATAAAATTTTAGCATAGTTTGGCAAAAATAATTTTTAGTTATTAAAAATAAAATTAAGTTTATTATTTTGAACAGTTGTGCAACTGTTCGAACTCGATCGAAGTGTTCTTACCATGTTGAACTCATTTCGCACTGGATGAGCAATAATGTCCTATCTCCACTCGGTGCGTAGGAACGTCTTATCTTGTCTCTGCGCGTACTCGTAAGATCTTCCTATCTCGAAGAGATGTTATGAGTGTGAGTGTGTATGTGTGTGTGTATGTGTGTGTGTATGTATGCGTGTGTATGTGTGTGTGTTTATGTTTGTGTGTATACGCCTAGATCTTAGCCTCTACTCGGTCGATTTTAAACGGACAAGTCTCATTTTTTTTTTCATTTTTTTATAGTGATTGCTGATCAAAAATCAATTTTTTGATTGGTCAGATGAATTCTTATTTTATTTTGTATTTTCGATTTTCTCAAAATTATTTTTTACTTCTTAATATGTGTTTGAAATACCGAACTTTCATAGTGAACGAAATTTTGATTTAAAGTTTCTAATTTTGGTTAGAATTCGTCTGAGGGTGGTTTAAGTGGTAACTGTAAGAGTGAGAAGTGATTAGATACAGTTATTATCATTTTTTAAATGTATTAACTAGTCAAATTTGGCTAAATCTGAAAATGGAAAAATCTTTCGTTCACTATGAACGTTCGAAATTTCAATCATATTTTTTAAAGATATGATCAAGATATTTGAATCAGATGTATAGCATTTGAAATAGAATTAAAATACCTATATTTTCTTTAAAAAAAAAAGAAAGTTCTCTAGCTATCACGATTATTTTGTTATTAACAAAAACTTTTTTTTTAAAAAGATTATAACTCTTAAACTAAACTATCAATTTTGTTGATAAAAATCATGATAATGGAAAATATAAATAGCTATAATATGTAAAAATTTGAATTTATTCTGTTGGTCAGTTTTTGTTAAAAAAAATGAAAAATTAAAAAAATGAATTTTGTATGTCCAACTATTATGAGAGTAAAATCGATTTAATCGCTTTATTCATTATTATTAAAATAGATTTAATAGCAATTCATTATAGAGATATATTTTTGATAGTTCTCGTTCGAGTTCTTGTACAAAATAATTGGTTAATAAATTTCAGAGATATTTATTCAAATAAAATTAATAGTGAATTAAATGCTGAAATAAATATAAATTCTAACAAACTTATATCAATATTTATAATTGATAGAAAAAAAGGTCCTGACATCAACTGTATATGTTGTGATAATATCTTTTTTTCTAGATCGGTAAATTTATTCAATAAAAATAAAATAAAAGACAAAATCGATTCTCTCATTATTAACAAAGATGAATTTTTTTCACAAATTATGAATTGTAAATCAAGTTATGTATGTAAAACATGTTTAAAATACATTTTAAAAGGTCATATACCAAAATTATCATCAAATGACAATTTACGTTTCCCAGAAATACCTGATGTTGTTAAAAATTTATCATCAATAGAAGAAAGAATGGTTTCACCTTATATTCCATTCATGCAAATTAAAGCTTTACAACCATACGCATTAAACTCTCAATTGTCTTTAAAAGGCAGTGTTGTTAACATACATACTGAAATTAACGATATGATCAGTGTTTTGCCTAGAAACTTTGACGAAATGTCAGTTATACAAATCAAATTAAAAAGACATTTAGATCATAAAACTCATTATATGTATGAAACAATTAAACCTTCTAAAATATTTGAAGCCTTAAAATATCTTATAAATACACCGTTATATAAAAAACATCATATAAAAGTAAATGATGAATTTTTCAAAGGATTTGAAAGAAATAGTGAAAATGATGTAAATTTTATTGTTGATGACTTTGACAAATCTAATAACAACAACTGTAATAACAACTGTAATAATATAAATACTATATCAAATGAAATACAAAATGTAACTACAGACAATAACGAAAATGATATAGAAGATGATTTCGAAGCAAATGACGAAGTTTTAATTTTAGATAGAAATAAAGAAATTACTTCAGATGTTATAACAATAGCTTCAGGACAAGACAAACAACCTGTACCATGGCATAAAGTTGAAAATATTGATGAATTATGTTTTCCTAAAATTTTTGGAGGCCATATATTAGATAAAGAAAAAAAATTAACTTACACTGAACGTACATTATCTGAAATCAGACGACGTGATAGAAGATCTTGCGAACCAACTAGATTATTATTCATGGCAAAACAAAAAATAGAAAAATCAGTTTTTTCAAATATGAATACATGCTTGCGAAAAATTAAAAACAATGAAAATCTATCTGCAGAACATGTGTTAAATCGAAACAAATTACATGACATTTTCAAACAAGACGACGGTTTCATGTTCTTGAAACAAGTTAGATCCTCCCCATATTATTGGCAAAGGAAAAAAAAAGAACTTTTTTCTGTTATTAGACAACTAGGTATACCAACATTGTTTATGTCGCTTTCTGCCTCAGAAATAAAAAATTTTGATTTATTAAAAATCTTATATAAGCCTCAGTACAAAAAGCCAATTAGTACTGAAGAAGTTCTTAATCTTGATATGGATACAAAAACTAAATTAATCAAGAACGATACGGTAACTTGTGTAAGATATTGTCACAATAGATTTTGTAATATTATGAATTTATTAAAAAACCCATATGGACCATTTAAAGAACATTTTATTATTGACAGTTTCTTAAGGGTTGAATTTCAAGCACGTGGATCTGTACATGTACATACATTATTATATTGTAATAATGCTCCAATTTATGATGAAAATGATCCTAATTCAGAACAAAAACTAATTGAGTTTGAAAGGTCATATAAGGATTTTTCGGATCTTATTCACAAGTTATTAATTTATCAATAGACATAAACATAAACCTACTTGTTATAAAGGTCACAAAAATAACAAAATTTGTCGCTTCAATTATCCATTATATGTTATGTGTTACGTCCGGAGACGTATTATAAAAGTTTAAAATTTCATTTTATAAGTTTATATCAGAGATTTCCTGACACATAAAAGCGAGAATGCAACTTTTTACAAACACATCATTTTGCTCATGCGGCGCCGTGACGTAGTAGGTCATCACACTTGCGAAAAACAACGTACGATATTCTCTTTAAGGTCAGCATTTCTCAATGCCATCGCCGAATCGTATATGACTGACGAAGTTTACATTGCAAAATAAGATGATCTCGATTTACTGTCACCGGGCTCATCTTTAACCTAATTATTTTGTATTATAAAAGAAGTGATCACGAGTCACAGCGCACAAGAAACCTGGCGAACTCCGTGTACCTCTACGACATCGAGAAGTTGAAACCGTAAGCCTTACACATCTAGTAAGCAGATTTTATAAGTTATTTATAGTAAATTTATAAAAGCAAGTGTTATAGAAAAGAATTGTAATTGAAATTACAACGCATCGATCTACCAGAAGCCAGCAGATTGTATTGGCAATACATTATTGTATTTTATATAATAAACCTACATAAAACCAATTACTACTTATTTCCACTTATTTCCGGACTTAACATTGGTTCCGGTACGAATCGAACGTAAGTTCACTAGATTTATACGAAAAAATAAGACTGGAATGAGAGGAAACGAGTAGTATTTGAAAATTACTAAAAATATCACTACTAACTGCTTCCGAGCTTCTCGTTTTGCAGTAAGAAGTTGAGAGGATCATTGTAGCATGATCGTTTAAACTTCTGAAGGTGAACGTGTACGGCTCGTCCAGATTACTAACATATTAACAGATAAATAAAAAAAAAAGGGAAAATAGACGATGTTATAGAAATAGGGAAAGAAGAAAGGATAACCCAAATACAAATAACGTAAACGAATATAAAGAAAAAGATTTCACATAAAGATAAAATCAAAATAAATCAAAATATATAAGTAAATAGCATCACGCAAATATATTTAACAAACAAGAAATTTAAAGTGAAAAATTCATATAGGGAAACATTAAGAAATAAATAATTAAATAATATCAGTAAAAACAAATAACTAAAATATTAGTGAAAAAAAAATAAACAAATGAATAAATAAATAAAAAGAAATTGAAATAAATAAAACAAATCCAACACGAAGGAGAAAAATGAAATAATAATACAAAATAATGATCATTGAATGGATAAATATTATACATAAACAAGAAATAAGAATATCAGAAATCAAATTACACGAAAAACATTAAGAATAGAGATATAAAATTGGCAAATAAATAAATAAATTGCCAAATAAATAATACACAAAAAAATATATAGTTGAAATAATAATAAAAGATATTTAAAAAGAAATATTAAGTATACTGATACATAAATAAAAAGAAGAAAGAACAAAACATAAGAAACGAATGAAGAGAAATAAATAAAGGGAAATAAATAATAGAGAATTTACACAATACAAAATAGAAAACATATGAGAGATATAATCAGTGTATAAAATAATCAAGTCATTTTTTATCAAAATAAGGAAATGAAAATAATAATAAATAATAACTAAACAAACGAAAAGTATTACAATAAAAGTAAGAATATTATAATGAAGAATCATACAAAAAAAAAAGATTACAATAAAATATTACATTGCAAAAGGGAATATAATAAAATAAGAAAATGAAAAATATTTAAATATTATAATATAAAAAATAAACAACACTCAAACGAGAAAATGAAAGTAACACAATAATAAACAAAATAAAAGACAAATTCAAAAATAAACTACAATAATAATGACGAACATTTAATAAAATGAAAAAACCATGATGAATAATCAAGCTAATACTTTTTATAATTTTAAACAACAAAACCATTATTATACTAAAGTATTTCATTGTCAAATTTGCCGAGATCAATATCACGAAGCATTGTTTTGCTCTAATGCAGTTTGTGTTTATTGTAAAAGTAAAGATCATATATCTTATTTTTGCAAGAATGCTAAAAATAAAATAGAACTTTTTTGTAAACTCTGTAATCACAGAGGACATTCTCTAGAGAAGTGTACATTTAACCAAACAAATGAAGATTATTGCCAATACTGTCAAATGATAGGACATGCAGCTACTCAATGCCCTGTTATAAAGAAATATGAACTTGATTGTGAGTATTGCGGAAGCACGGGTCACTCAACTAAAGACTGTCTGTCAGCAGTATGTATGAAATGCAATAAACTCGGGCACTGGATAAAATACTGCCCTATAAACGAAAAAATAATGTGGTGCGCGTTATGTAAGGAAGATGACCACGATTCATCAGATTGCAAGCGTGCGATTTTAAGCAATAGAATAATTTGTCAAATTTGCAACAGAATCGGACATACAGCAAAGTATTGCCCAGAAAGAAATGCTCATTCTCAAAATAGCACAAAAAACAACATTTTAGAAAATAAAGAAATTCATCAATTACCAAATACTACAAGAAATTATAACCGATTCATTAACAAGACTCAAGAACAAAATTACAAGCCAAGAAACACGATTTTTAATAATGAACAACCCAATACAGTAAATAGGAAAAGAATTCAATGTGATTATTGCAAAAGAATTGGGCATGACATCGACAACTGCAGAAAACTTAAAAATCTTATGATGCAATATAATGCAATGAGAAATCATTGTGATCTTTGTAACAATCCAGATCATACTACTGAAGAATGTGAGGAAATCAAACAATATCCAAGTATTAATACTGATGAATCATACCATAATGTTACAAAAGAAACAATTAACGAATCAAAAATTCAGAAAAACAAAGTTAATACAACGAATATTGAAAAGTATAATGGTAATGAACTAATTACAGAAAATAAAGTAAATAAAATTAAACAGGAAACTAATATCATAGAGGAATCTACAATAATTAATGATGATAAAGAAATCAATTTAATTATCGTACCTTTTATAAAAATACATGAAATCACTGATGAACCAAAAGATAATAATATGATTATAAAAAATCATGGAAATACTAATGAAATTAATTTTATAGACTTTAACGAAATTTTCAAAAATAATCATGAAATTGAAGAAATTATGGAAACAAATTTAATTGATTCTATTGAATCTACTGTAAAAAATTATGAGACTAATGAAGAAATGAATTTCAACGAATCTAATTTAAAAACTCATGAGGATTGTGATGAAATTAATGTAATTGATTTTAATGAATCTAATATAAATAACCAAAAGAATGAAATTTCGAATGAAAATAATAAAGAAGGTAATAATTCGTTGGAAACAGTAACTTTTTATGGTGATCTTAAAGTCATTTTAGACATAACTTTTGCTTTAGCTGAACCATTTTCCGAAGATGATCAAATGGAAACTAAATTCCAACAAAACTCGCTTGAAAATTCGTTAAAAGAGAATATAGCATCAATACATTCAGAAGAGTTTTTATTAAATGATAACAAAAATCTAAAGAACTTATTAAATAATAGTAAAGTAGTTTTCGAAAATGAAAATCAACCAAAAGATATGTTTGATAATCAAAAACTAAAAAAACATTTAGAGAATAAAAGTCATCTAAAAATATTTGATAATCAAGAACACCAAGAACAGCTTGAGAATAAAAATCAACTAAAAGAAACTTTGGGTAATCAAGATCATAACGTAATAATCAATCTAAATACAAATCCTAATAAAGTACACCAATTGCAGTTAGTTTTTAACTATCCTATCAAAGTAAAATCTAATAAAAACGTCAGAAAACTAAAATGGATATCTAATTATAAAAAATATTTAAAAGAATTATCAAAAATTACAAAATTAAAATTAAAATCTAAAGGTTACTACAATAAATTTACTATCAGGAAAAGGTTTAAAAAGGGAGACAAAACATGGCCTATTAAAGAACCAAATATGAATAAATTTCAAAAGGATCAGCATAATAAGAATTTTCAACGCTATTAAAATAAACAAAATAATATCTTAACTAATTATGAAAAACAAGCAAAGCAATATTATAACAAATAATAACATAACCTTTTTGTTTTAGGATATGGACAACATACTCAATATTAACATCTATCATAATCTCTCCTTATTTTTCCAAATTTAATACAGGAATGGAGAATTATAATTGCAGCTGAACTTTTCCATTTGAAGCAAAACCATCCTACTTCTTGGTCAACTAATATATAACCCTAAGGTGATCCAGATTTTACCAAATATACAATTTAAAATTATAACCACTTATCCGTTTGTCTACAATTGTTCGTATCAACTTGTCAGTATTTTATGAAAAGCAACTATATTCCCTAAGAAAGCTAATAATTTTAGAAAAATGCGATTGAAATAAGATATACTTGAATAATAAAATTTTAGAAATAATACATAAATATTGCGATTAGATATTAATACAAAGTAACTTTGGTCTTATAACAATCAAACAATCAAAAAAATATGACATGTGAAAATGATGTGTTATTAAATAATAAAAATATATAAAGTAATTATTTAATCACAAAGTAGAAAACATTACAGGGACGAATTAACTTATGATCAATTTAATAGCTTATGATTTTATCTTTGAATAACAAAGTATAGAACTAATCCAAAAGGAAAAGAAGTAGAACCCATTCCTAAACCTTTTAACGTATGATAAAAAAAAAAAAAGATAATAATAATTTGACTAATTTTATGCAAAATTAAACTGTATTTACCTACAAAAAAAAAAGGAAAAAAAAGGAAAAAAATTGTTGATACTTATCAAAATTTATTAAAGAGTTTCAGAACAAAAAAAATTATTCAGGTAGCTACGTTCACATTGCTAAGATTAAATAGAATATATGTATTTGGAATGA
Organism: Torymus aiolomorphi; assembly: GCA_036365515.1. Lineage (NCBI taxonomy): Eukaryota > Metazoa > Arthropoda > Insecta > Hymenoptera > Torymidae > Torymus > Torymus aiolomorphi. Next base: position 133,293,195 of record CM070873.1, read on the forward strand.
TCAGTTCTGTCATATACTAACATGATCATCCTATATAAGATACACTATTCTGCACTGTATTGAGTATGTAAAACATTTTTCTACTCTAACAGATTGCGTATTCTTTAAAGCAGATATGTGAATGCTACCTATGCCGAAACAAAAGTTCAAGTTCTAAAATGAACTTTTGAAATGGCTGAAAGTTTTCAAACAAAGGTAAAATACAATGATGCATAAAAGCAATAACAAGTCAAAATTTATCAATATCATTTCAATTATTCACTTCCTTTTTACGAAAAAAACCTACACCATATATAATTGTATTTTTCTTTTGGAAATAATTATAATACGATTGTTAAAATAATTTTGTTATGATAACATCAAAAGCCCTTTAATGTTATTCTACTTAAACAAAGAGAGGAAAGAAAAAACATATCCCTTGCCAAATATCTAAGCAGGGAGGGAAGTGAATGATCACTTGAATCATTCCCTATATATTTCTCATCGTTTATTTACTAAAAAAAAAAAAAAAAATTATTTAATAAGCACATTATTTCTAAGCTTAATTAATGAATGACTATTTTATGTAAATACAGCAAAACAAAAAAAATTATTACATATAAAGTCAAATCAACGTTCGACCAGACAACCTCAAAAATGCTGAAAGGGTCATTTGAAACTTAAATCTGATAATCACTAAATCAAAGTAGAACTGACGAGTATTATTGTTATCGTTATTATTATTATTATCATTATTATTGTTATTATTATTATTATAATTATTATTATTATAATTATTATTATTATTATTATTATCCTTATTATTATTATTATTATCATTATTTTTATTATTATTTTTACTATAATTATTATCATTCATAACCCGTCCCGGGTTCTATCCAACGATAGATGAGCATTTTTCTATGCTACCGGGCGCGTCCCCAGGTTGTGGATCGGGGAACGGCCAGCATAGTCTGGTCAGCCGTGAATATAATGAATAAGCGGTCGCGAACTAAGAAATGGTGAGAATGGCAGAATGAATGAGCATTGTGCGAATGGGCTGCGGCCGACGGATTGTGGATATTCCTGCTAGACTAGCCAAAGGGAGAGTAGTAAACTCCCTAACCGGGGTGGCACGAGATGTCAGTACCTAACCTCTGCGTTTATTATTATTATTATTATTGATAAACGCATGTTCAATGTGGAAGGACCGCTCTAGTGCTCACTGACTGGAGCCAATGGTGGGGTTGAAGCAATCATTGTTGGGCGCAGGTCTGAAGGATTACCTGGTCAGTATTTCCTTATACCCGAAGTTGCGTAGGGCAAATCGCACATCGTCTAGCCCGAGGTTTGACTCAAGGAGATATCTGAACGTAAAATTTTCCGCTCTTTCCATTTACGAGGTCAAAAGTGGGGGTTCCCATTTGAAAAAATCGATTTGACCTTCAAATGACCTTGATCATTGACCTCAAGGTCATAACCAAGGTCACGATTAGTTGGGCTCCTCTGAACCCTACAACTTTTGTATTAAAATTTTTTTTTCATCTCCCTTAGTTTTCGAGATATTTACCTGGTGGTTTTAAAATGGGACACCCGGTATATCTCTATAGGAATTCTTTGAATTTTGAACGTTAAAAAAAATCGGTACAAAGTAAATCAGTAGGTTAAGTGCAAAACTAGTATTAGGAAGAAAATAATTAATTTATTTTAAAATCTATAGACGATTAAAAAATTTATTTAAAATTATTAATTTTATATTGTTGGTTATTATTATTATTAAATCTTTTGTAACGAAAAAATCACTGATAACTCCAATCGATCATTCAATTACTTCACTTGTTGAATTTCTACGACATTCAACAGTCTAAGGGGGAGGTGTTACGTCCGGTGACGTATCATTTAAAACTAAAGTAAAAACTGCATCAGTGATTTTCTCGAATATAGAAACTGTATATATTTGCATTTTGTATGATTTATTATTATTATTATTATTTTTACTATAATTATTATCATTCATAACTCGTATTATTATATTTTATCATTTACCTATCAATAAATTTTTGTAACGGGAAATCTCTGATGCAAAATATATTTGTTGAATCTCTATGACATTCAACAATCTAAGGGGGGAGGTGTTACGTCCAGAGACGTATTATAAAAGTTTAAAATTTCATTTTATAAGTTTATATCAGAGATTTCCTGACACATAAAAGCGGGAATGCAATTTTTTACAAACACAGCATTTTGCTCATGCGGCGCCGTGACGTAGTAGGTCATCACACTTGCGAAAAACAACGTACGATATTCTCTTTAAGGTCAGCATTTCTCAATGCCATCGCCGAATCGTATACGACTGACGAAGTTTACATTGCAAAATAAGATGATCTCGATTTACTGTCACCGGGCTCATCTTTAACCTAATTATTTTGTATTATAAAAGAAGTGATCACGAGTCACAGCGTACAAGAAACCTGGCGAACTCCGTGTACCTCTACGACATCGAGAAGTTGAAACCGTAAGCCTTACACATCTAGTAAACAGATTTTATAAGTTATTTATAGTAAATTTATAAAAGCAAGTGTTATAGAAAAGAATTGTAATTGAAATTACAACGCATCGATCTACCAGAAGCCAGCAGATTGTATTGGTAATAAATTATTGTATTTTATATAATAAACCTACATAAAACCAATTACTACTTATTTCCACTTATTTCCGGACTTAACATATGAATAGTACAATGATATTAAAACCATTAAATGAAAATGAATTTACTGGTAATGAATATATTCATATTGAGAAAATTAAAACTTTAATTAATATATATTTTAATTCTAATACTGATGTAAGTTTTGAAAATATGTTGGAAACGTTATCAATGACAGAATATGAATATATAAATGCTATCAGAAGTACATTAAAAAGGAATAACATTTTTTTAAAAAGATCATCTCTTAAAGTTGCTATAAATACATATAATCTAGAAATTTTAATGTTATTAGAATCAAACATGGATTTACAAAAAGTATTAGATGCTTATATTGCTGCTTTTTATATGGTAAATTATGTAACTAAAATAGAAGCAGGACTATTAAAACTATTGAGAGAAGCATCCAATGATATTGAAAACGGTAACTTAGACTTGAAACAAAAATTAAGAAAAATTGTTAACGTTTTTATAAATGGAAATGGTTTAACTTCGCAAGAAGCAGTTTATCATACTTTATCATTGCCATTATGCATCTCAAGCAAAAATGTAGTATATATTAATACAGTTCCTATTAATCAAAGAAGTAGAATTTTAAAAAACCTAAAGAATTGAAATTATTATCTAAAGATTCAAAAGATATATATGCAAATAATATTTTTTGAAAAATATGAAAAACGAATAAACCAATTAAACGATGTATGTTTGGCTGATTTCGTAGGCAACTATAATTTTTCAAAGAAATTATTACATAATGATACCGACGATGAAGATATAGATAATAACAACGAAATTGTGAATATCAAAGAAAGAAATAAGAAAAAAGTAATACGTTACTATAGATATAAAATTGAAACTGATTCATTTAATTATTATCGTGAGCATGTCTTGTTGTTTTTACCATTCAGAAATGAAGAATTAGAGATAGAAAAAGCTGATTGTGAGAAATTGTTTTATGACAATTTATCTACGATACAAAAAAACAAATCTCAGTATTGTTTGATAAAAGATGATTGTTTAGAAACTGCTTTAAAATATGCAGATAATGAAATATTTAATGAAGAATATAATGATAATTTTTTTAAACAAACCAATTTAGAGAATGCAGATATTCTAGAACAAATAGGAAAAGACAAATCAAAAAAAGAAAACATTTTTTAACGTATTGTTTTACCTAATATAATAAATAAAGAACAAGTTTTTCAAATGATAAACGAATTAAATACTGATCAAAGAAATATAGTAATGCATGTTTTACATTGTTTCAAAGTTGATAAATTACCTATGAGAATATTTTTAAGTGGCTCAGCAGGTGTCGGTAAAAGTAAAGTTATCAATACAATATATCAATTGCTATCTATTTATTTTAACGAAATTCCTGGTGAAAACTCTGATAAACCAAAAATTATCCTATGTGCACCTTCCGGAAAAGCTGCATTTTTAATTGGAGGTATTACCTGTCATACAGCTTTTGCTCTACCTGTAACTCAATTCAATAAACAAATGCCTGAACTATCATCAGATATTGCTAATACTATAAGAGAACATTTCTTTCATGTAAAATTACTAATAATTATCGATTTACATCCTTTTATCAATCCCATAGGCAACGCTGGAGTATTCTGCACTTCCCTGTCAAATTTCAAAATATTTCGATGATATTTGACCAAGTTTGGACGATTAATGTTTTTGAAAGCTATTAAAAATAGATGAACAAAATTTTCAGTTTTTAATTTTTATATTAAAAAGAAAGTCGAATAAAAAAAATTCCTTCTAGGTAAAAATACTTCTTTTCATTCCCTACAAGGTGATATTTTTAAAAATTAATTTGGCTACATTGAATATTTAGTCACTTGGACAATACTTTTACGGGTTTTCGAGCGCTAACCCCCTTATTGCATCCGGCCCTTCAATTATGCCAGACTACAAAGATAGTAAGTGCATAAAAAATGAAGATGGATCAAAAAACTACATGCAGAAAAGACTTGTTTTGTATAATCTGAGAGATACATAAAAAAATATATATATATATTATATATAGTATTACATAAAATATAAAGTGATGTATACAAATTCGAAAATTGATTTCGCTAAATTTGCGGAATATAGTTCTCAACATTGCGTTTTAGCTGGTGCTAGTGGCACTCATTCGGTTTGTGTATGCGTCTACCACCAAAATGTCAAACTTTTGTTAGCTAGCTTAAGAAACTCAGTAGGCGTTTTTGATAAAATGAATACTTACAAGGATTGCATAGCTCAAATAGTATGTCAAAATTCAACAATAAAGTGTTATTTAAATGAGTGCTCTAATTGTCCTGGTATAGAATCACTCAAAAAAGATTTAGAATTATTTCTTGAGAACTCTGACGTTAATGAAATTAAATTTCAGATATGGCAAACAACTGATAGATCGACATTACAAACTCAAACTGTTTCTAATTCATCATTTATAGACACCTTTTTTCCTCTTTTGCATAAACTCAAGACTTAATCTTTCATCTCCAAACAACAGGCATCTTATTTTAAAATCTAGAAAGAATCCTTGTGTAAAGAAAAAATTTTTAATTTCCCTACATTTTTCAGAAAACTATGCTTTTATTGCACAAGACGCAGCACAAGCTTTCCACTAGAACAATAATCAATGCAGTTTGGCGACAATAGTTATTTACTATAGAGAATCAGATTTCAAAATTTAACACAAAAGCATGGCAGTTTTTTCCGACAATTTAATTCATGATGCCATAGCCGTTTACTTAATCCAAGAAATTATAATTCATTACCTTAAAAAATTTATTTTACTGATAGAGCAGCGCAACATTTTAAAAATAAACATAACTTCCAGAATCTTGTTCATCACTATGAAGATTTTTCTGTTGAAGCTTAATGGCACTTTCATGCAACTGCTCACGGGAAAAATGCATGTGATGGAATTGGTACTTCCTTGAAAAGCAATGCTAGGCGAGCAAGTTTGCGGAAAGTATCCGGCAATTGTATATTGACGCCACAAAATCTTTACGAGTCGGCAACTAAATATTTTGAAAATATTGTTTGTTTTTTTTCATCAAAAGATAAATATTTAGAAAGTAGACAAAAATTAAAACAACGATTAGAATCAGCAAAAACTGTGCCTGGAACTCTGTCATACCATTGCGTTAAATTGATATCAGGCACTAAACGATTAGAACTAAAACGATTCTCAGCATCAGAAACATTCGAATTATACCCACCAATCAAAAAAGGAAAAGATTATAAAGATCAGAAGGAAAAAAAAAATAAGTATTGAGAGAAGACCTGTCAAAATGAATTCGACTAAAAATAAAAAAATTAAGAAATAAACAGAAAATTAACATGATTTAGAATTTTAATATGTGGACTTTCATACAAATTAACGTTTATATTAATGGTGCAGTGCAGCGGGGAGAGCACGCTCGACCTCATGGCGCTGTCTTTTTGATTGCATTACTTTTGAACCCTTCATTTCTCCAACTTGAAACTTTAGGCTTTTGTAGCTTAAGACCTGTATTTTCGAATGGTGTAATGCATTTTGAAAAAAAAATGGTATACTTTGAGAAAAATGGGTCTAAACATTCAACTTGAATTTTCAATCAGAAGAAAGCATTTTGGAGAAAAAACAATAGTACTATTAGAAAGAGGAGGAATAAATCTATCGATATATGTAATTTGTTTTTTCCGAGAGACTCAGTGAATGAATATGAGCGAGTTGAACAGAGTGCATTTTGCGCGAAAATGGCGCCGCACGCGCCCGCTGGCTTGTTTCTGCCGGACGCGCCCATATATTACTATGTTCCTACATTAACAATGGAGGGTGTCTCTATCAACTTTAATACTTAATTGAGCTTGAACCAGAAATGGCAAACCAAACATCAAAATTACCACTTAAAGAAGTTGCAAAATTAGTACCGGATTTTAACGGGAAAAATATTCCACTTGATGAATATATAGAAAAGCTAAAACAAGCAAAAAGAATAATATCGAATAATGATGAGCAGGACCTAGTTCAGATTCTCAAAATAAAACTCAAAGGCGAAACTTATAAGGCATTAGCAAATGTAGAGGACGTAGATATTGAGACGTTTATTCATACCATACGTAAAATATATCCATCGACGGATAATATACATCCATTATACGGAAAACTAACACAACAAATTCAACGATTAGATGATTTACTACGTTTTGCAAACAATTTACGAGTATTAGGCACATAAATAATGGAATTGAAAAAATTAGAACCAAACGTAACAGCCGAAATATTAGCACCATTTAAAGCAGGATTAGAAACGAAATACTCAGCAGTTTTAAAAAAGGATTAAAGCAAGAAATTCTAATAGAACTCGGAGAACACCAAAACATGGATAACGCAATACAAAAAGCTATTAAAATTGAATCAAACTTAAAAAAACAAAATAGCTTAAGGAATGATACTACAAGCATGTTGTTTAATTTCGAAGCCCCAAATCCAAATAAAAGTAAATCAGTTTTTTGCCAATTATATAAGGAAATAAATCACGAAGCATTATTTTGCATGAAAGCTTCATGTGTCTACTGTAAAAGTAAAGAGCATGTATCATATCATTGCAGAACAGCTAAGCATGTAATAAAATTAATTTGCAAATTGTGTAGTACGGAAGGCCACTCAGTAGACGCGTGTAAATTAAATACGATGTCGAGTAATCATTGTGAATATTGCCAAAATATTGGGCACGAGGTTACATAATGTCCTACTATTACAGAATATGAACTGTGTTGGAAATATAATGAAAGAGGACACGATCCGCTTACGTGCAGTAATTCGGCAAGAATTACGGAATCATACGAAGTCTGTGGCAGCGCGTCACACACGGCTAAAAATTGTCCGTCAGTATTATGTAAGAGGTGCAGCAACCTCGGGCACTCAATGAAATACTGCACGATAAACAAAAGAACGATATGGTGCGCGATATGTACGGATGAAGGTCACGAAACCGCGGATTGCGAGAGCGTAAAAGCTTCAATTATGCAAAATAGGTAACAAAACTCTCAGAATAAAGAAATTTGTCAATTTTGCGAAATGCCGGGATATTCAGCGAAAACTTGTAGAAAAATGAGTAATAATGAACAAAGTATGTTCCCAAGTAACAATTACAATTCTTTAAATAAATCCTATGAACACTGGGATAAAAATAGAGATGGATTTTGACGAGCCAATAATCAAAATGGTCATCATTTCCCAAATAATTCAAATAGTAACTGTGGGAGAAAATTTAATACACAAAGTATAAAATGCGAATATTGTAAATTCACCGGGCATACGTTGAGAGATTGTAGAAAATTAAAAAGTCTAACGACACAAATCAAATGATCTTATTGCAATGAAAACAGACATCAAATAGACAATTGCCATGAAATCAAGATACTCCAAAATAAATCAGATAAATTTTGTAAAATGTATAAAAGCACGAATCATACAAGCGAAGAATGTACTTCCCGAGTAGTATTTAATCAACAAAATTCGGAAAACTAATAAATTCTTCTGGAAATGAGTGAACTAGAAGGATTAACAAAAAACCACTTGAAAATAACGCAGATATTAAAGTAAGTACATTTAATGGCGATAATATTACAAATATAAATCCCAATGAAGGGAAAGATACGGACATTGATTTATTAATTTCAAAGATTTTAAGTGATATTAATGAAAACATGAAGAAAAATCAAGCAACCAACAAATCGGAAAATAAAAGTGTTGACGAAATAGACTTAATTGATTTCAACGAACCCGAAATAAGTAGTGTTGAAAAGGAAAGAATACAAGAAAGAATAACGGCAACCAAGATTACAATGTATTTTCTGAAATTGGAAAACTTACTTGAGTATATCGAAATAGAGAATCCTTATACAAATAGAATATGTAATTTACTCGTAGATAGTGGAGCTCAATTAAATATTATCAAAGGAAATCAGATACCTTCTAACATAATTTTAGAAAATAGAAAAATTCATTTATCCAGTATCACGGATAAGACGATTGAAACATTAGGAGTAATAAAAATGAACATAAACGGACTGAATATTGATTTTCATGTAACACCACAAAGTTTTTATCTACCTTATGTCGGGATTTTAGGAATCAAAATTCTTACTGAACAAAAATTAAGACTAGACGAGGGCTATTTAGGTACAAATAAATAATAACAAAATCAAGCTAAAACCAGCCCATAAACTAAATCATAATCTTAATATAGTAACTGAAAACCCACAAAAAACGGATCACGAAATTAAATCTAGAGTAACAATAGAACAAAAGGAATTTTTAAAGAAAATGTTGGAAAATACGAAGGAAAAACAAAATTCAACACCCGTAATTCATAAGGAATGTGAACAAGTAGTACAAGTAAACGAGAAAACTGAAAATTTTCAAATTGAGGATGAAATGGAAAAATCATCTTGTTTAATATCCTTTGAATCCGAGTTAATCAATAAAAACGAAGTAAATATAAATTCAGAAATAACATTTTACGATGACGTTACAAAAATTTTAAATACGATTCCAAGATTAGAGGCAGAAGGAAAGAATTTACAACAGAAAATGTTAAATGAAATTCTACCAGAAAATATAAATGATTTACATTACGAACAAATTTTGGAAAATAACGAAAATAATACCAAGTCATTAATAAATAATATTAATATTGCTATTGAAAATAAGTACCAGACAACAGATTTTGAGGTAATCGGATCCACAGACTATAAACAATTTCTGACAATAATAAATAAGAGAATACAAGTAGATTTCGAAGAGTATAATAGAATTTATCGAAACGAAAAAAAGTATAATTTTATTTCTTATGAAATAGATAATTTGCCTAAAGGTTTTCAAATAACAGACGACTTTAGCATAGACGAAAGTGAGATTTTAAATTTGGGAATCAATAAATTTTATGGAAGAAAAGGATTTAATACAGGATTTAAAGGAGTTTAATCGAGAAGAGAAATTACTTGAAAAAACTTTCCTGAAGGTAGTAAAACAATGATCAAAGATCAAGTATTGAAAAATAAAGATATATTATGGCTAGAAGGGGATAGTTTACGATCATGTAACGTAGAACATCATGAAATAAATTTAACCGACGATAAACCCGTATACCTAAAATAATTTCCTTTACCCCATAAATTAAAAGAAATCGCGATAGAAGAAACTCAAAAATTAATAACAAATAACCTAGTTGCAAACTCAAAAAGTGCTTTCAACGCTCCAGCATGGATTGTAGCGAAAAAACAGTTAGCAGACGGAAAAGAACCGTGGCGTTTAGTAATAGATTATAGAAAACTAAACGAAAATACGGTACCGATCCATATTTACACCCAAATATTACAGAAATATTCGATAAATTAGGAAAAACTAAGTTCTATCATGTTATAGATTTAAAATCAGGTTTTCACGAAATTCCTATGAAACCAAGCGATATTACATAAAACTGCATTTAGCATTGACCTTTTGGGACGCTTTGAATTTCGGGTATTACCTTTCGGATTGAGGAACTCACCGCGTGCATTTTAAAGAGTACTGAATAAAGTTTTAGGTGATTTAATCTGTAAAATCTGCTTCATGTTCATCGACGATATAACCATTTTTGGTAAAACTATGACAGAACGAAAGATTCAATACAGTTGCACAAAAATTACGGGAAGCAAATTTAACATTAGAACCAGAGAAATGTGAAGTTCTAAAAAACGAAGTATGTTATTTAGGTCATATTATTAGTGGGCACGGAATAAAACCTGATCCAAAGAAAATAGAAGCAGTAAAGAAATTTCCTACACCGAAAAATCTTAAAAACATTAGAGAATTTCTAGGGCTTCCAGTTTACTATAGAAGATTTATAAAAAATTACGCAAAAGTAACAGAACCCTTAAATATATTACTAGAAAAGGACGTGAAGTTTCATTGGGAAAAAGACCAACAAAAAGCTTTTGAGGAAATTAAAGAATTATTATGTACAGCACCAATTTTACAATATCCACGTTTTGACGAGCCATTCATCATTACAACGGATGCTTCAAATTTTGCTTTAGGTGCAGTTTTGTCGCAAGGCGAAATTGGCAAAGGCCCAGCGATAGCTTACGCATCGCGAAGTTAGCATAAAGCCGAAACTAAATATCATACATACGAGAAAGAAGCATTAGCCTTAATGTTTGCAATAAAAACATTTAAAAATTATGTTGATATTAATAAGTTTATAATATTTCCAGATCACAAACCTCTGTTATGGTTAAAAACAGCCGATTATAACACTAGAGTTCAAAAATGGAGACTAAAATTGTCAGATTATGAATTTGATATCGTATACAAACCAGGAAAACAAAATGCAAACGCAGATGCTCTATCTAGAAATCCAGTAGAGATATTTATGATTACCAGAGCACAAAATAAACATATGTTGAATAAAAATAGTGAACGATCGAGAATTCTTAGTAATGATGATAAAATCAAAATAATGAATGAAGATAGTCAGAAAATTAAGGGAAAAAGGGTCAGACCTAGGGAAAATAATGACAAAAAAAATGACTACGGGTAAAAAAGAAGTGGAAATTGTTGAAAACAAAGAAAACACACCGAATATCAATAATATTATCTATTCTAAAAATTCTAAACAATTTAGAAACGATAACATTGTACATTTAATAAATTTAAAAGGACAATCATGAAATAAAAATACTGAATCATTAATAAAAATTAAGAACAAAAGGCTAAATCTATCATTTACAAAAGATAATATAGATATAATAGATATAGAGAATAAGAAACTATTCATGTTATATACATAAATACGTCTGTATCATGTAAATTAATAAAGGAAAATTTAGCGCAATTATTTAATCAATTAAAAGTTTTATTAATTACTAAAAATATATGTATTTATAGCATTTTTAAAGATATAGATATTTTAAATAAAAGATGGTTAGATATAGAGGAAATATTAAGACAAACATTTAGTAGTACAAATATAAAAATAATAATATGTTTAAATAATATTGAATACGTAAAAATTGAGGACAGAGATAGAATTTTCAATATGTATCACTCATCTACAATAGGAGGACACTCAGGTGTAAATAGAACCTATAATAGACTTAAGGAAAAATATGTTTGGGAAAATTTTAAATCTGACATTCAAAGTAGAATTAAAAAATGTGAGGATTGTCAAAGAAATAAATTATAACGGAAAAAGACTAAACAGCCAACGATTATTACAGATACACCGGGGAAAACATTCGATAAAATCGCGACGGATATTGTAGGGCCATTTAACATTAATAAAAATAATAATAAATATATTTTATCCATAGGATCAATTATCAAAATTTGTAATCTTAGTGTCTTTAAAAAATCAAACAGCAGAATCAGTTTTACATGCTTTTATAAAAAGATTTATACGTATATTTGGATGCCCAAAAATAGTAATAACCGATAGAGGGGCAAATTTTACGACTAAAATAATGAAACAGATAGCTAAAAGATTTAAATTTGATAAAATTGAAACTACAGTCTTCTCTCCGCAATCTAATGGTTTATTAGAAAGAGCACACCACCCGTTGTGTGAATATTTAAAAAATTTTTCTACAAAGAAATATGAATGGGATGAACTATTAGATTTTGCGGAATTTCATTACAACACTAGTGTACATACTAGCTATCAATTAACTCCATATGAACTAGTTTTTGCCTACCCTGCTAGAATTCCATCCAGCGAACCAGTAAAAAAATCAGAATTATTACCTACCTATAATGGATACTTACAAAAATTGATTAATGATATGAGAGAAATTGCCTCTATAGCAAGACAAAAATTAATAATGTCAAAAGAAAAATCTAAAACGTATTATTATAGATTTATTAATCCAATAGAATTTAAAATGGGAGATAAGGTATGGGTAATCAAAGAACCAAAACCAGGGAAACTTGAAAATGATTATTATCAAGGTGCTTTTGACATTATTAAAGTAAATAAAAATCATAATGTTATAATAGTCTATAAGGGAAAAACAAAAACAGCCCATACGAATAAATTAAGGCTTGTTAATAAAAAAGAATAGTAACATAATTTATTTTACAGGAACTGGGCATCATTTATTTTTCAATTTTTATACTTCTAACGCTTTTTAAAGTAAATCAAGCAATTATTGGGTTTAATTGCGGTTCAACCGATCCAGCAGTGTCAACATATTCCTCGGTGGACACTGGAGAATGCGACTTTCATGAGGAAGATTTACAAATATTATACTCAATGATAGAATCACTACAGTTAGTGGAATTCAAAACAAACCGAGTTATTCAATGCAAATTAGCCGTACAATTTATAATTGCGGAATGTTTAGTCATTTTGGTCCTGTTGAAAACAGATTACAGGAATATTTATATGAGGTTAGTGTGGAAAAATGTAAATTTATTCATGAAACGGGAATATTTAAGTATGATAATTCGCACACGATAGCGGACATTAGAGTAAATGAGACAAAAACTGTAGGAATTGATCTCGCGGGTAAAGTAACAGGAAAATCGTGTTCAGGAGGAACATATTCTGATATGTGAGAAAGTTCTTGTTCAGGGCATTATAAAAATTACACTTACCGAAGAATATGCAGAAGTTAATCTAGATAACAATAAAATACATTTAAGTTCAGGAACAGTTTGCAAATTCTCCGATGAACATTGCATCCCTACTAAAAAATCTCAGGTGAGATCTCAGGTGATTTCTCAGGTGAGGTCTCAGGTGAAATCTCATGTCAAAATCTCACCTAAGATTCTGCTCCAGATGTTGCGGAAAACTTACCTAAATTAAAAAGCAGCTTTATCAGTACTGGAACTTGCCTATTAGGATGTTTTATCCCCAAGATGAACTCTAAAATACACGTTTAGAAGCACTTTAGACAATTGTTCAATTTTTACAAATTCGGTACATGAGTTTTCAAGTGATTTCTCAGATGAGATCTCAGGTGAGATCTCAGATAAAATCTCATGTACCAATTTCTAAAAATTGAAAAATTGTGTAAAATGCTTCTAAACGTGTATATTTGAGTTCATATTGGGGGGTAAAACATCCTAATAGGCAATTTTCAATACTGATAAAGCTGCTTTTTAATTTAGATAAGTTTTCCGCAGCATCTGTAGCAGAATCTCAGGTGAGATTTTGACATGAGATTTCACCTGAGACCTCACCTGAGAAATCACCTGAGATCTCACCTGAGATTTTTCAGTAGGGATAGATATACAAGCAGGTTATACCTTATTAATAAATATAATATTTTATCTAGTGGTACTGTAACAAAAACTTTATCTCGAAATAATGAAATTATTTATACTGTAAATACATACGATTTATCTTTCTTATTAACAGCGATCAAAAAAATTAAATTTTGCGACCGAATTATAACGAAAACAGAACATTTAAAATTGTTTATTTATGAGAAAGTAGATAATATTTTATTTGATAACGATATTAGACAAGAAAGAGATTATGTCGAAGTAGAAAGGAGAAATGTGCGAAGTAGAAAGGAGAGAAATTCAAAATTCCTTATCATTAGCATCCAACTCCCCAGACGAATTTGCCTAGAATATAATGCAGAAACCAGGATACCTCCCTAAACTTGCGGGAGAGGCAGTACATATAATAAAATGTACATCCACAAATGTAAAAATACACCACACCAAGGAATGTTATGAAGAACTTCCAGTTGTAGCATGTAACACAACATGGTTCCTCACACCAAAAACACATATATTGGTGATAACAGGAACACAAGTTGACTGCGACACTATCATTCCTCCTTACTACAAAATAGATGGAAGTTGGATATGCTTGTTGCCGAAACCAAGAATAATAGAGAAAAATATTACAATTTTCAAAACACGAATCTCATAGAACTGGGAACCAGAAAGACTAAACTCACTGGCCACCAGTGGAATATACTCTCAGCAAGATTTAGAGAAATTCGAGGAAAGACTACTTTTACCACTTGAGAAAAAAGCAATCATCAACACAATAGCACACATCACACAGAGTTTAAGTTCTGTAAAGGACGATATTATGAAAAATCTACTTACAGACAACACACTGTCGCATATTGCCGAAAACATCTGGAACAAAATTGTTGAAAAGTACGAGAAATATGGAATGATAAGTTCTGTAATAATAATGACACTTCTAATATGTCAATTCATTAAAATAATGGTTGACCTTGTAATACGAGGATATGCTCAACATGCATTATACGGATGGTCAATGAAATTACTTGGAGCTATCTTTAGTTCAGTGACACATTTGTTGGTAGTATTAAATAAACATAATACTGCTCAAAATATAAGGAAAACAGCTAGGGAAGAATTTGAATTGCAAGAAGTAATAGTCAAGAAACCAACTATATCTAATCCAATACTAAAACACTCAACAATTCAAAAGAGGGTGGAATTCGAACTTCAACTCCCAGAAATGCCAAAATTTCGAAAATTTAGACCTTTACCTCCAATTCCATTATCAGCTCCGTTTACAGATACGCAACATCAAAAAGAAGAAAAATCTAGAGAAATATCTATATTTGCATTTTAATTATAATTTGAATTGATCTTAAAAATTCTAAAATGTCATTCTTCCATGAAATAAGTATTATCTTAAGGGGGTAGGGAATATAATGTAACAATACCCTAACAAATGTAAATAGTATTTATTTCATGAAAACATAACATTTTTTGACCTTAAGGGCTCAAAGAAAATTGACCTATGTCATTTAAATTTAGAATCAAGAATTAAAATTAAGAAAAATTTAAATTACAAAGAAAATCTAACTGTTAACTTCGAGTAATATTAATTTAATGAAAATTTAATTATTAATCGTAAGTTTTATTCAATAATATTAATTTATCAAAATTTATAAATATAGGAATCGGGATAACAGGAAAGGTCCTGAAATAAAAACAAAAGTTTGCGATATTATTGCCCCAATAATATAATATAATAGTATAATAGTCATTTTATTGCAAATGAATTACAAACAGTATTATAAACAGGATTACAATTCACATTAAATTTCGTTGAAAAGCGCATTTCGGTACAATAATTGGTATTACAAACTTAATTCTTAAATATCATGCACACGTAGCCAACTACAAAACACTTTTAAAAACTACATCCTGACCGACAAATAAGGAAGTACCTTCATACGTCTGTATGAAGGTCAACCGTACTTGCCTGTCACCAACAATTTCTACATATAAAAATAATCTAATTAAACCGTAGAAATCCATCTCTGAAACAAAGAGAAAGAAAATATATATTGTAATAATTAAGGAAAAATTTTAAAATTGGAAGATGCTCTGACCCTGTAGAATCTGGAAATATTGGTCTTCCCAGGATACCTGTCACTTCTACACCCAACCAGAGTAGGTCGTCCTTCGTAGATGAAAATATTTTCTTTTTCATTTCGTGAACAACTTGATGAACCTATAACAAATAAAAAAAAATATATATATATAATTTAACATTACAACATTATCATAATCTTTACAAAAGCCATATACAAAATAATAATAATAATAATAGTTGATATCGGGTAGGCACTAGCTACCTCCATTTAATTTAACAACAAAAGTACTTACACTAATCCAGGGTGTCATGGATGTAGTGGTCTGGAAACTGATTATGTCCACTGTATACTTATCGCATCTTATATACTAAATTTTCTGTTGAACTAGCGAAATTTCGATGAAGTAAAGCAACGAAATTATGCCTGTCAACGACCCACCAATGCAATTTCTTAGTCAGTGCAGTCATAATGTTGCGAATCGAAAAAATGCAGCGCAGGGAAATTGTCGATACTCTTATACGAACTGAATTATCAATCTCACAAAAAGCATCGTATTGAAATTATTCTTTAAATCAGAATTTCTCAAAACGTTTTACGAAAGACATTATTGTATTTATAGTTTGTTATCATTGTAACCGAATAAGTTTAAAGTTTGCATTTATAGTTTATTATCATCATAACCGAATAAGTTTAAATTATCATCATAAATTTTGTAAGGGAAAATTACTGATGGTTTATTTATTTCTATATCTGTTGAATCCTTACGATATTCAACAGTCTAAGGGGGGAGGTGTTACGTCTGTGACGTATTCTTAAAATTAAATTGACACTCATATTTCTCATCAATAATTTTCT
This sequence comes from Torymus aiolomorphi, assembly GCA_036365515.1. Lineage (NCBI taxonomy): Eukaryota > Metazoa > Arthropoda > Insecta > Hymenoptera > Torymidae > Torymus > Torymus aiolomorphi. The sequence continues at coordinate 133,310,098 of CM070873.1, forward strand.
GACATACAAACGTCGTGTATGCGAATTTTGACAACGTTGCATTCCAATGCAAGCGGCACACGACGAAGCGAGCCACCAAAATTACGAAAGCATACACACGTTTAACTTTTGTTTGTACTCAGCACTTTTTAATTTGAAATCGAAAAGATTATGTTTAAATGTTTACCTAAATTGTTTAAAAAGATGATCTCGACTAATTGTCAAGATCATCTTTAACCCTAATGAACCAAGTAATCAATCGAAAAGCGCCACGCGCTTTAGTTATTCGCGCACAGATCGCGAGCTCCATACCACTCCGATCGACAATAGGAGTAGCTATTATTTTTGTACAGGCCAATACAAGCCCATAACAGTAAAGCAATTATATCAATTTAATACGTTATCGGTATTATACAAGGTGTCTCATTTTAATCGCCCCAGGCAAATATCTTGAAAAGTAAGGGAGATGGAAAAAAACTTTAAATACAAAAGTTGTAGGGTTCAAAGGGGGTCAGCTAATGGTAACAACGACCTTGACCTTGAACTCTATTTTCAAGGTTATGTTAAGGTTAAAGTGATTTTTTAAAATGGGAACCCCTACTTTTGACCCCGGAAATGGAAAGAGCAGAAAATTTTACGTTCAGAAAGGTCTAATATATCGGGATTTCAAAGACATTTTAAGGTCACCCAACCAATTTAATGAGGTCGATCTGGGAATACATCTAGGAAGTACAAAATTAACCTTGACGTTCAAGGTCATTTTCAGCTAAGTCGATTTTATAAAATGGAACCCCTTATTTTTGACCCCGGAAATGGAAAGAGAAGATTTTCCGTCCGAATATGATCTTGACCTCAACTTTAATCGTGATCTGGAAGGTTATTTTAAGGTCAAGCCGATTTTTTAAAAACCCCTTATTTTACCTCGGAAATGGAAAGAGAAAAAAATTTTACGTTCAGATATGTATCATCATATGGTATCAAAATTGGTCCTTTGGGGTCAATTAAGGGCTTTTTTTTAAAAACCGACTTAACCTTAAAATAACCTTCAAGATCACAGTTGAGGTCAAGGTCGAGGTCAAGGTCGTATTCGGATGTGAAATCTACCGCTCTTTCCATTTCCGGGGTCAAAAATAAGGGGTTCCATTTTATAAAATCGACTTACCTTAAACTGACCTTGAACGTCAAGGTTAATTTTGTCCTTCCTAGAGGTATTCCCAGGTCGACCTCATTAAATTGGCTGGTTGATCTTAAAATGACTTTGAAACTCCAACATGTGAGACCTTTCTGAACGTAGAATTTTTCGCTCTTTCCATTTCCGGGGTCAAAAGTAGGGGTTCCTATTTAAAAAAATCACTTTGACCTTGAAATAACCTTGAAAATAGAGTCCAAGGACAAGGTCGTTGTTACCATTAGCTGCCCCCTTTGAACCCTACAACTTTTGTATTTAAAGTTTTTTTCCATCTCCCTTACTTTACAAGATATTTGCCTGGGGCGATTAAAATGAGACACCTTGTATATTATTTAACAAAGTGAATAAGTTGTAAATCGTATTGTCTTATTTATAAAACTTATACTAGCCAATAAATAGTGCATCTAACTAATCACCTGTTTATTATTTACGAGAGCCTACGCCCAGAGTAAAGGTAATATAAATCAAACATCATTCAAATATAAAAATATAATCAATTCAATATATAACAGTATATTCTCGAATTCTCAAGACTTAACAACCTTACATAGATTTACATTGGTAAAATACAGATGTGTATAAATTATACATATTGTATATCGCAGCGATGCACTAGGCATCTGTTCGCGATCCTAGATATAAAAAATTAAATATAAAGAAAACTTAATACTAAAATTATAATCGCAATAAAATTTTTGGCGTTATCAATATTTAACAGTGCTTTTATGAATATTTAGCAGACTTATTAGTACTGTACAACATAGTACTGTCACAATTGATATTATATATCTGATTTTACCCAATTTTTTTGTTTATTCTTATGTGAATTTCTTTTTATGTTTAATGTTTTTAGATCATTCGGTAGTTGGTTGTATGTTGTTAAGGCTTTCATATAACTATTCTTAGTGATAATTTTTTTGTTATGTTTAGGTATTATTAAGGTCTTTTTTCTAGTAATACTGCTTGATGTAATGTACTGGTTTTTGAGGTTTGTGTAATGATATCTTAGTGCTTCATAAGTAAATAATTGTTCTAGGTTCATGGGATAATCCTGGCTTACAAAATTATTTTTATGAACAATCCTTAAAATTCTTTTTTGTAAGTTCTGCAACAGCTTTAAATTGTTATTGTAAACTCCTCCCCATGCTATTATACCATAGCTTATGACACTGTGAAAATAATCATAATATATAATCCTCAATGTTTCAATTGTCATTGACTTGGAAATTTTATAAAAAATGTATATTAAATATTTTGTTTTCTTGATGATATACTGTATATGCTTATCCCACCTAAGACTGTAATCAAATATGATTCCTAAATATATATAACACTCAACTCTGTTTATCTCTTTATTTTTGTTCTTAATATCTATTTCGTTAGGAACGCTGTCGCTGTAGTTGCCAAAAGTTATATCTACAGTCTTTTCAACATTTAATGATAATTTATTCTTAGTTAGGCACTTATCAATTATAAATAAATATCTATTCATATTGTTCTGAGCTTTATCCCAGGTATCATCACTAGTTACAATTGCAGTGTCATCTGCTTAAGCTGATATTGCATCAGGACTGATTTTTGTTACGAGATCATGAATGTAGATAACAAAAAGTAATGGTCCTAAGATAGTCCCCTGTGGAACACCAGTGTTTATTTTCTTGTAAGTACTTTCATTATAATTAATTTTGTCCCTTTGAAATCTATCATTAAGATAACTTGCTAGTAAATTCAATGCCTGTCCTCTAATTCTCGTATACAATAAAGTTTATCTAATAATATTTAATGGTCAATAGTATCAAATGCTTTCGCAAAGTCTAAGAAAGGTATTATTGTAGGTTTACTGTGATCTAGATTGTTGTACAAAATATTAGTTATACAATTTAATGCGTCTTTAGTACCAATCCTTTTCATAAAACCAAATTGCTGATCTGCAATTATATTGTGTTTTTTTATAAATTCATATATTCTATTCTAAATTATTTTCTCAAAAACTTTTCCTATATTAGATATTAATGAAATCGGTCTGTAGTTAGCATTATGTTTATCTCCAGATTTGTATATAGATACTACTTCTGCTTTTTTCAGTGCATCTAGCCAAATAGCTTGCTCTATACATGTGTTGATTACATGTGACAATGGTTCAGCAATATATCTACAAACTATTTTTAATGTTTTCTCATTTATTTTATCGCACCTCTACTTTTCATTTTAAGAGAATTTATTATATTTGTCACCTCATATACACTTGTTGGATTTATAAACATTGAATTTTCGTTCATCTTTGGTAGTGATATTTCTGTTTCTTTTAGTTTGTCAATCTTTTCACTAAGTTTCTGACCGATTTCACAAAAATATTTATTCATAATATTAGCTACTTCCATTTTATCTGAAATCTTAACGTTATCAACCTTCATATAATCTATGGTATCATTTGATTTTATTTTTTTTTCCAACTTTTGAGTTAATAATTTCCCATAATTTTTTTTAATTGCTTAATATTTCATGTAATATTAAAAAAAGAAAATGTTTTAATATGTCATGTTATATTTCCGACATTCTCTGAAATAATTCATGTGATATTTCCCTGGAATATTTCATGCTTTGTAGAAAAGTTATTTTCTAATATGTCACGAAATGTTTTCGAAATATTCCAAAAATATTCCAGGAAAAGATAAGGAGATTTAATGCTGGAATGTTACAGATAAACATTTCATGAAATATTTCTGTAATAATGATGTAATATTCCACGTCATATTGAAGAATTATTCATCAATATTTCTAGAAACGTTTTTGAAATATTTCTTAAATATTTCGAGTAATGATAAAGGGATATGTTGCGGAAATGTTACAAATAAACATTTCATGAAATATTTCTATAATATTTATTTCATATTCCCTATCTGATTGAAGAATTGTTCTTCAATATTCCAAGAAACGTTTTTGAAATATTCCTGCAATATTCCGAGAAATTATATGCCGAAATATTGCTGTAATATTACAAAGAAACATTTCTTGAAATATTACTGTAATATTTCCGCTATGTCCCTTGTTTGACTAAAAATTTATTTTATAGCACCGTGTGACCTAAATCCGCACTTAAGTCACAGCTAGCTGTGACTTAAGTAGCCCATTATTACACTGTGAAATAATGAATTTACTTAAGTCACAGGCACGTAATTAACGCCAATTATCTACCAAAACTATTCAAAAATACGATTTTACATATAAGAATGAACAGGAAAAGAAGTAAAACTTCGTTAATAGTTGACAAACCACAAAGAATAAATAAAAATGATGATAATAAGGCTTGTCTATATTATAGGTTAGTTTCATCTGCTATGGGATAGCAGACCGCGCGCTTTTTAAATATTCAATATTAAACTGTATGGATTTTAGTTTTAAAAGTCTTTCTCTTTAATGATATAACGTATACAAATCTTTCACTATCATAAACTTCAAATTATTGTTAAAGATACAAATCAAATTACCAAGAATCTAGTTTTATGATTTTTTTATGTATATATTCAATATTCTAGATTCAATAATAACCATATTCTATATCAGGTATTCTATTATTTAAATAACGTTTTATTAATTTTTTCAGGGCGGGGGGGCTGCGCCCCCCCGAACCACCCCCCTTCCGCCCCACGCTTCTCCCACCCCACTTCCAAGTTCCAACTATCATTATAAATAAGCACAAATAAATAAAATAAGAATATGGAGGATTTATGTCACACGAGCTATAAAATAGTATACGATACTCATGACTTAAGTGGCTCATTATTACACAGCGTTTAGCGCCCTCGCTGCGCTCGGGCGCTAACCTCACGCCGTGCAATAATGGGCCACTTAAGTCACACGTATCGTAATATGCTATTCTAATATGTCAGGAAATCTTTCCGAAATATTCAGAAAATATTGCAAGAATTAATTCGATGATTAGTTACAGAAATATTACGAAGAAACATTTCATGAAATATTTTCGTAATATAGAGTCAATATTTCATACATTTTTTCAAAAAAATGTTGCAAATATTATTCGATATATTAATGTAATGTTTCTATAATATTTTGAGAAATATTTCATGAAAAATTTCTAAAATATTACATGTAATGTAACATGAAATATTACAGGAATATTGTCTTAAGTTTTCATGTAATAATGTAAAAGGAATGGTTGAACATTTCATGTTATATTGCTGTAATATTACTGAAACATTTCATGGAATACTCACTGAAATATTTCATGTAATATTTCTTTGGAATATTTCATGCTGTGTGGGTCGGTTTAAAATTGTTGAAATAATTGTCTTGCTTATTGTTACACGTTCACGTAATTCCATAATATGCGTGGACCTCGCATCCCCGGCTACTTGGGTTTAAATATTGTTTAAATAATGGTCTTGCTTATTGTTGCACATGTACGTAATTCCCTAATATGCGTGAATCTTGCGTCCCCCAGCTACTTGGGTTTAAAAATTATGTAAATAATAGTCTTGCTTATTGTTGTACATCTACGTAATTACCCAATATGCGTGGACCTCATATTTCCCACCTACTTGGGTTTAAAATTGTTTAAATGAATGGTTTTTTAGCGGAACTAATTTTCAATAAAATAACAATTTGTATGTAGGCAATTCCGGAGCATATGAAACTTTCTTAGTATCTGTATGGTGTAAGCTTATTACTCAGACTGTGCGGTTTTATTTGAAAAAAAAAGAAATTATTTCCAGTTACGAGAAATTTTATTCTTTAACTTTTGAAAGCAGATAAATAGATCTGATAAATATCATGAGAATAGTATGTTATAATTTCTATTTTCATCACGCTTCTCATGTCATTCAGTGACATTTAATATTTTTATGAGAACGCGAAACTTTCAAACCGCATTCACTGAAAACTTTCTATTAGTAGATACGATAAATAGTTTTAGGGCGCCTCAGATACGATAGAGCATATCTCAGTCAGCGAGATACGATACTCCGTTCTAAGGATGCGGGAGATACGATGGATCTCACGCTCACCAAGAGATGCGTCAGAATGAATCGGACCTGCCGAAATAGAGCCGCTCGGAACCATCGACATATGCATGTATTTTATTTTTTATTTTTGACTTTTAGATTTTTTATTTTTATAACTAGTTTTGTTTTTCTGCTTCATTGTTCTTACTTCAGTAAGGGGACGATCAGCGGTCATCTCTGTCAAACAATGTACTTTATCATTACACGTTTCATTAATCCATAAATGAGTTTTTTGAATTCTAGGATACATAGGAGTAGCAAGTCAATCAACATTTTTTACTTTTTTAAATTCTTCTACGTCAATGTCTTGTAAATGTATTATTTTAATTGCATCTGTATATTTTTGAACGTGCTCTACAAAATCATTAGCATGTTGAATGGAGTTTTCATGGGGCTCTCGAAGATTATACGAAGCAGCATAATGCTGTATAAGTCCACCCACACCATCTACAGTTCCTTTGTCGTGCCCAATAGTAGAGAACAACCATTTTATATCAAATGGTGCTCGTTTTAATTCATATAATTGAAAGCGATTTTTAAAGTGGCTAGCGGCCCCGTCTGATACAATGGTAATTTTTTTTTAATCACAACAGTTGTCTTCCAAGTAGGTTATAATTTTTTCTACTTATAGCAAAGAATACACTGAATCATGTTTTCGGTCATCACTTATGACTGCGAAACTTTGTGTCGAATCTCCTTGATAAGACACTGCTGTGAAAATAAAAATTTGATCCTAAACCCCATGATTACCTTGAACAGCTTTATTATGAATCACAGCCCTGTTTTCAGCGAAGTCTATTTGAATAACTAAATGATATGGGTCCCTTTTAGCATTTTCTCTTTCTGTTTTTATAGCTTTGCGTTGTATATTTTTTACGTACATGTGAGTACTAATCTTCATGGTCCAAACCGAAAGTTCATCTTTAAAAGCAGAAATTGACACTATCTTTTTAATCAAGTTACCATTATCCCACAAAGCATATGTAACTTCTTCTGTGCCTTCTATATCTTGCAGTTTTAGAACATGAAACGTAATTCCGTTACTGTTTGGACAAATTTGACATTCTTGTAAATAACATAAATCAGACGGCTCAGAACAGATTATTCCGTTTATTATTTCTGATCGAATCTCATCGAACTCTCTAACGTTACTCCCTCTGAAACTAATTAAACTCATAAGAATTAAATCATAATTTGCGCAATAGATACAGAGACAAACTTCTTTGATGGGGCTAAGTAAGACATATTTTGATCGCAAACTATACAACTTCGATTTACCAATTCTGAATTCGGGGTAATCATTTTTAAATGCTTCATGCGTTGCTTTCAGACTTCGAGTATGAAAACGTTTAACTTTCTTCTCTTTCTTATCATTTATTTTAACGGTAATAACGTCATTCTTATTAGGACTCTGTCTTGAACAATTCAAATCCTTATTTATATAATATTCCATAACAATTTTTTCGGTCCTTTCGTCAATTGGATGGCCTGTGTACGCCTGTGTTCTGGTTCCGAATAAACTCCCTTTTCTTGTGCAAGACTTTTCGCTCTTTCTAACATGTACATTGTTATGTCTGGGAATAAGGATGAAATTTCATTTTTCGTTAAGGATGAGGGTAGCAAAGTCAGAATTTTTATTTTTTCTGATACCGTAGAACACTTTTGCAAGGCTATACCAACATTTTGAACCCATTCTGTTGAACGGAATGCAGTTGATTCGTTTGCTTTTATAGAAATGTCATAAACATTGTTGAACTTCACATCGAGGGCATTAGACAATGTTAAAAGTATATTTTTTTCTTCTTTTTTACGTAATTTTCAATGGATTTTTCACGTATAAGGCTTTTTCTCTTAAGTGGCGATACAGAACCTGAGAGAGATGTACTTATTTCATTATTAAAATCTTCGTTGCGTTCTCAAGTACTTGGTAAAAAATCTTCATCTTTATTAACTATGTTGTCGGTAACTTCATTATCCGTTGTAAATTCATTGTCAGTGCTACTCACCAATTCTAAAGCACGATTGTAACAATCTTTATACAGATATGTAGAGGATGCTAAAAGTAAATCAGTACAGTGGTGCTTCAATGGGTGTGCAAGATCCTCAAGTTGTTTGAAATGTACGGAATTAGATTTGCAACAGATTTTTCTGTGCTTATGTAAAAAATCTGCACATTTGATTCTGTTCCTTGAGTAATTTTGCGACATCGTAGATAAGTTAATAAGGTGTAAATATGTGATAATTTTCAAAGATATGATAGTTTTAAAAAAGACTAGAGGTGTGATATATAGCAAAAATCAAACGATAGCCATCTAGCGGACAAATATATTAGTACATAAACGCATACAAGTAGCCGCATGTACATGTGTATTACTTATATACGCAGAAAGATAAACATCTTTATATTGACTGTGACATTTTTACCTTGATTTTGACTAGGATAATGCGAAAATTTTAGATTATGAATCTAATTATAAGAAACGATTATTATCAGAAATGTTATATATCAAATGTAATATTAATAACATAAACAAGAAAGAAGTCGTTACATTTTTAAATGCTTTGCATTTTCCTTTATTGAGGTTTCTAAACTGATCATATGCATTTCTAGTTTTTACTTTATATGTATTTGTGTCGTGTTTACAAACTTATGTACCAATACTTTGTCATTTTAGACTATGAATACTGCATGATTTCGTTATATTAGCTTACTTTGACAATTAGTGTAATATGTAACACAAGATATTAACAAGGTATGAATTGTGGTTATTAACGTGTTTTGAAAGTTTAAATTATTTATTATTATAATTTTTGTAATTTATCTTTTTTAATAAATAGAGCCTGAAGAGGTTGGCAGACCGAGCCAACGAAACGTTGCTACATGTAACTTGAAATCTAAGTGTTGATTTCATTTTTATTGCCTCCGTCAGATCGACCACTAATCACATTTAACATTTAATGCCATACAATCACCATTTTTATGTCACAGAATGATACCTTTTCTATGTTATAGACTAACACCTTTTTGAACGTTCATACGATAGAGCGACAACATTTTGTGTCATAGAGTAACACCTTTTGAACTTTTATGTTATAGAGTAACACTCTTTATGTCATACAATAATAACTTTTCAATTTTTTATATTATAGAGTCGCACATTTTTTAACTACTAGTCATACATTTACACCTTTTATGCTATAAAGTCGCACACTTTTGAACATTATTTCATAAGGCAACACCTTTTTGATCTTTTATGCAATAGGGTATAATACCTTGTGAACTTTAATGGTATACAGTAACCATTTTTATGTTGTAGAGTGACACCTATTCTATGTTATAGACTAACACCTTTTTGGACTTTCATATTATAGAGTGACACTTTTTTATGTCATAGGGTAATACCTTTTTTATGTCATAAAGTGGCAACTTTTATTCTATAGAATAACATCTTTTGGAACTTTTATACTGTAGAGTAACACCTTTTGAACTTGTATGTTATAGAGTAACACCCTTTATGTCATACAATAACAACTTCTTAATGTTTTATATCGTAGAGTCGCACATTTTGGAAGATTTATATCATACAGTATCATTTTTATCATAGAGTTACAGTTTTCTAAACTTTTATGCTATAATGTATATGCCTTTGTGATCTGTTATGCTAAGGAATAACAAATTTTTTAACTTTTAGGTTATAGAGTGACACGTTTTATATTATAAAGTAACACCTTGTAGAACTTTTATGACATCGAGTAATACTTTTTGATCTTTTATGACATAGAGTAACACCTTTTTGAACTTTTGTGTTATAGAGTAACCCTTTTTATGTCATAGAGTAACATCTTATTGAACTTTTATGCTGCAGAGTGATAGCTTTTAGAACTTTTATGATAAAGAGTAATACTTTTTGAACTTTTAGCTTATAGTGTAACATCTTTTATGCTATAGAGTAACACCTTTTATGTTACAGAGAGATACCTTTTAGAACTTTTAGGTTATAGAGTAACACCTACTTGAATTTTTATGTTATAGACTAACACCATTAATGCTTAAAGGATAACAACTTTTTGAACTTTTAGGTTGTCGAGTAACACCTTTTATGTCATAGAGTAACATCTGTTTTTTGTTACAGAGTTACGCTATTTTGAAGCCAAGTAGTCAAGTTGGGAAGAACACCTACTAAATACAAGCGTTCGCATTGAGGACTGGCTTCCATCACCGCCATATGCTGATAGGAGACATTTACATCACCACTAGCACCACCATGGCTAGCACTTATGATATACGAACAGCTTATGGGTAGAGATACGTCATCATCACCACCATCACCATCACCATCGACTCCATCGCGATGGCCATCATTGGTTGTGTACGCCCAGCTTACGGATGGAAATATACCATCATTACCCTTGACGGTAGTGGTGATGGAGGGGTGTTACTCTTTAAGTTTAAAGGTGTTACTCTGTAGCGTAAAAGTTTAAAAAGGTGTTACTCTATAACACAAAATGTGCGACTCTTTAAGACGGTCTTACGTTTATAGGCCTTTCTGTCCAAAATTACCTAAAAAAATTATAAAAAATATTATTATAATAAAATAATGAAAATATATTGTAAATATAACTGATTTTGAATAAAATGAGCCAAGGCACAGGTTCTTAAAATCAACTTATCCTCAGATATAGCATTTTCAAGAAAAACAGTTTGTCGTAACATTTCTCTGAGACCGCATGATGGATTTTCATGGGACAAAGTGCAAATTGTTCCTAATTTATGTAGTTATGGGCTTAAGAGTTGTACGAAATATACAATGAACTGTGAAAAAATGAGATTTTACGGTTTTACGAGGAATTCTATCGAAAGCAAGGTGAAAACCAAAATTTGCCAGTCGATTCAAATGAAACACTAGGAGATAAAGAAATGTTTATCAAAATACACCAACAGCAACGTGATAAGACGGCGCCGCGATATCAGAAGCTTCACGTAGAAAAACAACAGGGTCCCTAATTACATTGTTATGTACACGGGAAACCGCGTCGTTATAACGTAAGGGATGCAAAAAGGATAAGAAAAGTTTCTTCCATTTTACAGGAAAATGCAGACCGGACTAATCATGATATTCCTAGTTATAATAGTGAGGAGCACTGAGATAGACAAGGGTAGCACTCACTCGACCACCACCATGGAATTGGGAAAATAGTGAAAATTCCCACCATGTGCACTTTCACATCAATATCACGACTTTAAAACATACTTATAATCGTATCCTTGTTAGCTATACCATACTGTATTCCCAATTGAAGTTAAAAGTCACGGGTATATCATCTTCCCGACTGGAATCAAATTTATTAATGCAAGCTGAATTACTATGTAATGAAGCATACCAAAATTTACATCAAATATCACCAGCGAACACTAGATTGAAAAGAAGGTTGATAAATGGTCTCGGCACGGCGATTAAGTATATTTTTGGAAACTCAGGCGCAAATGAATTGGATAGGATAAATATTGTAATTACTTAAATGTACTTAATAACCAACAACAGCAAGATATAATAGTTCTCAACAAATCAATAACTATTATAAACAAAATTAGTAAAAATAGGAATAGCAATACTGAAGTTATTAATCACATTTTATGGAACATTGCCAAAGCCTTAGATCAACGAGACAAGCAGTTAAACTTTTTCGAAGCCCTCATAACTCTTATAATACAGGAATAAGATTTTTTAGATTTGCTCGGAAAAATAAAGCGTTCATTGAGCGTTCATATCAACGCTGAGACCATTTATAAAATCTAAAACGTCGACTCCGAACGTAGATTTCAAGCGCGCAGAGAAAACAAGACCGGAGAAGGGGCAATTAGAAGCTAGCGATCGAATGAGAGGAGCTAGTCAAACGCCATGATCCAACCGACTTGTTAGAGCCAAGGGAGGGAGAGAGTGAGAGACGATGCCGGAGTATGAGAGAAAGAGAGAAAGAGAAGCACATGCGTGAGAGGACTGGCGTTTGTCACAAGACCAAGTCACTTTTTGTAAATCAATTTTATCAGTTTCTTTTTATTCCGGGATTTCGTATCCTGGTTACGCATAGTACTTTCAAGCGTTAGCGAGAAAAAAGGGATCCGAGTACGCATAAGCTTGCCAGTGCCTACTCATGTAATTTAATTATCAGGTGAGTAATCTCGACATAACACATGAAAGCTCGAATTCTTCCGATCTCTACAGCGGTTCTCAACTTAAATGTCAAAGAAAAAACGAAGTAGCCAAGTTGTAATCTTCTTACGTGCAGAGCCGAGTTGTACCGTTCTCACGTACTAAATCGAGTTGCAACCTTCTTACGCGCTGAGCCGAGTTGTAACCTTCTTACGCGTCGAGCCAAGCCGTAAACTTCTACCTCCCAGGCGACGTAGTGCCGTAATCACCATAGCCAGGCACCTTCCTTTTTCTCGATGTGTTCACTTTGTCCATGAAAAACATTAACAAATTATTGTAGAATTAAGAGAAAAATTTAGTTGTATAATTTAAGGTGCCATTAATAACTTGTAAAAAGTCCGAAATGTTTTCATTTTATTTTCATAACAAAAAAAAAATCATGTAATTAGGCACGAAAACAGGGCATTACACCAGACTACATCCTTAAATATAATACAAAGAAACTTAGCATGTCTATAACAATTTTTAAAGTAAAGTTTCAAATCTGATTTGCACGCTTGAAGACTTATTCTCTTTACGAAATCAGATGGGGATACCGAAGAAAAATCGTTAATGAGTAAAGCGTGACGTATAGTTGTTTCTTAAAAGTGGTAAATAGAGGTGTAAACAATTGTACGATTCAATTGTTATGGCTAGTATAATTAGTATATAAATTTTCTGGGGCGTGGTCTCTTTAGAGTCGAAGAATGCCCTCAAGGGAATTTCCTTTTGTTTTAGGGAGAAATAATCTCCGATAACCCTTCAAAATTTTTTCTTCAGTATTAATTAATGTTTTGACTGAACAAATAAAAGAGTTTGAACAAATTTCAAAAAAGCACTTTTGACAATTGACCAATCATCAAACTCTCCGAAATATTTGATATGTGTTAAGAAATTGTGACATGGCAACGTCCTGTTACAGAGAAATCGTGAAAAAGAGTAAGCAAGCGCAAGAGATGAGAGTACGACGCACGATATTGCATGCACGCACACCCGTCTTCCCCAAACCTAACTCCTTGCAATTAGTTTCCACCCATCTTCCTTCGTCCGGGGCACTAGATGTTTCCGCCAGGAGCAGTCGCGATGAGACTGAAGACTGCGAGCTGAAAAACCGAGGAGCTGAAGAGTGACTACGAAGAATGTTAGGCCATGGCAGTTGCTGTGTGCCCCTCGTCGTGTAACTTCGATAATCATCATTTGTTGCCGTGATCTCATCGGCAACAGCGCTACATCCTCTGCCAAACGAGAAGAATCAGCATCAAACAACCAGCGGGAAGGAGTGAGACGCAGAGCAGGGAACTATGCTCCTCGCAACAACGACGGGAGATTGGAAGCTTAAGGCTTCCCATGTGTTTTCGTTGGTGTCTGCTAACTAGCTATCAGCTGATAGCTCTACGAGTGATTATTAACCGCAAGTGCCCGTTGGAAATGTCCTGCAGCTGCCGTGGCGGAGAGCAGAGTTCTCATGGTGTTTCACCTCGCCGCCCCCGAGTCCAAGCACCGGTGACAGCAAGCAGCAGCAGACCGTGCGGGCAGGGGCACACATGGAGTTGTGCGCACGCCGCCAAGAATTGGAGCGGGAGATGAGAAAACTACGGGAGCGCGTTTCGACGAACTCGCGACAAAAATTAGCTAATAACTCGATTTTAGCTCGTAGCGAAAGAAAATAACTAATAGTAAAAAAATAAATAACTTATAGCGGAGCATTCTTCACTTATTCGTGGGCTATCGATCTTCCTTATATTCTGCTGCTTCATATTCCTACCTCGCTCTTGCGGATATTATACGGATATCCTCTTCCCCGACATTCGCTTATCCAAAGGTATATTTGTGTAAACGTAGACGGGGGTTCACCTCACGACAGCATCTCTCATCCGAATTTCATGACCGTTGCTGTATAAGCATGAACATTTATCGCGGGAGAGGAGCTATATTTACTACTATTCTCCTGTTTCGAATACTGTGAGTTTTGTCTACCTATATTGAAATTTATCTGAATAACTCGAATTTTCCGATTGAATTTTTCAAGCATTTTTTGCAATTATTTTAAAAGGATTTTACATCTAACTTTGTTCGGGCTCTTTTGTATAATGGACTATAATATTTACTTGTGAGTAAAGTTATTTTCAATAGATATTTGATAGAAGAAATCGGTGAACAATCTTGTCCTCAGTCGGTGAGCAATTCGGTACGTTCGACGTACCTAGCGTCTGGCAAATTAGTTTGTAGCGTAGAAATACGCCACTTTAAAATAGTATCGTTTTAATAAAGATTTCTATACTTTGTATGCAAGTGAGGAGTTGATTATTATTACGATATAACTGTTATAGAAATAATTCAGTATAGTAAAACCCACACTGAGTTGAGCTGATCCCGTTCAGCCTGTCACAAAATATAACTCATTTCTCAATGTATTTATTTATGCATGTATAATAGATATTTGATAATAATCATAATTCAATTTAAATTATACATTAATCGAAGTTTTCTAATTGCAGATATAAAAGAATCTAGATTAAATATTGCTAAAGAATTGGGCGCAAATTCTGTATATACTATAATCATGAATTCATCTGAACATGAGAAATGTAATGCCATTTGTAAGCTTTTACAACCCGATGTTACAATAGATGCAACTGGTGTTGAATCATCGATTCGTTTAGCACTGCTTGTAAGTCACTATTTTATTTAATATATATATTTTTGTATACTAAAAATCATAATACATTTTTATGACTCGCATAAAATGTATGATATGAAAGGATCAAAATCATGGAGTGCGGGAACCATCCAAATGCCTTAGGGATGACCGCACTTTCTTTCATACACCCAGATAGTGATATTACTTTTAGATCATTACAAATATGGAATAATGTAGTTGTATTTCATTATATTATAATTTGTAAAAAGTTTTATCCGAAATCATCCACTCATATTAGAGTTGCTCAACACTAAACATTTTATAACCACTGTTTGATTCTGATTTATTCGACATAGAGATTTATCTAAATCTACATCAGTTTATTCTAACTTCCAATCTTTCTTCAGGACCTATTGTTTCATCGGTTCTTGAATCAGTAAGAGTGAAGGGAAGATATATCGTTAGTAATATAAGCCAGAATTCAGTCAACGTGATCGCTCTTGAGTATATATATATATATATATATATATATATACACACACGGAAGAGCACGAATAGCTCCGTCACATACATTATGTGTGTTTAAACTACAAATAATACGATATATATATATATATATATATATATTTATATATATAGACATGTTTATCGGGGTTTATGAGGCCCAACCCTGTATATTAGTACCTACAGCCGAGAGTTCCCTATGGCAAGTGACTAAAGAAATAATGGACCCTGGGGTTATAGACTCTAGGTCGGGCCGCATAAACCCCTATATTTAGAAATATTATGAGGCCCGGGATGCATAATCAAAATCGGGCTCGATAAACCCCTATATATAAAAAAACGGGCTTTATAAACCCCTTTAGAGATATGCATATATATATATATATCGTATATATATATATATATATATATATATATATATATATCGTATTATTTGTAGTTTAAACACACATAATGTATGTGACGGAGCTATTCGTGCTCTTCCGTATTTTAATAAATAGACCATGAAATTATTATAATATTCTTGCATTAAAATCACATCCGGTTTGCAATGTTTGAACTTCTCAGAATAATAACTTTGAATTTTATTTTAAGGCCATATACAAACTGCTACCATTTCAAGAGATTTTAAGCTTTTGAAAAAGTAATGTGCTACTTTACTTACAAGGTAGTAATGTGTGGATGCTCGTGATTTCAGGCTCTGCTCGAGTCGGTCTCGCGATGAACCAGTTTCATTGACTCGAGCCGAGCCGCGATCTTTGATGAGCTTACGAGCTCGCACCAGGCACGGGGGCTTGCAGATCTAGGCTTGGGAGCTCGCATACTCGGAAGCTCTTGCTAAGATTTGAAAATTTACGTTTAATTGAAAACGAGTAGCAATCCCTCGTTCACTAACGCTAGCTCGGCTTGATTTCTATTATTTTTATAAATTTTTGAAAAAAATGGGAATTATATGTTCTTCGAATGATATTTAATTAATTAATTTATTTATCAATACTTCAACAAGCTAGAAGCCCTATTTACGTTCCAAATTTGTACATAATGGTACAGATATATAATAGAATACAAAATAAATTACACAGAAATTAGTAAGTCGGGCATTCGATTTGCAGAAACTAGTATTTGTAGGTAAATAAGCGCAGTAAGCTGCATTTGAAGGAACCTATAAGGGTTATGGAGCTATATTCATCTCTCAAATTGTTCCAGAGGCAATCAAATGGCGTAAAGGCGCTTAGAAATCTCTATTGGTTTTACACAGGCCTTTCTGAAGAATTCTTTGGTCACGCAAGTTGTGCAGTAGGTCTTAC
Organism: Torymus aiolomorphi; assembly: GCA_036365515.1. Lineage (NCBI taxonomy): Eukaryota > Metazoa > Arthropoda > Insecta > Hymenoptera > Torymidae > Torymus > Torymus aiolomorphi. The sequence continues at coordinate 133,326,930 of CM070873.1, forward strand.
ATTAAATGTGTTAGCTAATACTACACAAAAAGTAAGGTTATTTCTAAGCTTAAAACAGAATAGGTAGTCGTAATATCGCAGTAAAGAAGTAACGCTTAGCAAGTTGAATTTGAAGTATTTGATGTCGTAATTAATGTCTTAATTATATTAAGAGGACACCGTACTGGAAAACGAAGTATTGTACAATTCAGTAGGTAACTGAGTGCATACATGGTAAAGTAGATTTTTAAAAAATGAGAAATACTGTTTTACCGACTGTACTTGTTTTTATGGGAACCCCCATGAAGAACAAGACTGGCATGCCCTCTGGACCAATAGGTCAGCGATATTTTACTGTGTAGCAGAGTATAGGTGATATTAGGTTATGCTCTTTGTGAAAACTTGTTAACTGGCAAACTCGACTTGTGTGGGAATCACTTATTGTGCACATGTTGCGTATACTATTTTTCCCAACGAGCTGCACGAAATTCGATTTTTACCATATCCTGGCCGAGAATACCACTTTTGCCCCCGGCCCACAAACGCGAATATGATATTATCTGTCTGGGCATGGTGAAATAGTATATTATGCAACTAGGGAGGTAAAGAGTTGGCCAGTCCAGAACAAGTGTAAATTACCATCCGAGCCAAAGGCGAGAGTGGCAAACATGTGCTCTGGGGTGGCCCTCTTTATCCCCATGTTGCGTATACGATTTTTCACCATACCTGGGCCGAAAATACATTCGCAATTAGGAGCCGGGAACGCAAGTGGTACTGTCGGTCAGAGTATGGTGAAAAATAGTATACGCAATACGGGGATAATGAGGATCATTCCAGAGCACATCCTCACATTCGACTCGAGTGGCAATTTATGCATACTCTGGACGGTCAACTCTTTATCTCCCCACTTGCGTAATATACTATTTGCAAACCCAAACGAGTGACTGAAATCGAATTTTGCGCAGTCAGTAAGGAAACTCTAATTTTAACAATGCAATTTCAGCGTACAGTAAGTCTCCATATGACTGTTGAAAAAAATTGCACTGCAGAAATCTTGAATTTTGTTTTTTAAGTAAAATATCGCTGACCAACATAAAGAGGTTTATAAATTTGTTAATTATGAACCATTTTAACATTAAATTAATTTTTAAAAGATTGTTTAGGTATAAAAATCAATTGGTGCAAACAATAATGTGATTTACCTTGTAATGAAACCTATTAATAACGGTGATGCTTCTGATGCAATGATTTTTTATAGCAATGACTATATACTCTTTCCTTAATTTATCAATTATATAATATAATTTCCATATCACTTACCTCTGATATTATATATATAAATATATATATATATATATATATATATATATATATATATATATATATATATATATATATATATATATATATATATATATATATATATATATATATATATATATATATATATATATATATATATATATATATATATATATATATATATATATATATATATATATATATATATATATATATTCAATACATAAAGTTTTTAATAATTGGACAACAATTATTTTAATAAAATATAATTAATTTTAACAATTACGATTGTTTTCAAACGTTAAATGATATTAGTACTTCCATGTAAATTAATTAACGAATATCTATAAAATATATCCGTTAGCAGATGCATAATCATCAATTTATTAATTAAATTCTAAGTTTCGTTTCTTTAATATTGAATTATAGTCTTCGCATAAATATAACTTAAGTACTAGCTGCGTAGTGTAGTTACAGCAATATGTTTTAATATATTTTTATTTTCGCAATTTATTACCAGGGGTTACGTTATGCAACTAATACAAGATCTTTATTAGCTTGCAGCTAAATTAAAACTGTATTCTGCTAAGATGCTCTTGCATCTGTTCGCAGCCTGGTTATATCAATATATTTTAATATATTTTTCTTTTCTCGATTTATTACCAGGCGTTACATTAAGCAACTGATACAAGATCTTAATTAGCTTTTAGCTAAATTAAAACTGTATTATCCAAAGATGCTCTTGCATCTGTTCGGAGCCTGGTTACATCAATATATTTAAAATATTTTTATTTTTTCAATTTATTACCAAGGGTTACATTAAGCAACTAATACAATATCTTAAATAAGCTTTTAGCTAAATTAAGACTATATTCTGCTAAGATGCTCTTGCATCTGTACGCAGTCTGGTTCTATCAATATATTTTAATATATTTTTATTCTCTCAATTCATTACCAAGGGTTGCATTAAGCAACCAATACAATATCTTAATTAGCTTTCAACTAAATTAAGACTGTATTCTGCAAAGATGCTCTTGCATCTGTACGCAGCCTGGTTATATCAATATATTTTAATATATTTTTCTTTTTTCGATTTATTACGAGGCGTTGCATTAATCAACTAATACAAGATCTTAATTAGCTTTTAGCTAAATTAAGACTGCATTCTCCAAAGATGCTCTTGCGTCTGTTCGGAGCCTGATTATATCAATATATTTTAATATATCTTTCAATAAATAATCAATACATAATTAAAAACCGCTGCCAATTCATTGGCACGTAGCTTCCTCAAACTTAATTTACTGATTCCTTTAATTAATTTTTAATTCCAATATTTAAAATTTAATACTTCAGAAAGATAGAAATAACAAAACTCCAACATAATTTATTCAAATTTTTATAGATTATACATTCCACAAAATTTCACATACATAAAATATATATCACAATTGCCTATAAATTTGTATCTGATATTTAGAGCTGTATGTATTTAAATGTAATTTATAGCATTCGAAACATAATTAAATTACCTATTTTTAAAAAAAAATTCATTTTCTAGCTATCACGGTTCTTTTGTTATTAACAGAAATGTAAAAATTTAAAAATTAAAAAAAAAATGAGTTTTGGATGTTCACCTATTACGATAGTAAAATTGTCTTATTCGCTTCAAAATTGATTGTACAGGTATATTATTGATAGTTCTCGGCAGAGTTTTTTTGGCAAAATGATTGCTTCATAATTTTCAGAGATATTATAAACTAAAATTATCTTTTTATAAATTAAATTAAATTTAATTATAAACTAAATAAAAAAAAAATTATAAATTAATCCTCAAGAAATAGATTTTAAAAATGTCTAGAAAAATTTTAACCTCAAATATCTCTGAAATTTATGAACCAATCACTTTGCCAAAAGAACTCATCCGAGAACTATCAATAATATACCTTGTAACGTGGCAAATCGCTAGTTATGTAAGGAATGCGCGAAACAGAAAATGTACGGCAGTTGCGGCGAGCGACGACTCGGCACGCGACGTCGTACGCACACACATGCGCGTGCCCGTCCCTCCCCGATGCCTTCTCCGCGCACTAGTCCCTCCCCTCCCGTATCCAGCAGGCCAGGAGACGGAGGGACCATCAGCAGCTACAGCGAGGACAAGCTGAAGATGGAGCATGAGTGAGCTCGCTCTCCCATACGGCTGACAGCAGCAGCCGACGCCAGCTGGGAGAGAGAGAGAAGGAGCGAGAGAGAGAGACGCAGTGGCTCAGCGCTGTATCGGCCATCCGCCGGACGGCGCCTGCGAGCATCGGCCGTATACGGACCGCCCGCGCGCGCCGCAGTGAAGAAGGCGGCCGATGGACGAACCAGGGAGCGGAGCGGAGCAGCGTGAGCACACCGGCCGGCACATTCATTCTGTCGCCTAGCGCCGTGCCGCGTGCTCGCGATCGTGTTCGCTGCCGACGTATGTGTGCCTGCCAGTGCGCCCTGCCGACCTTCGCCACCGACCGGAGAGGCAGCGCCCGAGGGAGAGCGAGAGAGAGAGAGTGCGAGAGACTGACAGGAAGCCCCTGCAGCAGCATCCTGGCCAAGGTTGGCCCCTTTGTATATTCCCGTCCCCGGTTTCCCAGTGCGTGCGTGTGCGCGTCTGAAGCGGGAACCACGAGTCTCCGAATTCGCGCCAGCTCCAGCTCGTGCTGTAGTTGTAGTAGTAGATTAGGATTCTCTGCTTTCGGCTGAAGCTAGCCGGCGAATAACGTTCTCGGTGCAAGTGACGCGTGCACCTGGCACCCATACCATTGTACTGTCCCTTAAATAGTTGATGTGTAATTAACGTAGTTTAGTACGCAATAAAGTACTTAGTGATTTTACTTAGTCGTAGTTCTGATTTAGTGATTACCCACGAACCTCTGCCCTGATCCCCATCAGAGCATTACAAGTGGCACAGCCGACGTGGGGTCACGGTAAAGGCCGTGGCGAAGTAGAAGGGATCCGCGTCGTGATTTCGCCATTGCGGCGCGCACACACAACGGGGAACCGCGGGGGAACAGCGTTCTGGCGGCCATTTTAGCTAATGATTACCGCGTGGAAGCGTTTATAGACGCCATAATTTTATTAAATTTAGCCAGACGTTTACGAATAATTGGTTAAGAATTGTGCTGCAAATAATAATTTGATTACTTTGAAAAATTTATTGCGATTTGTGCGTGATTTTGCGATTAAGAGTAATGAGATACTCGCAGATTCACTCCTTGCTACAGCTTTAGCCACGCGGCACTAAAAGAATTTTTGCAACACGTTCAGGGAGTGTTTAAGATTAAGAGTAACTTCCTGAACACGTGTGCACGACAGAATCATTTTCCTGTTTTACGCTTTTTTTGGTTTGACATTTTTGTCATTTCGTTTGTATTAGTTTCTTCCCGGTTGGAGAGATTTTTCGCTTACGTTCCTTCCTGTATAACTTTCCATAAACTTTCCCACGCCTCCGTTATAAGAGATTTAAGAGAAACGGGAGGGGAAATTTTGTGAGGGAATTCAGTTCGCGTTGCAAGGAGCAAGTGCGTGATTGTCGCACTTTACCTTCTCACATCAACTCGGTTGATTGGCTTGATTTTCTTTCTTTGTTTTTTGCTTGCTTTGCTTGTTTTAGATTTAGTCTTTTTGGTTCTGCTAAAGTTAGAATTTGTATAGTAAAACAAAGTAAATTTTGAGTAAATTTAGATTGCGAAGGAAAATCAACGGAGCTATTCGATCGAGGCTGACTGAGAAGGTATTCAAGATGGAAAATCATGACTGGAGCTGGGCTTCGCTCGGTGTCGACGAGAATGATCTAATGTGCGTCGACCCGATAGCTGCAGCTGAATCGCTGAAGCTATCGATTAATAAGTTAACCGACGGGGAAGCTACGATGACTGCTCAGCGGTTCGGGCTGAATATTCGCTCGGACGTGATCATTTTGCGTAATAGGTTGGAGAGGCACGAGATGCGACGCCATTTTGGCGCAGACGCCGCGCCATGGGACCCGGCCAGAGACGAGCCGGCGGACAAGTCCACTTCTGCTCATAGTCCTTCGTCGTCGAGTAGGCATTCTGTTGCACGGTTTTCGCCATCTAGGGTTCCAGTGCAGCCGGTGGTAGCTCCAGAGTATGCAGAAGCAGAGCCGCTCTCCACAGGCCAATCGATAGGCAGATTTCGTGATCCAATTTCGATGGAGGGGCCGTCGCAGATTTTTACGTCGAGGCTGCACATCGAAGTGAGTGAGCCGCGGTGTGCGGCCGAGCAGCCTACAGACAGCTGGCAGACATGTTGCTCCAGCGTTACAGAGTTCTGACGCGCAGAGGCGTGTTAGCATCGCCGCTCCGGAAGTGTTTCATGACATGAGGGAGTCAGCTCCTAATCCGCGTGCACAATCCACACGTTATCCTCTCGGTCCACTTCGTGCTCACGAGCATAGCACATTCATGGAAAATAGTATGGATTTAACGAGTGTGGCGAGTGCGCGGAACGAGATTCCATTATCCGTGAGTGAAAGAGGGGCGGGGCGGCAGCTGAATGGATTGTTCGACGGTACGTCGTTTTTGCCGCTTCCAATATTGCCGTCGCAGCAGATGAGATATCCGGCTGCTTCGTCCACAAGTATCCGGGGAGAGAATTCGGCATCGTTGCTTCTGTGGTTGGTTCCCTGCCTTCGACTTATATTCCTCAGCTTTCAGCTAATGTTGCTCTAGGAAATTTCGACGGCGTAGCAGGGCCTGCTGTCTGCTCACAATGTCCAATGCCGCGAGTAACACCAGGTTATCATAAGCCGCCTCTCATGTCCACAGCGTTGCTCGCTCAAAATTTTGTTTCAGCTGGAGCTTCACAAGCGAGTGGATTTAGAGCACGAGCCGGCGCGCACGTATTACAGTCAGCCAGCGCCGCCACCGTCGTTTCATTATCCGCCTGGGTATTTTCCGCAGCCTTTCGTGTCTTTGCAGCCGCTGATGCCATATGCTCCAGTGTATCCTCCGTATCCGAGCAACGTTCCGCAAGCACATACGCATTTTTCGCCTGCAGTTCTGCCGCCTGTTATGACAGGGCTTCATTCAGCTCAAATGCACATGGATGCAAGGTTGCAGACTCACCCTGGGAGATTTGATGTCTCTGCTCCTGGGATGAGCCAAGATGCGTCGTTTTTCGAGCGTTCATCGCGTTAGAAAGAGAAACGCACGATGGAGCTACTCCCCAAGTGGCATATTTCGTTTAAAGGGGATAGGAAAAGAGACCCCGAAAGTTTCATTGCAGATCTAACGAAATGCAAAGACACTTACAAGCTGACTCTCGAGGAAATCGAGGAAATAGTGAAAGCCTTGCCATCAGCTCTCGATGATGAGTCGTGGCAATGGTTTCACCGAGAATATCAGTTCTGGAGGACGTATGAAGAATTTGTGGACGCGTTTCGCCTACAGTACAGCTTTGAAGACGTGCAGGAGAAACTACGGATGGAGCTGGAGGTGCGAACGCAAGGACCAAGTGAGGAGATTTCCACTTATCTGCTGAAAGTGAGGGACCTGTTGGATCAGCTGAAGCCGCCGTTAACATTGGGAGAGCAGCTTGACCGAGTATACCAGAAGCTGCACCCATCATATCGGCTGCGCATCGAGAGGAAGGACTTCGAAAATTTTCCGGAGTTGCAGAAGCTAGGGAAGCGAGAAGAGCTGAGGAGAGCACAGGAGAAAGCTTACAAGCCGCCGCCTCCGATAGCGGATTCAGCTTTCCCTGCTTCAGCGTACACTCCTCCGAAGCAGCAGCGGCAGGTGAAACTAGCCTCAGTGGTTCCGAGCACACTAGAAGAAAACGAGATGAAGCTGTCCAACTCAAGCAATCTCGCTCCTGTAGCAGCCATATCGACGGAAGGAGGAGAGAAGCAGCGATCGTCGAGAGAACGGAAGTTCAAATCGACGGATGGACAGCGGGAAGAGAAAAAAAATCGGAAGCGAGATGCTCGCAGCAAGAGTAAGGGTCGCCGCAGCAACCAAAAGGAAAATGTTCGAGCGAAGCCGGCGGAGAGCGAGCCTAAACAGGAAGAGCTGAAGATCGAGACCGTCCCCCCGAAGGCAAAGTACGAGAACATGCAGCGACGGAAAATGCGAGAGCCATGTTTCCGCTGCGGCCAAGCCGGACATTGGAGACGTGAGTGTATGAACGCTGCAGTCTGCCTAATGTGCGGACAGCCTAATACCACGGCGCGTCGATGTACCAAGTGCAATTCGACTACGGCGGCGGGAAACGAGTAAGAGGGGAAGTTAACGGAGTCAACTCACCCCCTCCTACTTCAGACTCGACTCCTCCCACTTCTGATTCGATTGCGGTTATTCCAAAGAACAGTTCCGCGGGAGCTATAAGCGAGGGAGACAACCCTCAAGTTTTAGCTCCAGAATCACGGATAATGAGAAGCACTATCAGCAACGTCGAGTCAAGGTTATTCTTCAACATAGAATTGAATGGAAGAAAACTCTTAGGCATGTTCGACGATGGCTCCGTTCACTCGTATCTCGGCAAAGGCGTCAGCAAGGAATTTGCCGAGAAATAGGAACAGGAAGCAGCTTCAGTACGCGTAGCGGATGGAGGTGCAGTGAAGCTACAAGGAGTACTGAATCTGACGGTGAGCATCGATAATACACAATTATCTATGCCTTTCCGTGTAGCAGATGAGATACAGTACGATTGCATTCTCGGAATCGAATTCAAATGGTTGTTTAAGATGAAGATCGACTACGAGAATGATACATGGTGGACACCGAAGGGAGTAGTGCATCAGTTTTACCCTTACGGACAAGATCCAACCTGCTTCCCAGCTCTAGCCAGCACAGGAGGACTGAGTCGTGCTACAGCTGATCAGCAGTTGCTTATTGACGAAATCAAACAGAGATTGATTCCACCGACATCGGAAAAGCTAGGGTTCCCTTACAGAAAAGAATTATAGTTTTACATATAATAATGAATATAGTTTGGCAATAGTCAGACTACAGTAGGACTATAGTCTAACTATAATCATAGCGATAGTATTTTCACGGTATTATACGTGAGTACTATAGTACATGACTCGAACTAAAATTACCGAATCTAATCATTACTACATAGTGAC